>JBBBDQ010001266.1:1430000-1462500 GCA_037127315.1 Ascarosepion bandense | reverse complement strand
AACAGAATTAAAGGCAGTGTATGATAAAAACCGGTTTAAAAAATAGATTATAATTTTGTTAGTCCGTTCATCAGTCAGTTAAGTGCCATACGTGAAACACGATTGGGTGATCATGTCTCGAAAGAGACATGACTGACTGGGCAGAAGATTATCCCGCAGTAAGTTGCCATTGCTTTCTGCGGTAGACTGGTTGCTGACCAAGGCTATGGCTATAGAACCCAATCTGTCCTGCTATATAACCCATAACTGGAAGGAATAGACGGATTAATACCTTTCCCAAGGTTATTTGCGCGTAAATGAATGCAACGTTGTGGTGCATTGGATATCGGCTCTGAACGAGAAATCGGGGAGCCGAGTTCGAATTTCAGCTGAATTCATTGCATTCACTTACGCGCAAATACCCTTACAGTTATGGGTTAAATAACAGGACAGATTGGGTTCTATAGCCTTGGTCAGTAACCAGTCTACCGCAGAAAGCAATGGCAACCTACTGCGGGATAATCTTCTGCCCAAGCGTGTATCACGTATGGCACTTAACTAGCTGATTGTCCGTTCGTCTCCTTCGGAGACTTTTTTCCCCATTCTCATATATTTCTTTTCACCTTTTTCCTTTCTTCCTCTGGATTAGATCTATTATTTTTAACGAGGTTGTCATTCCCCGGAGTATTTTGGCGTTAACGTTTCTTACGTCTTCTCCATTAAACATTTAAGCTGCATCTAATTTTCCAAATTCTAATTACAAACAGAGTGTCTTTGGCGGTTTATTCTTTTCAGCCAATCAAATGACGTCTTTTCTTTCTCTTCCCCTCCCCCCTCTCTCTCTCTGTTCTTTAGCGTTTCTTTCTCGCTGTTAATCTGTTTGACTTCGCATAAAAGTTTATAGAGAGACTTATTTTCTCTCCGCATGTCCGCATACGTTTATAAAGAGGGGGACAGAGAGTTCTTTCACCCGTCTCCACGATGCATACAAAATCTGTTAAAATGAGATGGCAGTGTTATTTTCATTTTGGCATCATTTAGATGACAATTTATCCATCGCACTATATATAGTCTTTGATATCGGGATGGAGATGGATTGTTGATAAGCACAAAGAGGTCGTCACTTTAACTGAGCAGGTTCATGCCAACTTCAAAGTTTTGTGAGGACATCGTTATTATGTTCTCACTTATCAAGGACTATCCACTTGCTTCTGGCCGGGATCAAAACTTGACCGGTTTGGTGTCAGTCGGAGATGCTACCCACTAAGCCATATGCGCATGGAATCAGAAAAGGGAAATTTTAACATGTTGTATAAGCAGTGTATACACACGCCAGTCACCGAAAGAACTCAATTCATTTCTAAAGAGTCATTCATATATCGCTGAAGTGGAAACTGTTTTTAAAATTTTCTTCTCTAGAGAGCTCAATCTCAATGAGAGCGTATTATATTAGTCATCCACATACAAGCCTGTTTCAATATATATATATATATATATATATATATATATATATATATATATATAGTGTATCGAGGCAGCAGAAAATTTTCTAAACATATTCTGTTAATGATATGTCCCGAAAAGGGACGTATCAATACGAGGTAGTTAAGGGGTTAAGGCAAATGTAACCGGGTAGGTCAATCTAGTAAGTAGACGTAATCGTCGTATGCAGTATCCTGAGACGTAGGCGTAGTCAATAGTGGAAGATCTCTAGATCTCTCTCACTCACTCTCTCTTGACGTCCTTGCCTTCGTCTGTATTTATGGCAGACACCAGCCAATCACATTACAGTGAGGGGGGACCAAGGTGTATACATATTCATTACATCAGTTAAATATAACCGACAATGAATTTCTATTATGTTTAATCATGAGCCGTTCAAAACATCTTATTTTGGCTTTAATTTCAGGTGAAATTAAAGACAAAAAATTGTCCAACATTTGGATATTTTTTATTATGCTGGTTCTAAGCTTTCGGCTCACATGAGCCATCTTCAGAGAGGTTATAGGGACGTTAACATAAAGACATCCACCATTAAAGATGATTTTATCTTGTGTTAACAGAAAACATTATATAATATATATATTGATTGTCTAATTACTTGAAAAATTAAAATATGGCCATAAAAACATTTTACAATATAATTCTCAACTAAACAGGCAAACAAAAAATGATAATAGAAAATGAAACATTATTTGGTTCAACGCACCATTTAATTTAGAGGTAAAGACCAAAATAGGACAAATATTTTTTAAACTGATAGATAGACATTTTCCAAAAGGATCAGAACTAAACAAAATTTTCACTAGAAACACAATCAAACTAAGTTATAGTTGTACTAGTAATTTAGATAGTTTCATAAAAAAACAAAACGCCAGAAATTTAGATAGCATTGTACAAAACAAGACCACTAATAAAGAATGCAACTGCAGGGACAAAAATAAATGTCCACTTCAAGGACTTTGCAACGCAAAAGAACTCATTTGCAAGGCAAAGATACATGACTTAGATGGCCAAAATAACATATATTTGGGTTCAACCAAAGACACCGTTAAGACCAGGTGGTTCAATCACAAGTCTACATTCAAAATAGAAAACTTAAAAACTGTACAAGATTGGCTAGTCACGTGTGGAAATTAAAATCAAAATATGGAAAAGACCCAGACATAATGTGAAGTATAATGAAAACAGCCAAGCCTTACAACGGTGGAAAAATATGTAGACTGTGCCAGGAAGAAAAGTTAGAGATTATGCTATTCCCAAACAAAAATGAACTATTGAATGAAAGAACGGAAATTATGACTAAGTGTAACCATACTAAAAAATACCTATTAGGTTCATACAACCATGGCTGAAAACGTTATAATTTCTTGTAATTTTAAAAGCTGCGCGTACAAAAATTCCCTGCCACGTGGGCCTTTAAAAAAAAACACCGTTACGTAAGCGTTCTTTTAAAAAAGGCAAACTGTAAAATCAGTTTTTGAAAATTGCCTGAAGAGACCACTCATTGTAGAAACCTGGGTCTCGTATCGCCCGGTTCACACTCCACCCACGTCTTTTGAACAGGTGTAGAGGTTCATCGCTTGTTCCCTGTTTAGGATGTGGTTTCCGGCTTTATTTTTTCTAATCTTTTCACTGTTTTCTTTTTCTTTTTATTTGTTTTTTCAATTGGAGTAGATTGACTAAACTATCGCCCGGTTCACACTCCACCCATGTCTATTGAACAGGTGTAGAGACTCATCCCTTGTTCCCTGTTTAGGATGTGGTTTCCAGCTTTCTTTTTTCCAATCTTTTCACTTTCATGTAGCCCCCTGCACATCAATGGCGTTACCACCTTGCTCGGGGTGATATGATAAAAAAAAAAACTCGTTTACAAATGAAATCTCTCTCTCTCTCTCTCTCTCTCTCTCTCTCTATATATATATATATATATATATATATATATATATATATGACTATTTACGCTCTCACACCCTGATTGAGCACTCTGGAAGAATGGTAGACTTTGAAAAACATTAGCTACTCTGGCATGTACGCATCGCTCATTCAGTAATGAATTGGAGCACTCTGGCTATTGGGCGCGTATAATGATAATATGCACGCTAAAAAGTCTACCTTCTTCTACCGAGCGCCCATAGTCCAGAGACAGAATCGCCGACTGACGCCAATTCGGTCAGGTTTCAATCCTGGGTTAAAAGCAATCGGAGTCTAACCGTACTGATGAGCTGTGATACAGCGAAACAGGTCTGTCTGCGGATGACTATATATATATGTATATATATAGCAAATTATTACTTTAGAACATGTGCAAGCTACAAGCTACTACAAAATTGTATATTTTGTTTCGATGTCACTCTACAGTTACTTATATTAAATAGGCAATGCACAGAAGCAGGTTCTCCAGTGTAGCTTAGAAATCGTCAAAATTGGTATATAATTGTATTTTCTCCGTTAATCAATACGAAGTTAGACCTACTCTATTTGATAAGAATAACAATTCAAGCTATCTTGAAGCGTACTCAGACACAATTTCACTTAGTGGTCTTCAGAGAATCCTCATCTAACCATTTAAAGTCAATTGAACCAACCAGGAGTAACCGTTTTGGTTAGCATATCAAGTTCTTGAATCAACTGTTCCACTTTCTTTGAGGTCCTGGGCATGACGGTAAACTGCATCCAGCAGCAAGGCCTCTGATTGGGATGTTGTGAGAAGCACAACCTCTTAATTGCTGTTGTTCCCAGGTCCACCCTAACCCGGAGTGGTAGTACCTGTTAGGGTCCCAGCTTTGGGCAAATAGTTAACCCCCAAACACTATGAATGTATAAAAATGCTTTTATAGAAATATATATGCATAAAAATAGACTTTTCTAGAAAAATATACATTTGTGAAGAAAAAATTATTACCACAACACATTTTTGAAGGAAAAAATTCTCAGCCAAACATTTTTGAATACAAAACTAGAATATATTTTTATTTTTCTAAAATAAAAAAGAATAAAAGCAAAATTTTCATTAAAATCTTAATAATTCAACCTTCTCACTATAACCGATTATTAAAAAAATACCTTAAAACTCCACATTTTTTACATTAAATCAGGAATTTAAATGCAATATTAAAACTCATCTATTAACCACTTGACTCTAGTTCTTTCCCCACCCCGTATATCCTTTCCTTTCTCTCCACCTTTGAAACTGTCATCACACCTGCATTCTCATTTTTCTATTGCTCCTTTCTAACTGGTTCCTCTTCCTCTTCACTCTCTTCTAATTAATCTTTTTTACGCTTATGTAGTCCCCTGCACATCAGTGGCATTACTGCCTTGCTCGGGGTGATACGATTAAAAAGAAAATTTTTAAAAAAAAGTTGATATGCCGTTAAACAAAAATCACTCACTCACTCACCCTACTTTCTTTGACGAAAAGGATACCTCAAATACTACTTAGAAATAAGACACACCCCATAGTTCTTGTTTTGCAACAAAAAGATGATTTCCATGAACTTTACTTCCAACAGGATGAAGCATCGCCCCATCTTACTTTCAAAGTAAAAAATTTTCTTGATGAAATATTTCTAGAAATATGGCTAGGTCGACGTGGCAGGGTTTAGTGACTTTCCCTCTCGCCAGATTTGATCCCGATGGATTTCGCTATATGAGGAATTATCAAAGATAAAGTCAGTTGTTATAGGAACAAGAAAAAGTTAAAGTTCATGGGAAGGCATATTAGAATAAAGTTGAATGATTGGGCAAGTTATACAAAATTTAGTAAATGATCACATTACCAATCCTAATTATAATACTATTAACATTTTTAACAGATGTTTCATGATGCATAGATATCGAGAAATATCGATAACCTAAAGCAATTTATTCGAGATGAATTTGCAGACTTAAGCCGTCAGAACTATTTTCCTGGTGACATTTGTTGAAGCGTTCTCTCACGTTGTAGGGAATGCATTGAAGCAGGTGGCTTGCAGTTCAAAGAGTCAGTCAGTCAATTAAGTGCCATGCGCGATACACGCTTGGGCGATCATGTCTCTTTCGAGACATGACTGACTGGGCAGAAGATTATCCCGCAGTAGGTTGCCATTGCTTTCTGCGGTAGAATGGTTGCCGACCAAGGCTATAGAACCCAATCTGTCCTGTTATTTAACCCATAACTGGAGGGAAGAGACGGATTAATACCTTTCCCAAGGGTATTTGCGCGTAAGTGAATGCAAGGAATTCAACTGGAATTCGAACTCGGTTCTTCGATTTCTCGTTCCGAGCCGATATCCACTGCGCCAGAACGCAAAGAGTACCGGTAATTAATTTACGATTGTTTACCTATCGTAAATTAATCCTAAATTACTATTATCGCTAAGGTAAGGTTGGTAAGGTTCCTACCAACTTTACATTAAAGAATTAAAAACAATGATACCCCCAGCTATATTAATGTTAATTCCAACCACCCTAATGTTATTATAAAACAAATACCTTACATTGTTAAGACTAGATTTAACAGGCTATCTTCCAACCTTGAGCGGGATCTACACTCTGTGGTGAACTGGGGCAAGAAGTGGCTTGTCAACTTCAATTCATCTAAGACCAAGCTGTTCTCTGTCAACCATTACAGGCAACCTCTCCTGCCTCCCATAAGCATGGACCAAGTGATTCTCCCTGAGAGTAATACACTACGCCTCCTCGGACTTACCCTGTCCTCAGACCTCAAATGGAACCACTATATTGAATCCATAGCAAAATCTACTGCTAAAAAGATTGGTTCACGATGTCGATCCAGGATGTTTTTTCCACCTGAATCCATCCTGCATATATACAAGTCAACCATCCGTCCGTGCATGGAGTACTGCTGCCATTTATGGTCAGGTGCCCCTGCCTTTCTCCTCAGTGTTCTTGACAAGCTCCAAAGGAGAGTCTGTAATGTGATAGGTACTGATCTGGCGACTCGACTGCAGCCACTTCACCATCGTCGAAATGTGTCCTCCCTTTGTCTCTTCTACAAATACTTTCATGGCTTCTGCTCGGATGAGCTTAAGTCACTGATGCCTCCTCAACAGGTGTTTACTCGTGCAACCAGACTGGCAACTGGGTCCCACCCATTCACAGTCAAGTTAGCCAAATGAAGACGACAATTCTACTTCTGCAGCTTCCTCTCTCGCACTTCCCGCCTGTGGAACTCACTCCCGTATTCTTGCTTTCCTGACGGCTACAACCTCCAGAAATTTAAATGCAAAGTCAATACTCATCTATTAACCACTGGCCTCTAGCTCTCTCCCCTCCCCTGTATAACCTTCCGTTTCTCCACCTATGTATCTGTCATCGCACCTGCTTTCTCAGCTTTCTATTGTTCCTTTCTAACTAGTTTGTACTCCTCACTCTTTTCTAATTAATCTTGTTACATTTATGTAACCCCCTGCACATCAGTGGCGTTTCCGCCTTGCTCGGGGTGAAATGATTAAAAAAAAAAAATGAATGAAAATAAAAAGTTATATAAGAAAGACCTCCAGGGAAGCGGCTTTAAGGACAAATTGGTACATGTTTTTTTTTTTTTTTTTTTTTTTTCATAAGCGTTTCACCCCGAGCAAGGCATGTCACTGCCACTACTGTGCAGGGGGCTACGTAGAGTGGAGAAAGGCTGATTAAATATAGGAAATAACAGAGGGTGGGTGATAGGCGGGTGAGGATACCGAGAATGAGGGTTGGGTAGATGAGAGTGTTGTGAGAATAGTTGGGAGTTAGTGTGATAGGAGGTGTCTATTGACCCTACATTTAAACACCTGGAGATTGTAACTGTCGGGAAAGCAGACTTGTGGAAGGGAGTTCCACAGGCGGGAAGCGCGAGAAAAGAAGCTGTGGAGTAGAATTTAAGGTTACATCTTATTTGTTTAACTGTAAAATGGTGGGACCTAGTTGCTAATCTAGTATCTCGTGTAAATTCGTGCTTGGGCGGCACCAGTGATCTAAGCTCATCGGAGCAGAAGCCATGAAAGTACTTGTAGAAGAGGCACAGGGAAGCTACATCACGCCGGTGTGAGAGCGGCTGCAGCCGGTCTGCCAAGTCAGTATCAACCACGTTACAGATCCTCCTTTGTATTTTGTCAAGAAGCCCAAGGAGAGCAGCAGGGGCACCCGACCAGATATGGCAGCAATATTCAATACACGGGCGGATGGTAGATTTGTATATGTGCAGAATAGTTTCAGGTGGGAAAAATTTCCGGGCCCTGCACAGAGAGCCGACTTTCATAGCAGCAGATTTGGCAATGGATTCAATATAGTCATTCCATTTGAGGTCCGCCGAGAGTGTAAGGCCAAGGAGGCGTAGTATTTTACTCTCTGGGAGGCTAGCCTGTCCCATGCTAATGGGAGGTAGATGCGATTGTCTATGGTGGTTAGTTGATAACAGCTTTGTTTTGGAGGCATTGAAATTTACCAACCATTTCCTACCCCAGGTCACTACGGATTGGAGGTCCCTTTCCAGTGCGGCAGCGAGGTTCACTTTGTCGTCCAGACCTGGTTTCTGATCGATGCGGGAGTAGATTGTTGTGTCGTCGGCATACATGCCAACTTGGGATCTAATGGTGTCGAGGAGATCATTAATGTAGATCAGAAATAAAACCCGTTGTTAAATCTGAGTAATCTGTAGCAGATGGAGAAAAAGAAAAGTTATATAGTTTAATTCCCATTCTGTAGACTGATATTAACATTGGGAAATATTTTCTGAAATTGGTAAATAAACAGTTCTATACCAATAGCCCCCTATGCAGAATCTTTAATAGAAATACTATTAAAATTAGTTATTTTTGCAAGCATAATACGGATAATATAATTAATTCCTGCAATAGACAGATTTTAAAGAATTTCCACAGAACTAATGCTAAAACTGGCATAATACCCTACTGCAATTGTAAAATTGTCCCGTGAAACGCAAGTGATCTACCAAGCCAATATCTCCCCCATCAGTCAGTAAAGTGCCATCCGTGATACACGCTTTGGGTGATCATGTCTCGAAGGAGACAAGACTGACAGGGCAGAAAATTTTCTATCCTGCTATTTAAAATATAGCTGGAGGGAGAAGAGACGGATTGTATTAGTAATTAGTGGGGGATCAATTTATTACTTCATGACAATCGACAACCGATCCTCCACTTTATGGCCATTAAAAGTTTTAATTATGTTTCTAACTATTATATTCAATCAGTCAGTAAAGTGCCATACGTGATACACACTTTTGGGCGATCATGTCTCGAGATATGACTGACTGGGCAGAAGATTATCTCGCAGTAGGTTCCCATTACTTTCTGTGATAGACTGGTTGTCAGCCAAGGCTACAAACCCCAACCTGTCCTATTATTTAACTCATAACTGGAGGGAAGAGAGGGAATAATACTTTTCCCAAGGGTATTTGTGCGTAAATGAATGCAAGGTATTCGACTGGAATTCGAACTCGGCTCCCCGATTTGACGTTCCGAGTACATATCCACTAAACCACAACGCACATCTCCCCCCTTAATAACAAAAATAATTATCAAGTTTACATTGAAATTTTGGCGGGTGAATTGAAACAAGGTTACTACTTCCATAAACACTTCTCGCCCCCAATTTATAATTCCAAACTTCCCTTTCTCAAGGATTTTGAGAAATGAAAGCGGAGGGACTCAACCCAATAGTGAGTCGAAGATTAATAGGTTCAACCTGCACCCTCAATAACCTTTACGGTTGATGCAATCTATATTTAGTTGAAAAAAATAAAATATCCTAAGCAAAATTTACTTTTAAACTAAAGACATGAATTAGTAAGCAAATGCCGTCATAAATTTAAATTTAAATACAAACTCCATAAATTAGAAATTAATTAAACTAATTTAATTTAATTAAATCTTTTTTTTCAACGGCATATTTTCTGTCTGAATCCATTCTGCACATAAACAAATCTACCATCCGCCCATGTATTGAATACTGCTGCCACATCTGATCGTTTGCCCCTGCTATTCACCTCGGGGTTCTTGACAAAATCCAACAGAGAATCTGTAACGTGATCGATATCGACTTAGCAGCTCGACTGCAGTCCCTTTCTCACCGGCGTGATGTGGTTTTCCTGTGCCTCTTCTACAAATACTTTCACGGCTTCTGCTCCAATGAACTTAGCTCACTGGTGCCCCTTATGTATGAATTTCCACGAGCTACTAAACTAGCAACTAGGTCCCATTATTTTACAGTTAAACCGATAAAATGTAACCGCAATTTTTACTTTAACAGCTTCTTTTCTCGCATTTCCCACCTGTGGAACTCCCTTCCATATACTTACTTTCCTGACAACTACAATCTCCAGGAATTTAAAGGTAAGGTCAATAGTCATCTTTTATCTCACTAACTCGCATCCATTCTCTCAAGCTCTTTTCTCCATCCACTCCACCCACATTACACCGGGATTGTCATCTGTCTATTACCCTCTTCCTGACATTCCCTATAACTAACCCCTCTTTCTCATCACTTTTCCCTGTGTAACCCCCTGTACAACAGTGGCAGTAAAGCTGCCTTGCATAAGGTGAAATGTTAAAAAAAAATTGATAATCTTCCTTTTTTAAATCTCTATTCATTCTAGTTTTATCGTTTGAGATTAGTGACGTCATAGATTTAAATTTAATTTCATAATCTATATATATATATATATAAAGCTATCTGTGTGTCTGTGTGTGACTGTAAGCTTTTTTTTCAGATTTAATATTTCATACTTTAGAAAATAAAGTTAAAAAAAGCTTTTTTTTGCTAAATATTACATGCAAGAAATCAACTGTCTGTAATTCGTGTGGCATTAATGTAACTTTTTCCTCTAAAATTAAATGTCTACATTTTTAAATATTCTTCGAAAATTTCTGAACTGAGAGTGTAATAGTTTTTATATTTCTACATTTTAAAATATTCTTTGAAAATTTCTGAACTGAGAGCCTCATAGTTTTTATATTTCTAATTTCAGTAAAACAAAATAAATTATTTTTATTTTTATGTTAAATTCATTTAGTCAACAAAAAATGTAAATATTTTCCCACTTAATTTTGAAACAAAAACAAACGCAATGTTGTTTACAATGTCACACAAAACATCAAATCTCGCTTACGCAAAACAAAAGAAAATAAAATTTTTATGGAATTTTTGAACAATTTTTAAACAACAATTTTTTATAGAATTATTTTTTTATGTAACCGAGTCCTACTACTAAAACTATTCTTCATTGCACGAGCAACGCCGGGCTATGATGTTAGTAATTAATATAAAATTTAATTTCCCTAAAGTAGTTGTTTTATTTCTTCTTATTAACCATATACTACAGTATATTTATAACATAACTTCCCGTTATTTTTTTAATTTCTGTTCGGTGTTTTTATTTTTGAACTAATTGATACTTAATCCATTTGTTTTGGTATTAAAGCAGATATAGTTTTAAATCTAATTCAATATTTTTTTTTTATAATCATATCGCCCCAAGCAAGGCTTTTTACTGCCAACTGTTTTGCAGGGGGTTACATAAGAGGAAAGTTATGAGAAAGAGTGACAGGTTATAGGGGCTGTCAGTAAGTGGGTAAGAGAAGGATGAGAATACTGATGAAAGTGGAGTGGACGGAGAAAGGAGCATAAGAGAGAATTATGCAGGTTAGTGAGATAGGAGATGACTACTGACTTTACATTTAAATTCTTGGAGTTTGTAGCTGTCAGGGAAGCAAGTAAACGGAAGGGAATTCCACAGGCGAGAATTTTTAATAAATTATCGAAATTACTTTAGATAGTGGTTTTATCCATTCTTATAAGCAAAATAATTAAATTATTTATATATTTTTTATGTACATTATTGATGTGGACCTAAATTAGGACTATCTAAACTTATTTATAAATGGAATTTTGTCTGTGTGTGTGTGTCTGTGTGTGTGTGTGTCCGTTACTTATAGACTCCGAAACGGCTAAAATTTGCACAGTTGTCCTATAAGCGTCTGCGAGTGTTCTTAGCTAGGTTTTCTGTCGAGGTACCACCGATAAATCTCAAATCGATAACCGAAAAAATCGGGTTATAGAAGGAGTGGTCCGATTTTAATCAAATTTCATAAACTCATAGACAAGGACATAAGAAACGATATTCAGAAGTTTCAAGGTTGCAGTTCTTACAATAGTGCAGAAAATTTTATATCGATACCAGAAAATCAAAATTTGACTTACATCCATTCATTTTTTTTTTTTCAGTCTACGGTTTCGCTTTAACTGGAAACAACTATTGCGTTTTAGTCTTTCATGCCAGCGTCCAAAGAGTCTGAGCTCCAGGACCATGGATTAGTTTTAAAGCTTTTATATATATATATCATAGATATATATATCATAGACAAAGACATAAGTAACGATATTCAGAAATTTCAAGGTTGCAGTTTTTACAATAGTGCAGAAAATCAATAATGATATATATATATATATATATATATATATAAAAGGCAAGATGTTTGTGTGTGTGTCTGTTTATCTGCCTGTATGTCTGTATTTTTTTCAGCCCTTGTATTTTAGTTTTTGCTTCGGGTTTCGCTCTAAGTAGGTATAATTGTAGTTCTTAGTCTCAGTTATGATACCATTTACTAAGAGGACTTATTTAGCCTTCAAAATTCAGTTTACGACGAAAAAAAACTTATTTGATATCGACACCAGGAAATCAAAATTTGACTTACGTCCATTCATTTTTCTTTCAGTCTACGGTTTCACTTTAACTGGAAATAACTAATGCATTTTAGTCTTTCGTGCCAACGTCCAAAGAGTCTGAGCTCCAGGACCATGGATTAGTTTTAAAGCTTTCATTACACCCGAGCAACGCCGGGCTATACTGCTAGTCAATAATAAGACAAACGCCAATGTAGGTTTAGACAAAACAATACAACGATACAAGATATACACAGAAAAGCCAAAAGAGAATATTGTGCTGTAAGTCAGTCAGTGAACGCTACTAGAGTCTCGACAGACTTTCAGCAACACACCGAGCGTTAATAACCCTTGGCTACATATAGTCCTATGAAGAGTCCATTATCTTATCAACACCCCACTTCCAAGAGTTTTTCCCCTGTTACATACTTCTTTCTCTTGGGGTCAATACACAGGGGATCGGTAAACTTCCCTTTCCTGTTGGGCCTTCTTTTTTCAGGCCAAACCTGGGGCTTCAAGATCAAAGTTCTCATAAATAACCTGAATTGGTTCTTCTATGACAGGTGGTGACTCTTCTGTGTCGTTTACACAACATTTCCTCATCTCGTTTTGATGGCATTTATGTATGTTTTTTGGTCCTTGAATTATATACACAAGGTCTCCGATTCTCTGCCTCACAAATCCCACCTCCAAAAACGTTATATAGTTCTTGTAGAGTTTGAAGAGCATCTTCCCTCCGCAAACATAACGTTACCTGGAAGGCGCGATGGTTTTTTTAAACTTTGCCTGCTTCGAGATAAGTTTGTCGAATGCCGACCTTATCTTTCTGGCAAACATTACTTCAGCAGGTGAGCGTCCTGTGGGTGTATTAGGATTTGGTGTAATCCGATACACTTGGAGGAACTGTTGCAACGCCTTGTCTGTTGGGGTGCATTACGCTTTTTTAAGGGTTCGTTTGAGCGTATCTACGAATCTTTCCGCTTGACCGTTTGACCTCGGATGGTGCTGGGGGGTCGTTATATGGTTAACCTGGAAAGATTCGCAGAACTGTTTAAATTCACCAGACGTGAACTGCGTCCCATTGGCTGTGACTACCCCAAACCGCGCGAAGAGTTCATGGATGAATGCTATAGTACATTCCGTCGTCGGCCTTTTGCAACGTAGGACCTCCGGCTATTTTGTGTGACTATCGACTACTATGAGATAGTACTGTTCTTCAACCAGACCCGCAAAGTCTATGTGAATCCGTTGCCAAGGTTGATCTGTTTTAGGCCAAGGTTTGCACGTTATTGGTAGGGCTTTCGCGGCGAATGTGCACCCTTTACACGAGTCGATCGTGTCGGTAATATCCCTGTCCATGTTGGTCCAGTATACGTACCTTCGCATGAAGCTTTTCATTCTATTTTTCCCTGGGTGTCCCGAATGAAAATCTCGTAAGATTTTTTCTGCAAAGTTTTGTGTATCACCACCCGCTCATTATAAAGTAACAATTCGTTGCATAGGGAAAAAACTTCAGGCACACTTGAATCTTTCATATTTATTTTATTTTTTGTTGATGTGATAAATTCATCCTTGAGAGCTTCCCTTTTTATATTCGTCAGTGAAACTGGTAGCTCTCTTACCGTATTCGTGATCATGCTCTTAATTTCACAGTCTGTTCTAAGTGTTGCTTTAAGTCTTCAAAAACTTTTCTGTTTTGGGGGATCAGCCTCGACAAACCATATTTTTGATGAAAGGTATTCTATTTCAAAATTATACTTTAGTAGAATCGTTCCCCAACGGATTAGTCGATTTGCGGTGTACACCGGTAAGCCTTTCTTGTTACCATATATCGCTAACAGAGGCTTATGGCCCGTTTGTAAGACGAATTTTCTGCCGTGCAGATATCTGTGAAATTTCGTAATCGCAAAAATTATGCTAAACGCTTCCTTCTCGATTTGAAACTATTGCTTCTCCGCGGGCAGCAGGGATCGAGACGCGTAGGCTATTGGCTTCTTTGTTCCAACCGGTAATTTGTGTAAAATACATGCACCAATGCCATTATTGCTACTATTATGTCTAACTTTGGGTTCTAGTGGGTTAGGGAGACATCTGAGATCAGGGTCTTCTTAATCTCGTCAAATGCAGACTGGCATTCCTGCGTCCAAATCCAAGTTTTATCTTTTTTAAGAAGATCGTTTAGTGGTGCTCTAAGGTTATGCATATTTTTTATGAAAACTTGGTAGAAATTTGCCAAGCCTAAGAAGCTCTGTAGTGATTTTATATTATCCGGGGCCGGCATATCTCTGATGGCTGTGGCCCTTTCCAGGTCTGGACGTCGTCCTTCCTTGTCAATGATATAACCCAGATATGGGGTAGAAAAAAAACAACATTTGGCTTCTTTTACCTTAAACCCGTATTCTTTAATTTTGCTGAATACGTTTTTGATATGCATTTTGTGGTCTTCTATTGATTCACTCCTGACCAATATATCATCAAGATAAGCGGTTGCATAATCGAGGTCACCTAGCATAGTATCCATAATCTGTTGGAAAATGGTAGGGGTGACCTTGATACCAAAGGCTAATCTGTTGAACTTATACAAGCCTCTATGTGTATTAATACACAATAATTTCGAGCACTCCTCGTCGACTTCAATTTGCAAATGCGCATCAGACAAGTCAATTTTGGAGAAAATCTTTCCTCCGTTCAGCTTATTAAATATCTCCTCGGGGCTCGGTAACGGATAATGGTGATCCTTGAGTGATGAATTTAATCCTGTTGAAAAATTATCACATACTCTGATTTGGTTCGTTTTTTTCTTTACATATACTACTGGTGCTGCCCACTCTGAAAAGTCGATTTTAGATTAGATTTTTGAATCCACCAATCTATCCAGTTCTTTATCTATTTGTTCAGTTGCTGTAAATGGAACATTCTTTTTTTTCTAAACACGGGTTTCGCATTATCCTTTAATTGCCACTGAGCCTTGATTTTTGTACATTTTCCCAGACCTCCTGAAAATAATTCCGAAAATTTTTCTTTTAATTCAGATTTTAGTTCTTCGCTCCTTGATATAGTAATAGACTGAGCTTTTCGACAGAACATACTTAACGGACAATCCCACAGATTAAATTTCTCAATCCAGTCTGTGCCGAATAAATTTACTGTATTCTTAGTTATATATGCTTTAAGTTTTTTAGTCATTTCGCTCAAGGTAACTGTAAAGAATACTTCACCCAGAATGTCTAATTTTTCTTCTGTCATCGCGCTGTTTTTTTGGATTTTAATAAGGTCGGTTTTTTCAGCCGCCGCCATGTTGTCAAGTCAGACCCGCTATCTAACTGAAGTTTGACTGTTCTATTTAAAATTTTCACTGTTACGTATTTCTGTAAGTTGCCATCTTCATTATCGTTAGATTGTGTCTGTCTAACTCTATTTCTTGTTCTTCTTGAGTTTCTTACATACCAGCAACTTGACGTAAAGTGTCCAACCTTACCGCAATTTTGACAGGTTTTCTTCTTTTTGGATGGGCAAAATCTCATCCAATGCAGTTTACCGCAAATGTAGCACGGCCCTGGGTAAGGGGTTTCCTGTCTTTCCGTATATTTGTCGAAATCTTTTTTCTTCTCTCTTTCTATAGAGTAGCGTTTTTGTCTAGTTTTAATTTTTGTAAAAATTTTTAACGCCTGACTCTCCGATGATTTTCGAGTCGCTCTTAACAGATATGACTCTCTGACAGTCCTCTGCCAGTTTTTGTACTGTTAACTCTGGTTCATTATTCAGTTTGGTTAATACCCGACGTCTTATTTCTGAATCTCCAGCTGAGATCAGACCTTGAGCTAAAACAAGGCATTTCAAGTTATCGGCAGATAATTCCGCCAACTTAAAGTCATTGCAGTGTTTATTCACTTTGGCAGCAAAAGTTAGGTAATCTTGCTATTCTTCCTTAATTAGATTCAGGTATTTCCACCTTTTGTGAAACAGTGAGGTATTTGGCCCTAATAGTTGCGATAGTAGTTTAACAGTCTCCGAGAATTCTAAGTCTCTCGTTTTTCTGGGGAGGATAAAATCAACAAACCTGCTGTGTTCTGCTGTACCCAATTTTTGTAACAATAAACGTACCTTTTTCGCGTTCGACCAGTTGCTGCAGTCAACATGGAATAAATCTTCATACCGCTTATAATAAGCGTCGAAAGTTTTTTCGTTATCGGGCACGTATTCTAATATTTCCATGGTACTCCATATGGTACTTTGGGGAACGCAGTGTCGTTCTCAGAATGTTTGCCTTGTAATAATTTGATAAGTAACTCTTGTTGTTATTGTTGTTGTTGTTGTTGTTGTTGTTGTTCGTCGCTTTTTTGCATTAATTGAAGCGATTCTTCCATTTTTTTTTCCTGTGAATAAATACGTATGTAAAAAATAGAATGAATTTACTTATAGATTTTACCTGTAACAAGTACCGCTGGGGTATATTTTTTCAGATACTCAAGTATATGACCGACTGTATGTGTGTGTATGGGGGGGGGGGGGAGGTCACTGTGAATGTTCTAGCAAATAGAAGTTTTTTTTTTTCTGTCGAATTCTTAGGAGTCCGTCGCCGGTTACTATGGCGATAGTGGTATGAAAGTTTTCTTTTTTTCTTTATCAATTCGAATATCTTGTCGCCAGTTAATGTGGCAATAGAAAAAAATCTTTCTTGTTTGAGTTTGAATACTTCGTCGTTAGTCGATGTGGCGTGAGAAAAATTTGTTTTTCCGTGTGAATTTCGAATAGCCAGTTGATGTGGCGATAGACGTAAGAAAGTTTTCCTGTGTAGCATTTTTTTTTTCGTGTGAGTTCGAATATTTCGTCGCCAGTTGATGTGGACCTAAATTAGGACCATCAATAATAAGACAAACGCCAATGTAGGTTTAGACAAAACAATACAACGATACAAGATATACACATAGAAAAGCCAAAAGAGAATACTGTACGGCAAGTCAGTCAGTGAACGCTACTAGAGTCTCCAAAGAGTCTCAGCAACGATATTTACCAACCTTCCCACGCAAGGTTAGATGTGACACAAGGTCATTTTATAGTGGGTTTTCCCGGCCATATAGCCGGGCCAAAAAATGTCTGTCTATTATTACCGAGTCGTTATTCCACCCGTCGGCGGAACCACGACTGGGTTAGTGCTCTCTGCTCGGATGCAGAGAGCGCCCTCCACCCGAAGGCAGAGTGCTGACAGTGTCATAGTTGCAGAGGCAAATGCCAGCACAGAGTCTCTGCAACGGTATTTACCAACCTTCTCACGCAAGGTTAGATGTGACACAAGGTCATTTTATAGTGGGTTTTCCCGGCCATACAGCCGGGCCAAAAAATGTCTTTCTATTTTTACCGCGTCGTGATTCTACCCTTCGGCGGAACCACGACTGGGTTATTGCTCTCTGCTCGGAAGCAGAGAACGCCCTCTACCCGAAGGCAGAGAGCTGACAGTGTCATAGTTGCAGAGGCGCAGAGTCTCGGCAACACACCGAGCGTTAATAACCCTCGGCTACATATAGTCCTATGACGAGTCCATTATCTAATATGGGTAATACTCCACAACAATTATATAATTTTCGTTTTTTTTCCTCTAATTTTAGGTTTATTAATATCAAAATATAAGAATTAATGCCATCTTAGATTTATTTTTAATTTCATTTCATTATGATTGAGCTAAAATCAGAATTCTTTAAAATACTCGTTTTTCTTCGTATGATTATTACTTAACTAGCAGTATAGCCTGGCGTTGCTCGGGTGTAATGAAAGCTTTAAAACTAATCCATGGTCCTGAAGCTCAGACTCTTTGGACGTTGGCACGAAAGACTAAAAAAGCAATAGTTGTTTCCAGTTAAGGTGAAACCATAGACTGAAAGAAAAATGAATGGATGTAAGTCAACTTTTGAAGTTTGGTGAGAATCGGATAAAAATTGTGGATTTGTATAAAGGACATACAGACAGATAAACACACACACACACAAACATCTTGCCTTACATATATATATATATATATATATATATATATATATATATATATATATATATATATTATCGCTTTTCTGCACTATTGTAAGAACTGCAACCTTGAAACTTCTGAATATCGTTTCTTATGTCTTTGTCTATGAGTGTATCAAATTTTATTAAAATTGGACCACTCCTTCTATAACCCGATTTTTTCGATTATCGATTTTCGATATTTATCAGGGGTACCTCGACACAAAACCTAGCTAAGAACACTCGCAGACGCCTATAGTACAACTCTGTCAATTTTCAAGAAAATCGGTACAGCTGTTCCGGAGTCTACAGGTAACGGACACACACACACACACACACACACACACACACACACACACACACACACACACACACACACAGTTCCATTTATAAAATAAGTTTAGATAATTTAAAGATATTATATAATTCTCGTTTTTAAATCTCTTTTTCTTCTCGAGTTAATTCTTTAACGTAATTTGTTTTGATATTAACATTATTCGGGACCTTTTTAGATTGTATCCTTGAAATCTTGAGAGGACGTTGGAGTGTGTGACCTATTTCTTTCTTATATATATTTCTTTATTTTTAATTTATTTTTATGTTTTACTTCTGTCACCAAGTGGAAAGTTGATGATCCGTCAGCTAGAATCTGCCACGTTTTTTCCTCTTTTCTTTCTTTTTTTCTCCTTTCTTTCTTTTTTATTTTCGCTAACCTTACTTCCGTTTTTTTACACAAACAAATAATTTTATTTACCATAATTCTTTGTTATCGCTAAAATGACCATACGTTTCTTTGAAAATTTGAATTTATATATATGTATAGGCGTTGCTGCCGGATGTAGTTTATCGTCAAACTCAGAAGATCTCATTGGCGGGGTGTTTATTTCCCTGTAGGAGTGCGGTCGACGTATTCTGAAGCCCCAGCCGACAGGGCAGTTAAAAATTTTCATGTTTTTTAGTTTTCTTTTTATTTTATTTTATTTTATTTTATTTTTTTTTTTTAAGAAGCCTCACTAAACAAGCGCTTCTTTTAAGCTTAATAATTTAATATATTCTATTTTTTGGTTTTGTCTGTAAATTCTTTTAACGCAATTTATTTTTTATTTGATTTTTCCAGATTCGGCAAAAAAGAGTTTCCATCATTTAATGAGCAAGTAAGTTCAGAAATAATATGCAATTTATTTGTTTATTTGGGGGGGGGGGGGCAGAGAGAGAGAGAGACATAGGTAAGAGAGAGGAAGAGAGAGGGAGTTGGTATAAAGAAATGTGTTTATCAGACAATTTATGTAATATTGAGTGAATATTAGGAACACAGAGTTGGTTGGTATTAGAGAGAAAGAGAAAGGGAGAGTGAGGAAGAGTAGATAGAGAGGGTGGATATAAGTGAGAATGAGAAAGTGAGGAACATACAGATAGAGAGGGTGGGTATAAGAGAGAATGAGTTACCAAGAGACAGACAGACAGACAGACAGAGTAGGTATAATAGAGAAAGAGAGAGTGAGAAGAGACAGCTAGAGAGAGTGGGTATAAAATAAAAAGAGGGAGTGATTAAGAGAGTTTTGGGGTATAAGAGAGAAAAAGTGTTTAATAGAAAGAAAGAGTAAGTGAATGTAAGAGAGAAAGAGAGTGTAATTAAGAAAGACAAAGAGAGTGAGGAAGAAACAAATAAAGAGGGTGGGTATGAGAGATAATGAGACAGTGACCGAGAGACAGAGAGAGAGAAAGAAACAGTGGGTGAGTATATGAAAAAAAGAGAGAGTGATTAAGAGGCGAAGAAAGAGTTTCGGTAAAAGAGAAAAAGAGAGTGCGATTAATAAAAAGAGAGTGTGAGTATAAGAGAGAAAGAGAGTGTAAAGAGACAGAGAGATTCGGTATAAGAATGAAAGAGAGAGTGAAGAGGGGAAAGACAAAATGGTGAGAATATGAAAGAAAGAGAGAGTGAGGAAGCGACAGAGAGGGAGAGAGGGTGGGTATATGCAAGAAAGAGAGAGAGTGACTGAGTGATAAAGAGGTTCGGTATAAGTGAGGGAGCGAGCGAGGAAGAAATAGGATGAATGGTTGGGTATATGATCGAAAGAGGGTGTGGGTGGGTATAAAAGAGAATTTATCCCTGACTCTGCCACCCTCCACCCGGACGAATCCCTTTTTTGATAGCGAGGCGCCCTTCTCCGTAAAACGCACTTCGGGTATTCTCCGCTGTTTTCGGCAGGACAAAAATTATAAACGACAGACAACTTTTCAGATTCTTCTATGTGCCGTGTCTCTTCAAGCCGTAGCTGATCATAGCCCTCCATATCTTCCTATCTATTGTAGCTATAAACACCCTTTCTCTTGTTACTCCTCCGAAACCCTTCTCTGCCATCCACTTGCTCAAACCTATAAATCTAGAATATAAATGTATAGAAACTAGCATGACCACAAAGTTAGGGATCAGTTTATATATTGATTATAATCTTAGATTGATCCCCCATTTTATACCCACATTATAATTTCTTATTTGTTTATAAAATTATGATTCGTTATGAATCCAACTCTTCTCAATACTGATTAGTTATTTATAACTCTTTTTCTATGTGCCGTGTACCATCAAGACGTAGGCGATCATGGCTCTCCACATCTTCCTATCCCTTGTAGCTCTTAACACCCTTTCTCGTGTTTCTTTTTTCAAACCCTGCTCCGCCATCCACTTGCTCAATCCCATGAATCTAGAATATAAATGTATAAAAGCTATCATAGCCACAAAGTGAGGGATCAGTTTATATATTGATTATAATATTAAATTGATTCCTCACTTTATGTCAGCATTATAATTTTTTATTTGTTAATCATAGATAGACTAAACTATCGCCCGGTTGACACTCCACCCATCTCTATTGAACAGGTGAAGAGGCTCATCCCTTGTTTCCTGTTTAGGATGCGGTTTCCGGTTTTCTCTTTTCCAATCTTTTCACTCTTTTTTTTTCTTTTTCTTTTTTATTTTTCAATTGGAGTAGATAGACTAAACTATCGCCCGGTTCACACTCCACCTACGTCTATTGAACAGGAGTAGAGGCTCATCCCTTGTTCCCTGTTTAGGATGCGGTTTTCGGCTTTCTCTTTTCCAATCTTTTTACTCTTACGTAGCCCCCTGCGAATCAGTGGCGTTATCGCCTTGCTTGGGGTGATATGATTAAAAAAAAAAAAAAAATTCTAATTTGGTATGAATCCAACTCTTCTCAATACTGATTAGTTATTTATAACTCTTCTTTTTCTATGTCCCGTGTACCTTCAGGACGTAGGCGGTCATGATCCTCCACATCTTCCTATCTCTTGTAGATCTTAACAGCCCTTCTCCTGTTATTCCGCTCAAACCCCAACCCGCCATCCATCTATTCAAGTCCCTCAAGTATGTCACCCGTCGTTTTCCCTAGTCTCTGCTTTCCTCTATCCGTCCTGTGAACATCAGTTTCTCCAAGCCTTCCTTCCTCACTACATGGCCCAGAAATTTCAGCTCTCTTTTCCTGATGTTAAGTATCAGTTTCTTTTCGTGTCCATTTTCTTCAAAACCTCATCGTTGCTAACATGTTCGGTTCATGGTATCCATTCAGTCAGTTAGATGCCATACGTCAGGGATCGGCGACTCATTCGACTCCGCGGGCCGGATCGTGTTATAATGACCGGTCGCGGGCCGGACGAAGGCCATTAATGAAAAATTAAGGAAAACTACATATGCAGACCCCTATCAACCTAAATATTTAAAACCATAATGAAAATAAACATTGAGAAATCAGAAAAACAAAAGAAAATCTAAAATTAAAAAAAAGAAAAAACTAACAAAAATTACTTTTCCTCAAGGAATGTCGAAATACTTCAAAGTGAAAAAAATCAACCGGATGAAATTATGACGTGTAGGTTTGAAACTGTTATTGAAAATTGTACCACAAACGAACCACACACGAACACACACACACACACACACACACACACACACACACACACACACACACACACACACACACACACATTAAACAAAAACGAAACACATATACCTATACATACGAGTACAAATAGTTGCAAACATATACACTTACGTATGATGAGATAAGAACATGGTACATTGAAAGATTCCAGCAACTTACTTAGGGTAGGTGGCAGGGGTAAACGATTTGGAGTCGCTGTTCAAGGAATGAAATAGAAAGCCGACTATGACAACATTGTCCCTTTGAAGGTGTCTCCGCCTAATGTCTGTCGCCGGTCGGTCGATCAAATCGGCTCTCAGTTTTTGTTTTATGTTTATTTTTTTATTTTTTGCGCAGTAATGGAGGTGATTGGGTTTCGATCGTGTTTTTGCGGTCATAGTATTCAAATTCCGTTGGATGGATCAGAGAAAGATAACAGCAGGCCTTTTGTTGTATTCGAAAGCCTCATCATGTTAAAAATAGAGTCATTGGTAATCAGGCTCGTGGACCGGTCAAAATGCTTTCGCGGGCCGGATGCAAGTCGTAGGTTGCCAACCCTTGCCATACGTAATACACACTTGGGCGATCATGTTTCGAAAGATACATGACTGACATGGTTGAATATTTGATCGCAGTCGGTTGCCGTTACGTTCTTTGGTAGACTGGTTGCCAACCAAGGCTATAGAATCGAATCTGTCCTGTTATTTGACCCATAGCTCGAAAGAAGAGACGCATTAATACCTTTCCTAGGGATATTTGTGCGTAACTGAATTTAACGAAATCGACTGGAATTCGAACTCAGCTCTCCAACTGTTCGTTCCGAGTCGATATTCACTTCACCGCAACGCATTTTCAGATTACAATGAAATAAATCGACAAAGAAAAAAAGAAGCGATAGCAGAAAAAGACAGCGAAAGAAAGAAAAAACATTTGTAATGATAATGATTTATAAAAAAAAAAAAAGAAGAAAAAAACTGTCAGTCGTCCCCGTAACATAATGGGAAAACAATGACGTCACCACAGGTAACCTACCTATCACCCCAGGTAGTTAGAACCCGTTGAATCGGGTGGTAATTGCTAGTGGCCCGGGAACATAGAGAGATGGAGCGATGGTTGACAGGTGATATCAGGTTGTGTGAATGCAAAGAAGATGAAATGGCTTCTGTTATATTTCAGAGATGACAAGGTCATTTAGTTTTTGAAGATGCTTTGCCACAACTGTTTGGCTTGAAATGAATATTTTTTCCACCCAAAATGAAAAAGAAAGAAAAAAAAAAGATTTAACCACACATACTAACAAGATTAGTAAGACATCAAAGAAAATATATTTGCTGTTTTTTCGAAATATGGACAGCAAGACAAAAGATAAGAAAACTTCAATGACATACCAAGATTACGACGAAGCGATCGTCATTAAAATAGCGTCTTCTTCTTCTTCTTCTTCTTCTTCTTCTTCTTCTTCTTCTTCTTCTTCTTCTTCCATGTGCCTTGACCCTTCAGGACGTAGACGATCATAGCTTTCCACATCATATATCTTGTCGCTCTTAATATTCCTTCCCTTATTATTCAACTCAATTCCCATCGGCTCAAGCCAATCAAGTATGTCATATGTTGCTTTCTCTTCTCTGTTTTCGTCCCGTGTGCATCAGGTTCTCGAAGCCCTCCTTCCTCATAACATGCTCAAAAAACTTTACCTATCTTTTCCTGATGTTAATCACCAGTTTCCTTCTCTTGTCCATCCTCTAAAAAACCTCATCGTTGCTCACCTTTTCAGTCCATGATATCCTCAGCATCCTTCTGTAGAACCACATTTTGGTTGTTTCAAGTCTTTTCTTCATCTGTGAAGAGATTGTCCAGCATTCGCTGCCATATTGAAGGACAGACATCACTTAACAATCTAGTACTCTCTTCTTTGTTTCCAGCGAAAAAATTTCCTGTCTCTTAATACTCTGTTTAACTTCTGGGATACATTCACGGCCATGACAATACGTCTTCGGATCTCCGTATCGCACGTTGCGTCTTCTGTTAGAACACTTCCTAGGTATTTCAATTTCTGCAAGTGATTTTTTTTTAATCATATCGCCCCAAACAAGGCATTTTACTGCCACTGTTTTGCAGGGGGTTACATGGGAGGAAAATTAAGAGAAAAAGTGACAAATTATAGGGGGTATCAGGAAGTGGGTTAGACAAGGATGAGAATAATGATGAGAGTTGAGTGGACAGAGAAAGGAGCATGAGAGAGAGAAAGATAGGATGCAGGTTAGTGAATAGGAGATGACTATTGACTTTACATTTAAATTCTTGGAGATTGTAGCTGTCGGGAAAGCAAGTAAATAAAAGGGAATTCCACAGGCAGGAAGTGTGAGAAAAGAAGCTGATGGAGTAGAATTTACGTTTACAATTTATTGATTTCACAGTAAAAGTTTGAGAACTATTTGCTATTTTTGTGGCTCGAGTAAATTCATATATAGGGGGCACCAGTGAGCTAAGTTCATCTGAGCAGAAGCCGTGAAAGTATTTGTAGAAGAGACACAGGGAAGCCACATTGCGCCGGTGAGAAAGTGATTGTATCTGAGCTGCCAAGTCAGGATCTATCACATTACAGATTCTCCGTTGGATTTTGTCAAGGACACCTAAGTGGATAGCAGGAGCACCCGACCAGATATGGCAGCAGTATTCAATGCACGGGCGGATGGTAGATTTATATATGTGCAGGTTTGGGTTTCGTATCAACAACTTGTAGCTGTCATTTTGGGCTCTTCTTTTTAGTGATAACCATGCATTCAGTTTTTGTTTTGTAGTTTATATATTTTTTTTTTTAATCATCTCACCCCAAGCAAGGCATTCCACTGCCACTATTGCGCATGGGGCTACATAGGGGAAGGTAAAGAGAAGGAGTGGATAGACATAGGGAATGTCAGGAGAAAGGTGACAGATGAGTAAGGATAGCGAGGATGAGGGTCGGGCAGATGGGAAGAGTGCTTGATAGAATGGGAGCAGGTTAGTGTGTTAGGAGGTGTGTATTGACCTTACATTTAAACTCCTGGAGATTGTAGCCGTCGGGGAAGCAATCGTTTGGAAGAGAATTCCACAGTCGGGAAGTGCGAGGAAAGAAACTGTTGGAGTAGAAGTTACGGCTGCATTTTATCGGTTTCACTGTAAAAGGGTGGGATCTAGTTGCTAATCTAGTATCTCGTGCAAATTCGTATTTAGGGGGCACCAGTGATCTAAGTTCATCGGAGCAGAAGCCGTGAAAGTATTTATAGAAGAGACACAGGGAAGCCACGTCTCGCCGGTGGGAGAGAGACTGCAGGCGGTCTGCCAAGTCGGTATCTATCACATTACAGACCCTCCTCTGAACCTTATCGAGAAGCCCGAGGAGAACAGCAGGGGCACCCGACCAGATATGGCAGCAGTATTCAATGCACGGGCGGATGGTAGATTTGTAAATGTGCAGGATAGATTTAGACGGAAAAAACTTCCGGGCCCTACACAGAGAACCGACTTTCATAGCAGCGGATTTAGCAATGGATTCGATATAGTCATTCCATTTGAGGTCCGCTGAAAGTGTGAGACCAAGGAGGCGTAGTGTTTTACTCTCTGGGAGGCAAGCCTGATCCATGCTAATGGGAGGTAGGTGAGATTGTCGATGATGGTTAATTGACAGTAGCTTCGTTTTAGAAGCATTAAAATTCACTAGCCATTTCTTACCCCAGTCCAATATGGATTGGAGGTCTTTTTCAATATGCAGTCCTTTTTTTCCGGTTTCTTTAACTACTTCTTGTAGGAGGTCAAGTAGCTTCTTTCCCATATCTTCTATCGGAACTGTAGCTGCTCAAAATGCCAAATACAGGTGGGGGAAACTAAAACAAGCAGGTACAAAAATTTAAATACTTTGGAAGTGTTCTAACAGAAGACGGAAAGTACGACACTGAGATCCAAAGGCGAATTGGCATGGCAAAAGCTGAGTAGAGTATTAAGAGACAGGAAAATTTCGCTAGAAACAAAGAAGAGTGTACTGGATTGCTATGTGATGTCAGTTCTTCAATATGGCAGTGAATGCTGGACAATATCATCAAAGATGAAGGAAAGCTGAGTAGAGTATTGAGAGACAGGAAAATATCACGGGAAACAAAGAGAGATCTGGATTGCTATGTGATGTCAGTTCTTCAATATGGCAGAGAATGTTGGACAATATCATCAAAGATGAAGGAAAGCTGAGTAGAGTATTGAGAGACAGGAAAATTTCACGGGAAACAAAGAGAGATCTGGATTGCTATGTGATGTCAGTTCTTCAATATGGCAGTGAATGTTGGACAATATCATCAAAGATGAAGGAAAGCTGAGTAGAGTATTGAGAGACAGGAAAATTTCACGGGAAACAAAGAGAGATCTGGATTGCTATGTGATGTCAGTTCTTCAATATGGCAGTGAATGCTGGACAATATCATCAAAGATGAAGGAAAGCTGAGTAGAGTATTGAGAGACAGGAAAATTTCACGGGAAACAAAGAGAGATCTGGATTGCTATGTGATGTCAGTTCTTCAATATGGCAGTGAATGTTGGACAATATCATCAAAGATGAAGGAAAGCTGAGTAGAGTATTGAGAGACAGGAAAATTTCACGAGAAACAAAGAAAGATCTGGATTGCTATGTGATGTCAGTTCTTCAATATGGCAGTGAATGTTGGACAATATCATCAAAGATGAAGGAAAGCTGAGTAGAGTATTGAGAGACAGGAAAATTTCACGGGAAACAAAGAAAGATCTGGATTGCTATGTGATGTCAGTTCTTCAATATGGCAGTGAATGCTGGACAATATCATCAAAGATGACGGAAAGCTGAGTAGAGTATTGAGAGACAGGAAAATTTCACGAGACACAAAGAGAGATCTGAATTGCTATGTGATGTCAGTTCTTCAATATGGCAGTGAATGCTGGACAATATCATCAAAGATGAAGGAAAGCTGAGTAGAGTATTGAGAGACAGGAAAATTTCACGAGAAACAAAGAAAGATCTGGATTGCTATGTGATGTCAGTTCTTCAATATGGCAGTGAATGCTGGACAATATCATCAAAGATGAAGGAAAGCTGAGTAGAGTATTGAGAGACAGGAAAATTTCACGAGAAACAAAGAGAGATCTGGATTGCTATGTGATGTCAGTTCTTCAATATGGCAGTGAATGCTGGACAATATCATCAGAGATGAAGGAAAAACATTAAGCAGTTGAAATGTGGTTCTACAGAAGGATGCAGCGGACATCATGGATCGAACATGTGAGCAATGATGAGGTTTTGGAAAGGATGTAAACGAAAAGGAAATTGATACTGAGCATCAGAAAGAGACAGCTGAAGTTCCTGGGACATGCAAGATGGCTTGGAGAACCTGATACTGACAGGTCAGATAGAGGGAATGAGAGACAGGGAAAGCAGCGGATAACATATTTGAAGGGACTGAGCAGGTGAGTGATAGAACGGGGTTGCGTGGTGTAGCAGGAGAAAGCGTGCTAAGATCCACCAGGGATAGTGAGACGTGGAAAGCCATGATCGCCTACGTCCTGAAAGGACAAGGCGCATAGAAGAAGAAGATCATCTACGTATCTTATATTTTTCTGATTGCGGCTGCTAATGACGAATTCTTGCAGAACTTCTAGAGCTCTCAGAATTGTCTCGCTGTATCAGTTGAATAGATCTGGCGAGAAGACACATCCTTGTCTTTTATCCTTTTCTATATTTGTGTGTCTATTGAATTCGTTTTCTGTCTGCATGTAAACAGTTTGCTGTCAGTACAGGTTCTTTATTAATCTAAGGTCTTTCTTGAATATGTCAATGCTGTCTCTATCAGGTTTTGAAATGGTGGTGTTTAACGTGACTGAAACCTATACGAATTTTGAAAGGTGATATTTAAAAGCAACTTTATTCATGTGCATAATAAATAAACTTCTTCCCTGATCATTTGAACCGGAGTAGAAATTTAACCTTTTTACTGTTTAGGATTAGGTTGCATCTTAGTGGCATTATCACCTTTTTTTCGAATGAATCGACTGAAAAATAATTATTTTCGGGGCGGCCACCACCTGTAAATTTGTTGATTATCATTTTTTTAAAAATTTTTTCTGTGCAATCTTATCGATTACACCCTAACCTTTCCGACTGAACAAAAATTTTTTTTGAAAAAATTCAACATTTAAATATTTTTAGTAGGTGCTCAGTTTCTCATACAACGTTATAGTAAATCGATCCTCCATTTTGGAACCACTCGCCGGTACGACATTCCCACTACCTGTAAATTTGTTGATTATCATTTATTTTTTTATTTTTTTCAGTGCAATATCATCGATTAAACCCCAAACTTTTTGATTATCAAAAAATTTGGAAAAAATTCATAATTTAAAATTTTTAGGGGGTGCTCAGTTTCTCATACAACTTTATAGTAAATCGATCCTCCATTTTGGAAATACTCGCGTTTGGTCGCTTTGATGTCGCTGAGACAATGTAGAGAGAGGCTTACAATTTGAAGATCGACAAACCCATGAAAAATCTTTAATTTTCTCTACTTCATATCAATGAAAAATGTGCGTTGTGGTCCAGTGGATATCGGATCGGAACGAGAAATCGGGGAGCCGAGTTCGAATTCCAGTTGAATTCTTTGCATTCATTTACGCACAAATACCCTTGGGAAAGGTGTTAATCCGTCTCTTCCTTCCAGTTATGGGTTAAATAACAGGACAGATTAGGTTCTATAGCCTTGGCTGGCAACCAGTCTACAGCAGAAAGCAATGGCAAACTACTGCGGGATAATCTTCTGCCCAGTCAGTCATGTCTCTTTCGAGACATGATCGCCCAAGTGTATTTCACGTGTGGCACTTAACTGACTGACTGACGGTCACAAGAGATGAAAAATGGATAACTTACAACAATGTGGCCCGACAGTCTCACAGATAAGACGAAATAAACAACCGATAACAACACCAAAAAACTTGTTCTTCGAAAATCGAGGAGCCAAAATAGGTGACGGCGAAAGAATACCAGGTACCGTTAGCTTGGATATGCAAGTGCTGTGGTGGATAATGGTTCGGAACTGTTAATCGGAGAGCCGAGCTCTAATTCTAGTCGAGTTCGTTATATTCACTTATGTGCACTGGGAAAGGCATGAATCCACCTCTTCTCCCCAGCTATGGATTAATTAGTAACACTTGTATCACTAACTCATTATTATCTCTCACCCACTCCACAAAGATGTCGTACACTTTAAAAATATTTTCTGGTTTAAAATAGCCTGCAAAGGGTTGATAAACCGTAAAAACAATAACAAATTAAATCAATAAAACAAAAAAGATTCTTGGGAGATATTTTAAATAAAGAACTTTAATTCTATGTCTAAACTTTTGGATTTTGGCACAGATCTCCTTCGAACATTGATCTACAATATCCCAAACAAATAACAAAAACCTTATCACTTAAGAAATATTGGACTAAAATCTACACACGCTATTCATTTAGTCTTTGGTAATAATATTGCCTGATAATCTAATCTGTTAACCACATGGATAGATGCAAACTACATCGACATGGGCACCCCTTACAATCAACAGATCTTAATGGGGCAATCCTGCAAGGCCTTAGTAAAATCTGAGGACCTTGTCAAAGATCACCCGCTTTTGAATAGTGTGAACTGGCGCAACAGAATCATGTACCTAATATCAGAAACCATTGCACTTGAAGAGAGCCAACAGTAGCGACAACAAAATGGATAGCACATATAAATAAAAGAGAAAAATAATGACATAAAATGTTGATCGCCCACACTGTTTCAAATAAAAGGTTAGGAAGAAACCCCCCACCAATACTAGAAAGAATTATAAAAGCGAGAAAACTTGATAAACATATTTTCCTGAAATATTATTTTAAGCGGACAATTTGAACTGATGGCAGTATTGGCTTGTCGGCCAATGTATGCCAAATGTTTCCTTATAAGGAAACGGCTAATATTACCATTAATATTCGTTGATATTATTTGTAAATAATGCTGATTCTGAAATATTATTTTAAGCGGACAATTTCAACTGATGGCAGTATTGGCTTATCGGCCAATGGATGGCAAATGTTTCCTTATAAGGAAACGGCTAATATTACCATTACTATTCGTTGATATTATTTGTAAATATTGTATTGGTGATACAGAATCCTGATTTAGTCTGCGAAAGAATTAAACCAAGCAAAACTTATTTCGTATTAACAACCGCTTCTTAAGATCGATGGCAAAGATCATTCTTTCTTTGAACATCGTGAACTGTCGCTACCGAATTACAAACAAAGAACTGTACCAAATAACAGAAACCACATCACTTTAAGACTACCAACAGCAGTAACAACTAAAATGTATAGCAGATGTAACTCGAGGAGAAAATCATGACATAATCAAGTTGTTCACATTCCACACCACTTCAAACGGAAGGTTAGGAAGGAAACCCCCATCAATACTGGAAAGTGTGATAGCATTGCATTTAAATTTTTGAAGATCAAATTTGACTGGGAAACAAGAAGCCCCCACGAACAAGAAGTTCAAACCCTTCAAATATCAGGCCCTCTGCTCAAAAAGGGAAATAATAGAAGAATATTGTGTTTTGACAATATCTGTCTCTCTTAAATATCGTGTTTTGACTAAATCTGTCCAAAAAAAAAACGAATTGGTGGTGTGCTTAGCTGGCTGGAAGCGATGAACCCTTAGTCTCTGTTAGGTCATCTTTCCCAAAAAATATTATGATATGAAAACCGCGACATTTTACATCCAAATTTTACATTTGTGTTGGTACCCCCACTCATTTTCGATACCTCAATTTAAATTTAATTTTTAAAAATAAGAATGTTTTCTTGAAGCTTTAATTTTAGCTTTAATTGAAAGCCAAGAGATTAAATTTACTAATTACAGTAAGCAAAATACCCCGGTGTATTTCAAACCGAAATTATTTTGCTCGGAATTTTGTAGATTTAAAAAAAAGTTGTTAAAATTTCAAATTTTCCGCCATTTTTCATCGATTGTAAACAGAAACCAATTCTCGGTTTTAAAAAATCTTACAAAAATAAAATACACCTAGCTGACACATTTTTTTTTCAAATTACCGAATTTAAACTTACTTTAAGTTGATTTGAAACAAGAATTATACGCTTACTGGCTGAAATATTTACAAAAAAGCGTTTCTCAATTACGGTATCCTTATCATCACATCTGTCTACGCCTAATCAAGAGGTGATAACTGATATGCTTTACAGTAGCCGGCCAAAAAAGTGCCAAGTATGGAAGACGAATTTGGTATAAATTTTACTTTTTTCATCTAAGGGAGGACAACTTTTGATTCACGTGACCTTTTAATTATAAATAATTATAATAAATTATTATTTGTACGGCCACCCGTACAAAATAAGATACGGGTAATCAAAATGAACACAATTAAAAGGGTTTTTTTTTGTTTTTTTTTTAAATCTAATAGCTAAATCATTTGTGTTAAGCTTTTCAATTTTCGATTAGTAAATGTAGTCTTCATGCTATAATTTCATACCCTAGCCGCCCCAATAGAGGAAGAAATTTTAAAATCTTTTTGAAACTTTATTTATTATTATTTAAAAAAAATTTAAAATCTGAAAATAATTCTTGTAAAAATTCATTATTCATTGCTTTTTTTTTTCTTTTTAGACTATGATACGTTTAATTTATATTGTTTATAAAAGCAATTAAAAGTTTATCCAAATAAAAATTGGCAGATTTACTGCATTTTTCGTAATTCGGACCTACTTTTTAGAAAGAAGGCCAATATTTAAGAAAAAAAAAAGACAGTTGATTAGCATTCCCCAATGACTCCTGAATTTAATTATATTAGGCTTATTGCTGCCCAAAGTCGAATTATGAATAAGTCCTGAAATTTTCATAAAAATCCGACCATTATTTGATTTCTGCAAAAATTTTCAAATTAATGTTTTTCAGCGTTAAAAAAGTGCATTGCGTAATATTACGTTTTTTTTACGTAATAAACTATGCGTCAATTTAGGTCTCGCACTGAAGAAAGGAAAAAAAAGATTTTCTACTAAAATTTCGAACGTGTTAGAAATAATTAAAACATTTTAAAAAATAATTACAAAATACTTTAATCTATACACATAATGGTAATATAAATATTTTGCTGATAAAACATTGTTTTTTAGTTTGGGGTCTTTTCCCTTCATACTATGCTGTTTTTTTTTTTAGCGACTTTTTGGAGGTACCTACATTTGTAATTGAATGGGGTAGAAAATGGCCCGTAGATTTTAATGCCTCTAAAACGAAACTGCTGTCCTTTAACCGCCACAGAGAAACTTTCTTGCCTACCATCACAATGAATGACGCCAACACACTTCGCCTCTTTTGTCTTACAGTCTAAAA
>JBBBDQ010001266.1:1040000-1425000 GCA_037127315.1 Ascarosepion bandense | reverse complement strand
TATCTGTATGTCCTTTATACAAATCCACAATTTTCATCCGATTCTCACCAAACTTCACACAAATATTCTTTAGGCTGAGTCTGAGCTCCAGGACCATGGATTCGTTTTAAAGTTTTCATTACACCCGAGCAACGCTGGGCTATACTGCTAGTATATATATATATATATCTTAATTGTTTAATTACTTAGTTTCTGGTCATTGTAAGATTAGACCAGTGCACATTTGTATCAAAAAATGTTCAATACAATTATATTGTAGAACTTTTGAATATTTTCCATTTGTAAAGGAGTTATTACGCGACCTAGGTTTCTACCATGAGTGGTGTCTTCAGGCGATTTTCAATAAATGATTTTACCGTTTCCCTTGTTTTTTTTTTTTAAGAACGCTCACGTAAAGGAGTTTTTTTTTTTTAGACGCTCGCGCGGCAGGGAATTTTGGAACGCGCAGTTTTTAAAACTAAAAAGAAATTTTATAACGTATTCTTCCATGGTTGTATGAACCTAAGACATATTTTTAAGTATGGTTAGACTTAGACATTATTTCTGTTCTTTCATTCAATAGTTTGTTTTTGTTTGGGAATAACATAAAGGGTAAAATCACTTATTGAAAATCGCCTGAAGACACCACTCATGGTAGAAGCCTAGGTCGCGTAATAACTAGTTTAAAAATGGAATATATATTCCATTTATATATATATATATATATATATATATGTGTGTGTGTGTGTGTGTGTGTGTGTGTGTGTGTGTGTGTTTAAGGTATGGCATATAAACTGCAATGGATGGTTTGGCTCTAAATTTACAATTTAGAGTCTTGGAAAATGTGGAGTTACCCTTTAAATTCCATTAATCACTGGTGCACTCTGGTCCGGAGTGGTAATACCACTTAGGGTCCCACCTATGGGTCAAATAGTTTGCGTGTGTGCCTTAGTGTACGTGTTTGTTATGTGAATACACTTCAGGCGTGTGTGTGGGGGATGCCTATGCAAATATGTACTGTGAGTGTGGAATATTTGCATTATGTATTTGGGCGGGATATTTTTGAAGCCTGAGCAAAGTCATCATGAGCGTTCCCAAGCCACCAGCCCTCGTACCAGAGACGGTAAACTCTGACATCAAACCCCCTTATGTATATTGTGTGGTCTACCACAGTGCTACTCAAAGTGTGATACGCGTACCGTCGCCAATACGCGAGCCATCGTCAGAAAAGAAAGAAATAATAGTAAAACTCTATGCCAGGAGAGAATGCCAGGATATTTGACTCGTTTTCGTTGTTTTTTTGTTTTGTTTTTTTTACATTTTCATTTTAGTTTTATATCATTATGGCTACATTGTTCATTTACTCATGTTAAAAGTTACTGCTATCCAAGAAACGAATGCGATATAATGAACAGCAAAACTTTGTTCCGTTCATATATCCATGTTATATACATATATATTTTAAATACGTCTTAAATTAATTAAAATTAATATTTTGTTTTACTGTTTGTCTATTTTTTAGGAGATTAATACCTTTTATGTGTGTGTGTGTGTGTGTGTGTGTGTGTGCAAACTTTTAAGCAATTTGTATGTATTCGCACCTGTCACCACACACACACGCACACACACACACACAAACACACACACACCCACACACACACACACACACACACACACACACACATATATATATATATATTTATTATAAATTATGTTTTAGAACATGTACATTATTTTTAATATATTAAAAAATAATGTACATGTTCTAAAACATAATTTATAATAAATATTCACAACTCTATACATCATATATCGAGCACTGTTTTAAATTAATGTTTTGGACGGAAAAAATTATTTCTTCGTTCTGTACCCACTCGCATATATATATATATATATATATATATATATATATATATATATACAAAAGGCTGAGCAAATAGGTAAATCCCAAAACCCGATCCTATTAATATTAATTTCATTGATATTAAAATTGATCAAGGTGGAGGGCTCGATGTAAATAGCATGCTCTATTTACAGAGCCAAATATATATATATATATATATATATATATATATATATATATATATATATAAATTAAAAATTTAATTCCGTTGGATGGCCATTCAACAAGGAAATTCTCGCTTCGTCAGCAATGGCGGAAAACAAAATCTTTAATTCAAATGTGTTACAAGATTTTTATATCGATAGAAGCCCAAAAACATATCCATACACAGGAAGTTAAAATGGGGTGGGATTAACAATTTTTGAATCTAAGAAAGTAAGGAAGGAAGAAAGTAGACAGATCGCTGGCTACGTATTAGAAGACTTTACATCTTATCTATAAGAGCCAAGAGTTCAAAAGTTAAAACTTGGCCATGTCACAGGGATAGAAGTGGTAGGAGGAACGAAAGAGAAAGAAAGGGAAAAAGAGTGGACCGGGTAAGGTTATCTGAGTAATAAGCTATTAAAGTTGAATTCCTTGCATTCACTTACGCACAAATACCCTTGGAAAGGTATTAATCCGTCTCTTCCCTCCAGTTATGGGTTAAATAACAGGACATAATGAGTTCTATAGCATTAGCTGGCAACCAGTCTACCGCAGAAAGCAATGGCAACCTATTGCGGGACAATCTTCTGTCCAGTCAGTTATATCTCTTTTGAGACATGATCGCCCAAAGCATGTATCACTTATGGCACTGATTGACTGATGTCTGAATATAGTCATTTTATCGACTAATATCTGTATAATATTACGTATATGGCTATGTTTTTCTGAAAATATTGTTTAATAGAACTGTGATTAGAAAGGCGACAGGTGATTCTATGGGAGAGTGTGATTGTAGTAAAACCAATATATGTTGTGGGCTTATTATTAGTATCAGAGAAACAATCCCTGAATGGGGACGTAAACTGATATACTACATTGGTTTTCTGTAAAGAATTAGTTGTGTGGTTGTAGTGTTATTAGAGACTATCAGGTCAATTGTTTAAATAGAATGGTTCTTTTTCAATACTGCACAATAATATGTACATCAAATGAACTGTTCTGGTGTCCAGTTTTTGTGCTCTCTTCCCCATGCTAGTCTCTTCTTATCAGCTGGGCAAAGCAAAGGCTTCCTGGTTGCCTTGTAAAATTTTGCAAAGTTATAATAACAAATAACTCATTCTATTTTTTTAAAACTTGGGTGGCCTAATAATTATAGCCGGTAGTATATATATATATATATATATTACAAAGAGTTTGTCTCTTTATCTGGAGAGATTCATACCGATTTCAACGTTTCGTGAGGAGACCGTTATGAAGTTCTCGCTCGTCAGGGCTGTTTACCGTGAGGTACCAGGTTTTTTTTTTGGTTTTTTTTTTTTTGGTTTTTTTTTTTGTATATAAAACATGGTAGGAATTTAGTGGGAGTGTTTTTGTTTGTGATTGGTTGATGTTTCTTTTTTTTTTTTGTTTATTTTTTTATTTTTATTGTGTAGTTGTTCGATTTAATTTTATAAACATTGAAGTCGGCATGAATTTGTTCAGTTGAATCGAGAATCTCTTTGTACTTATCAACTCTCTATCTCCGCCCAGATATCGAGCACTTTACAACTAAAATACTGCTTGCCAAAATACATTAAATATTCTAAATTCTTTAAATATTTTTTTCATGTAGTATACATCGAAATGTCCTTTTAATGTTCAAAATCCTATATCACCCACCAAGATTTCCATTTTCTACCATTTTCTACATTGTTATGCCAGGATTCGTCATCGGATACCACAATTTAAACAATTTAAGGTACGCAGATGATACAGTGCTGATAGCAGGCAAAGAAAGAAAACTACAAGACCTCCTACAGAATGTAGCTGAAGAGTGGGACAAGAAAGGACGATAAATAAACTGCAGGAAAACCGAATGCATAGACATCAGCAAAAAGGGCAGCCTAAAATGCCAATTCCAGGTGAGGGACTCTGAAATCAAACAGGTACAGAAATTTAAATACTTAGAAAGTGTTCTAACAGAAGATGAAAAGTGCGACACTGAGATCCGAAGACGAAATGGCATGGCGAAAAAAGCATTCCAGAAGTTGAGTAAAGTATTAAGAAACAGGACAATTTCACTAGAAACGAAGAAGAGAGTACTGGATTGCTATGTGATGTCGATTCTTCAATATAGCAGTGAATGTTGGGCAATATCTTCGAAAATGAAGGAAAAACTCAAAGCAGCTGAAATCTGGTTCTACAGAAGGATGATGCGGATATCATAGATCGAGCATGTGAGCAATGATGAGGTTTTGGAAAGGATGGAGACGAAACGGAAATTAATACTTAGCATCAAGAAGAGACAGATAAAGTTCCTGGGACATGCAATGAGGAAAGAGGGCTTGGAGAACCTGTTACTAACAGGTCAGATAGAGGGGAAAAAGAGACAGAGGAAAGCAGCGGATAACATATTTGAAGGACCTGATCAGGTGGATGACGAAACGAGGGCTGCATGGTATAACAGGATAAAGCATGCTAAGAGCCACAAGGGACAGGAAGATGTGGAAAGCCATGATCACCTACGTCCTGAAAGGATATGGCCCATAAAAGAAGAAGAAGACTCATCGCCTACACAATATTTGAAGTCGCCCACCGTTGAATGATATCGTCCAAACTATCAGCCTTTAAGTATTTACAACAAACGATCTTAATATAAGATGGAAATTTATTGTTCCTCTTCCGTCTTATCATTTCCTTGTCATGGGGTAGGGTTAGAGGTAAGAACTCCATTTGTTGGCCTTTTTTTGATTTGAACAACAATGGCTTTAGAAAGGATCCAAATAACCACAGACGAAATTCAAGACCCGTTCCTCACATTAAAGGACAAATCACTTAAGAAACATTAAAATCTATGCTTAAACCGCAAATGTCGGCGAAACTAAACTAATCTTGCGACGAATGCATCATAAATTATTCTTGACAAATCAGGAAGTGTTAAGCCGAAAATTAAATAAGAAAAGTGCTTTGAAAAGGAAAAAAGTGGTCCGAAAGCAAACGAAAGGAAAAAGTTTATTTGGCCTCGTAGATGAGACATTTTCTTGAGTAATACATTTTCTTATTTTTGAAAGAAAAAAAGTGGTCCGAAAGCAAACGAATGGAAAAAGATTATTTGGTCATCATAGATGAGACATTTTCCTGAGTAATACATTTTCTTACTTTTTGAAAGAAAAAAAAGTGGTCCGAAAGCAAACGAATGGAAAAGATTATTTGGTCATCATAGATGAGACATTTTCTTTGAGTAATACATTTTCTTACTTTTTGAAAGAAAAAAAGTGGTCCGAAAGCAAACGAATGGAAAAAGATTATTTGGGTCATCATAGACAGACATTTTCTTGAGTAATACATTTTCTTACTTTTTGAAAGAAAAAAGTGGTCCGAAAGCAAAACGAATGGAAAAAGATTATTTGGTCATCATAGATGAGACGATTTTCTGATAATACATTTTCTTACTTTTTTGAAAGAAAAAAAAGTGGTCCGAAAGCAAACGAATGGAAAAAAAGATTATTTGGTCATCATAGATGAGACATTTTCTTGAGTAATACATTTTCTTACTTTTTGAAAGAAAAAATGTGGTCCGAAAGCAAACGAATGGGAAAAGATTATTTGGTCATCATAGATGAGACATTTTCTTGAGTAATACATTTTCTTACTTTTTGAAGAAAAAAGTGGTCCGAAAGCAAACGAATGGAAAGATTATTTGGTCATCATAGATGAGACATTTTCTTGAGTAATACATTTTCTTACTTTTTTGAAAGAAAAAGTGGTCCGAAAGCAAAACGAATGGAAAAAGATTATTTGGTCATCATAGATGAGACATTTTCTTGATAAGCATTTTCTTACTTTTTGAAAGAAAAAAGTGGCCCGAAAACGAATGGAAAAAGATTATTTGGTCATCATATAGATGAGACATTTTCTTGAGTAATACATTTTCTTACTTTTTGAAAGAAAAAGTGTCCGAAAGCAAACGAATGGAAAAAGATTATTTGGTCATCATAGATGAGACATTTTCGAGTAATACATTTTCTTACTTTTTGAAAGAAAAAAGTGGTCCGAAAGCAAACGAATGGAAAAAGATTATTTGGTCATCATAGATGAGACATTTTCTTTGAGTAAAACATTTTTCGCATTTTTAAAAGAAAAAAGTGGCCCGAAAGCAAACGAATGGAAAAAGATTATTTGGTCATCATAGATGAGACATTTTTGAGTAAAACATTTTCTTACTTTAAAAGAAAAAAGTGGCCCGAAAGCAAACGAATGGAAAAGATTATTTGGTCATCATAGATGATATACTTTCGAGTAATACATTTTCTTTACTTTTTGAAAGAAAAGTATCCGAAAGCAAACGAATGGAAAAAGATTATTCGGTCATCATAGATGAGACATTTTCTTTATAATACATTTTCTTACTTTTTGAAAGAAAAAAAAGTGGTCCGAAAGCAAACGAATGGAAAGATATTTGGTCATCATAGATGAGACATTTTCTTGAGTAATACATTTTCTTACTTTTTGAAAGAAAAAAGTGGTCCGAAAGCAAACGAATGGAAAAAGATTATTTGGTCATCATAGAAGAGACATTTTCTTTGAAAAACATTTTCTTACTTTTTGAAAGAAAAAGTGGTCCGGAAAGCAAACGAATGGAAAAAGATTATTTGGTCATCATAGATGAGACATTTTCTTGAGTAATACATTTTCTACTTTTTGAAAGAAAAAAAGTGGTCCGAAAGCAAACGAATGAAAGATTATTTGGTCATCATAGATGAGACATTTTTGAGTAATACATTTTCTTACTTTTTAAAAGAAAAAAATGTGTCCGAAAGCAAACGAATGGAAAAAGATTATTTGGTCATCATAGATGAGACATTTTCTTCTTTGAGTAAAACATTTTCTTACTTTTTTGAAAGAAAAAGTGGTCCGAAAGCAAAAAACGAATGGAAAAAGACGGTTTGGTCATCATAGATGAGAGACATTTTCTTGAGTAATACATTTTCTTACTTTTGAAAGAAAAAAGTGGTCCGAAAGCAAACGAATGGAAAAAGATTATTTGGTCATCATAGATGAGACATTTTCTGAGTAATACATTTTCTTACTTTTTTTGTTGCTGAAAAAAGTGTCCGAAAGCAAACGAATGGAAAGATTACTCTTGGTCATCATAGATGAGACATTTTCTTGAGTAAAACATTTTTACTTTTTAAAAAGAAAAAAGTGGCCCGAAAGCAAACGAATGGAAAAAGATTATTTGGCCATCATAGATGAGACATTTTCTTGAGTAAAACATTTTCTTACTTTTTTAAAAGAAAAAAGTGGCCCGAAAGCAAACGAATGGAAAAAGATTATTTGGTCATCATAGATGAGACATTTTCTTGAGTAATACATTTTCTTACTTTTTGAAAGAAAAAAGTGGTCCGAAAGCAAACGAATGGAAAAAGATTATTTGGTCATCATAGATGAGACATTTTCTTGAGTAATACATTTTCTTACTTTTTGAAAGAAAAAAAGTGGTCCGAAAGCAAACGAATGGAAAAAGATTATTTGGTCATCATAGATGAGACATTTTCTTGAGTAATACATTTTCTTACTTTTTGAAAGAAAAAAAGTGGTCCGAAAGCAAACGAATGGAAAAAGATTATTTGGTCATCATAGATGAGACATTTTCTTGAGTAAAACATTTTCTTACTTTTTAAAAGAAAAAAGTGGCCCGAAAGCAAACGAATGGAAAAAGATTATTTGGTCATCATAGATGAGACATTTTCTTGAGTAATACATTTTCTTACTTTTTGAAAGAAAAAAGTGGTCCGAAAGCAAACGAATGGAAAAAGATTATTTGGTCATCATAGATGAGACATTTTCTTGAGTAATACATTTTCTTATTTTTTGAAAGAAAAAAGTGGTCCGAAAGCAAACGAATGGAAAAAGATTATTTGGTCATCATAGATGAGACATTTTCTTGAGTAATACATTTTCTTACTTTTTGAAAGAAAAAAGTGGTCCGAAAGCAAACGAATGGAAAAAGATTATTTGGTCATCATAGATGAGACATTTTCTTGAGTAATACATTTTCTTACTTTTTGAAAGAAAAAAAGTGGTCCGAAAGCAAACGAATGGAAAAAGATTATTTGGTCATCATAGATGAGACATTTTCTAGAGTAATACATTTTCTTACTTTTTGAAAGAAAAAAGGTGGTCCGAAAGCAAACGAATGGAAAAAGATTATTTGGTCATCATAGATGAGACATTTTCTTGAGTAATACATTTTCTTAATTTTTGAAAGAAAAAATGTGGTCCGAAAGCAAACGAATGGGAAAAGATTATTTGGTCATCATAGATGAGACATTTTCTTGAGTAATACATTTTCTTACTTTTTGAAAGAAAAAAGTGGTCCGAAAGCAAACGAATGGAAAAAGATTATTTGGTCATCATAGATGAGACATTTTCTTGAGTAATACATTTTCTTACTTTTTAAAAGAAAAAAGTGGCCCGAAAGCAAACGAATGGAAAAAGATTATTTGGTCATCATAGATGAGACATTTTCTTGAGTAATACATTTTCTTACTTTTTGAAAGAAAAAAGTGGTCCGAAAGCAAACGAATGGAAAAAGATTATTTGGTCATCATAGATGAGACATTTTCTTGAGTAATACATTTTCTTACTTTTTGAAAGAAAAAAAAGTGGTCCGAAAGCAAACGAATGGAAAAAGATTATTTGGTCATCATAGATGAGACATTTTCTTGAGTAAAACATTTTCTTACTTTTTAAAAGAAAAAAGTGGCCCGAAAGCAAACGAATGGAAAAAGATTATTTGGTCATCATAGATGAGACATTTTCTTGAGTAGTACATTTTCTTACTTTTTGAAAGAAAAAAGTGGTCCGAAAGCAAACGAATGGAAAAAGATCATTTGGTCATCATAGATGAGACATTTTCTTGAGTAATACATTTTCTTACTTTTTTGAAAGAAAAAAGTAAGTCCGAAAGCAAACGAATGGAAAAAGATTATTTGGTCATCATAGATGAGACATTTCCTTGAGTAATACATTTTCTTACTTTTTGAAAGAAAAAGTGGTCCGAAAGCAAACGAATGGAAAAAGATTATTTGGTCATCATAGATGAGACATTTTCTTGAGTAATACATTTTCTTACTTTTTGAAAGAAAAAAGTGGTCCGAAAAGCAAACGAATGGAAAAAGATTATTTGGTCATCATAGATGAGACATTTTCTTGAGTAAAACATTTTCTTACTTTTTAAAAGAAAAAAAGTGCCCGAAAGCAACAGAATGGAAAAAGATTATTTGGTCATCATAGATGAGACATTTTCTTGAGTAAAACATTTTCTTACTTTTTGAAAGAAAAAAAGTGGTCCAAAAGCAAACGAATGGAAAAAAAAAGATTATTTGGTCATCATAGATGAGACATTTTCTTGAGTAAAACATTTTCTTACTTTTTAAAAGAAAAAGTGGCCCGAAAGCAACGAATGGAAAAAGATTATTTGGCTTGTCATAGATGAGACATTTTGAGTAATACATTTTCTTACTTTTTGAAAGAAAAAAGTGGTCCGAAAGCAAAACGAATGGAAAAAGATTATTTGGTCATCATAGATGAGACATTTTCTTGAGTAAAACATTTTCTTACTTTTTAAAAGAAAAAAGGCCTGGAAAGCAAACGAATGGAAAAAGATTATTTGGTCATCATAGATGGACATTTTCTTGAGTAAAACATTTTCTTACTTTTTAAAAGAAAAAGTGGTCCGAAAGCAAACGAATGGAAAAGATTATTTGGTCATCATAGATGAGACATTTTCTTGAGTAAAACATTTTCTTACTTTTTAAAAGAAAAAAGTATTCGAAAGCAAACGAATGGAAAAAGATTATTTGGTCATCATAGATGAGACATTTTGAGTAATACATTTTCTTACTTTTTGAAAGAAAAAAAGTGGTCCGAAAAGCAAACGAATGGAAAAAGATTATTTGGTCATCATAGATGAGACATTTTCTTGAGTAATACATTTTCTTACTTTTTGAAAGAAAAAAAGGGTCCGAAAGCAAACGAATGGAAAAGATTATTTGGTCATCATAGATGAGACATTTTCTTGAGTAAAACATTTTCTTACTTTTTAAAAGAAAAAAAGTGGCCCGAAAGCAAACGAATGGAAAAAGATTATTTGGTCATCATAGATGAGACATTTTCTTGAGTAATACATTTTCTTACTTTTTGAAAAGAAAAAGTGGTCCGAAAGCAAACGAATGGAAAAAGATTATTTGGTCATCATAGATGAGACATTTTCTTGAGTAATACATTTTCTTATTTTTTGAAAGAAAAAAGTGGTCCGAAAGCAAACGAATGGAAAAAGATTATTTGGTCATCATAGATGAGACATTTTCTTGAGTAATACATTTTCTTACTTTTGAAAGAAAAAAGTGTCCGAAAGCAAACGAATGGAAAAAGATTATTTGGTCATCATAGATGAGACATTTTCTTGAGTAATACATTTTCTTACTTTTTGAAAGAAAAAAGGTCCGAAAGCAAACGAATGGAAAAAGATTATTTGGTCATCATAGATGAGACATTTTCTTGAGTAAAACATTTTCTTACTTTTAAAAGAAAAAAGTGGCCTCGAAAGCAAACAATGAAAAAAAAGATTATTTGGTCATCATAGATGACATTTTCTTGAGTACACATTTTCTTACTTTTTAAAGAAAAAGTGTCCGAAAGTAAACGAATGGAAAAAGATTATTTGGTCATCATAGATGAGACATTTTCTTGAGTAATACATTTTCTTATTTTTGAAAGAAAAAAAGTGTCCGAAAGCAAACGAATGGAAAAAGATTATTTGGTCATCATAGATGAGGACATTTTCTTGAGTAATACATTTTCTTACTTTTTGAAAGAAATAAGTGGTCCGAAAGCAAACGAATGGAAAAAGATTATTTGGTCATCATAGATGAGACATTTTCTTGAGTAATACATTTTCTTACTTTTTGAAAGAAAAAAAGTGGTCCGAAAGCAAACGAATGGAAAAAGATTATTTGGTCATCATAGATGAGACATTTTCTTGAGTAATACATTTTCTTACTTTTTGAAAGAAAAAAAGTGGTCCGAAAGCAAACGAATGGAAAAAGATTATTTGGTCATCATAGATGAGACATGTTCTTGAGTAATACATTTTCTTACTTTTTGAAAGAAAAAATGTGGTCCGAAAGCAAACGAATGGGAAAAGATTATTTGGTCATCATAGATGAGACATTTTCTTGAGTAATACATTTTCTTACTTTTTGAAAGAAAAAAGTGGTCCGAAAGCAAACGAATGGAAAAAGATTATTTGGTCATCATAGATGAGACATTTTCTTGAGTAATACATTTTCTTACTTTTTGAAAGAAAAAAGTGGTCCGAAAGCAAACGAATGGAAAAAGATTATTTGGTCATCATAGATGAGACATTTTCTTGAGTAATACATTTTCTTACTTTTTGAAAGAAAAAAGTGGTCCGAAAGCAAACGAATGGAAAAAGATTATTTGGTCATCATAGATGAGACATTTTCTTGAGTAATACATTTTCTTACTTTTTGAAAGAAAAAAAGTGGTGCGAAAGCAAACGAATGGAAAAAGATTATTTGGTCATCATAGATGAGACATTTTCTTGAGTAATACATTTTCTTACTTTTTGAAAGAAAAAAGTGGTCCGAAAGCAAACGAATGGAAAAAGATTATTTGGTCATCATAGATGAGACATTTTCTTGAGTAAAACATTTTCTTACTTTTTAAAAGAAAAAAGTGGCCCGAAAGCAAAGGAATGGAAAAAGATTATTTGGTCATCATAGATGAGACATTTTCTTGAGTAGTACATTTTCTTACTTTTTGAAAGAAAAAAGTGGTCCGAAAGCAAACAAATGGAAAAAGATTATTTGGTCATCATAGATGAGACATTTTCTTGAGTAATACATTTTCTTACTTTTTGAAAGAAAAAAGTGGTCCGAAAGCAAACGAATGGAAAAAGATTATTTGGTCATCATAGATGAGACATTTTCTTGAGTAATACATTTTCTTACTTTTTGAAAGAAAAAAGTGGTCCGAAAGCAAACGAATGGAAAAAGATTATTTGGTCATCATAGATGAGACATTTTCTTGAGTAATACATTTTCTTACTTTTTGAAAGAAAAAAGTGGTCCGAAAGCAAACGAATGGAAAAAGATTATTTGGTCATCATAGATGAGATATTTTCTTGAGTAAAACATTTTCTTACTTTTTAAAAGAAAAAAGTGGCCCGAAAGCAAACGAATGGAAAAAGATTATTTGGTCATCATAGATGAGACATTTTCTTGAGTAAAACATTTTCTTACTTTTTGAAAGAAAAAAAGTGGTCCGAAAGCAAACGAATGGAAAAAGATTATTTGGTCATCATAGATGAGACATTTTCTTGAGTAAAACATTTTCTTACTTTTTAAAAGAAAAAAGTGGCCCGAAAGCAAACGAATGGAAAAAGATTATTTGGTCATCATAGATGAGACATTTTCTTGAGTAATACATTTTCTTACTTATTGAAAGAAAAAAAGTGGTCCGAAAGCAAACGAATGGAAAAAGATTATTTGGTCATCATAGATGAGACATTTTCTTGAGTAAAACATTTTCTTACTTTTTAAAAGAAAAAAGTGGCCCGAAAGCAAACGAATGGAAAAAGATTATTTGGTCATCATAGATGAGACATTTTCTTGAGTCATACATTTTCTTACTTTTTGAAAGAAAAAAGTGGTCCGAAAGCAAACGAATGGAAAAAGATTATTTGGTCATCATAGATGAGACATTTTCTTGAGTAATACATTTTCTTACTTTTTGAAAGAAAAAAAGTGGTCCGAAAGCAAACGAATGGAAAAAGATTATTTGGTCATCATAGATGAGACATTTTCTTGAGTAGTACATTTTCTTACTTTTTGAAAGAAAAAAGTGGTCCGAAAGCAAACGAATGGAAAAAGATTATTTGGTCATCATAGATGAGACATTTTCTTGAGTAATACATTTTCTTACTTTTTGAAAGAAAAAAGTGGTCCGAAAGCAAACGAATGGAAAAAGATTATTTGGTCATCATAGATGAGACATTTTCTTGAGTAATACGTTTTCTTACTTTTTGAAAGAAAAAAAGTGGTCCGAAAGCAAACGAATGGAAAAAGATTATTTGGTCATCATAGATGAGACATTTTCTTGAGTAATACATTTTCTTACTTTTTGAAAGAAAAAAGTGGTCCGAAAGCAAACGAATGGAAAAAGATTATTTGGTCATCATAGATGAGACATTTTCTTGAGTAATACATTTTCTTACTTTTTGAAAGAAAAAAGTGGTCCGAAAGCAAACGAATGGAAAAAGATTATTTGGTCATCATAGATGAGACATTTTCTTGAGTAAAACATTTTCTTACTTTTTAAAAGAAAAAAGTGGTCCGAAAGCAAACGAATGGGAAAAGATTATTTGGTCATCATAGATGAGACATTTTCTTGAGTAAAACATTTTCTTACTTTTTAAAAGAAAAAAGTGGTCCGAAAGCAAACGAATGGAAAAAGATTATTTGGTCATCATAGATGAGACATTTTCTTGAGTAATACATTTTCTTACTTTTTGAAAGAAAAAAGTGGTCCGAAAGCAAACGAATGGAAAAAGATTATTTGGTCATCATAGATGAGACATTTTCTTGAGTAATACATTTTCTTACTTTTTGAAAGAAAAAAAGTGGTCCGAAAGCAAACGAATGGAAAAAGATTATTTGGTCATCATAGATGAGACATTTTCTTGAGTAATACATTTTCTTACTTTTTGAAAGAAAAAAAGTGGTCCGAAAGCAAACGAATGGAAAAAGATTATTTGGTCATCATAGATGAGACATTTTCTTGAGTCATACATTTTCGAGAAAAATTAAAAAAAAAAAACACTATTTTTGCTGGAAAGCAATTTTAGTTTTTGTACAGAGGTCTGTCTGCCAAACAAAAAAATATTTAATCATTTCACCCTAAGCAAGGCGTTACTGCTACTGATGTGCAGGGAACTACATGAAAGAGTTAAAGTTTTAGACAGAAGGAAAGTGAAGACAAAGACGAACTCGCTACATGGGATGAAAGAAAAAGGGCAAGAGAAGGATATGAACACAGGTGTGAAGACAGTTATGAAGGTAGAGAGAAAGGAAAAGAACAAGATACAAGGAGTGATGTAGAAAGGGCTGGTGTTTAGTGAATAAGAGTTGGGAATTGATTTGCTTTTAAATTCCTGGACGTTGTAGCCGTCAAGAAAACAAGTGTATGGAAGGGAGTTCCACTGGCAGAAAGCGTGAGAAAAGAATCTGATGGAGTAGAATTGTCACCTGCATTTCGTTGATCTAAATGTAAACAGGTGAGACCTTGTTGCCAGTCTGGTTGCCCGAGTAAATTTTTGTGGAGTGGGCACAAGTGACCCAAGTTCGTTAGAGCAGAAGCCATAAAAATATTTATAGAAGAGACGGAAGGAAGTTACGTCTCGCCGATGAGAAAGTGGTTGGAGTCGTGCTGTCAGGTCGGGACCGATCACATTACAGATCCTCTTTTGGAGCCTGTAGTTACGCACAGAGACGCACAGCTGGGGCGCCTGACTAAATATGACAACAGTATTCAATGCACGCTTGAATGGTCGATTTGTATATGTGCAAGATGGATTCAGGCGGAAAAAACTTCCTGGCCTGACACAGTGACTCAACCTTCCTAGCAATGAATTTAGCTATTGATTCCATGTAGTGATTCCACTTGAGGTCGGAAGATAGCGTAAGGCAGAGGTCCATGCTTATGTGTGTTGGGAGAGCCAACCTATGGAAATAGCATTCAACGCTCTGTCTCCACACCGATAGTGAGCACTTTATGACAAAAAGTCCTGCTTGCCTAAATACATTTTATCAGCAAAAACACGGATAAAGCAACAACTTTGGTGCTACGCATTATCATAATTAAACACTATATATATATATATATATATATATATATATATATATCCACAGACAGATCTGTTTCGCTATATCACAGCTCATCAGTACGGTTAGACAGCCGATTGCCTTTTACCCAGGATTGAAACCCGACCAAATTGGCGTCAGTCGCCGATTCTACCTCTGAGCTACGGGCGCTCGGTAGAAGGAGGCGGACCTTTTAGCGTGTATATTATCATTATACACGCCTAATAGCTGAGAGTGTTCTAATTCATTGCTGAATGAACGATGCGTATTACATGGCAGATCCTTCTTTGGATATTTCCTAGAATCTCGAGAGACAGTCAGTTAAGTACCATACTTGATAGACGCTTTGGGCGATCATGTCTCGAAAGAGACATGACTGACTAAGCAAATGAGAATCTATCTCGCAGTAGGTTGCCATTGGTTTCTGCGGTAGACTGGTCGCCAGCCAAGGCTATATAACCCAATCTGTCCTATTATTTAACCCGTAACTGGAGGGAACAGACGGATTAATATCTTTCCCAAGGGTATTTGTGCGTAAATGAATGCAAAGAATTCACTGGAATTCGAACTCGACTACCCCGATTTGTCGTTCCGAGTCGATATCCACTGCACCACGACTCACATCCGGATAGTATATTTATAAATGTGTAAGACATATTCTGACAAGAAGAAAAAAAATTAATTTTCATAAAAATCATTCTCATTACCTATGAACAACTATCGCCTGATGAAGTACAATTAAGAGTAATGAAACACGATATATTTTGTGTAGCGATGAAAAATGTTATTATAAACACATATAATAAAAACAATCCAAAAATTAAGGCGCTCTCCAATTTTGGAATTGTTACATCACAATCTTCCTGCTATTTAGCCTTGTACAAAATGTATTTCAGTCAGTTAAGTGCCATACGTGATACACGCTTGGGCGATCATGTCTCTTTTGAGACATGACTGACTGGGCAGATGGTTTTCTATCCTGCTATTTAAAGCATAGCTGAAAAGGGAAGAGACGGATTGTATTAATAATTAGTAATTAGTGAGGGATCAGTTTATAACTTCATAACAATATAAAACCGATCCCCCACTTTATGACCTACAGAAGCTTTACTTATGTTTCCAACTATTATCTTCATTCAGTCAGTTAAGTGCCATACGTGATACACGCTTGGGCGATCATGTCTCTTTTGAGACATGACTGACTGGGCAGATGGTTTTCTATCCTGCTATTTAAAGCATAGCTGAAAAGGGAAGATTGTATTAATAATTAGTAATTAGTGAGGGATCAGTTTATAACTTCATAACAATATAAAACCGATCCCCCACTTTATGACCTACAGAAGCTTTACTTATGTTTCCAACTATTATCTTCATTCAGTCAGTTAAGTGCCATACGTGATACACGCTTGGGCGATCATGTCTCTTTTGAGACATGACTGACTGGGCAGATGGTTTTCTATCCTGCTATTTAAAGCATAGCTGAAAAGGGAAGAGACGGATTGTATTAATAATTAGTAATTAGTGAGGGATCAGTTTATAACTTCATAACAATATAAAACCGATCCCCCACTTTATGACCTACAGAAGCTTTACTTATGTTTCCAACTATTATCTTCATTCAGTCAGTTAAGTGCCATACGTGATACACGCTTTGGACGTTCATATTTCGAAAGTGATATGACTCACTGGGCAGAAGATTATCCCGCAGTAGGTTGCCATTGTTTTCTGCGTTAGACCAAGGCTATAGAACCCAATCTGTCCAGTTATTTAATCCATAACTGGAAAGAAGAGACGGATTAATACCTTTTCCAAGGGTATTTGTGCGTAAGTGAATGCAATGTATTCAGCTGGAATTCGAACTTTGTGAAAAATCAAATGAAGCTTGTGAATAAACAATTCGTATCCCTTACTAAACTTACGGGGTATTTTTTATGCTCAAAGACAGACAGACAAACAGACAGACAGTTTATTCATAAAAAATGTTTTTATTTTTGTTTATTTCAATTCAGAACCTGAAGGACAAATTTGGTTGTGAAATGATTTTATCTATCTCATTAATGTATCTGATAATTTGTATTTTCAAGTGGGTTAGAACAATATATATATATATATATAATTTTGTTCTTATCTATCTATCTATCTATCTATCTATCTATCTATCTATCTCTTATCTATCTAGTCTATTCTTATCTATCTATCTATCTATCTATCTATCTATCTATCTCATCTGTTCATTATCTATCTATCTATCTGTCTATCTATCTATCTATCTATCTATCTATCTATCTATCTATCTATCAGTCTGTTCATTATCTATCTATCTATCTATCTATCTATCTATCTATCTCAGTCTGTTCATTATCTATCTATCTATCTATCTATCTATCTATCTATCTATCTCAGTCTGTTCATTATCTATCTATCTATCTATCTATCTATCTATCTAGTCTATCTATCTATCTATCTATCTGTTCTTATCTATCTATCTATCTATCTATCTATCTAGTCTGTTCATTATCTATCTCAGTCTGTTCATTATCTATCTATCTATCTATCTATCTATCTATCTATCTATCTCAGTTCATAATAACAGAGACATCTTATTTTAACAGATATATTTACTAAAACTATACAATAATACCTTGAAATACTAAATCTATTTAATGACATCGTTATCATCGAAGAGGAAGGAAAAACTTGAAGCAGCGGAAATGTGGTTTTACAGAAGGATGCTACGAATATCATGGATCGAGCATGTCATCAATGATGAGGTGTTGGAAAGAATGGCAACGAAAAGAAAATTAATAGTGAGCATCAGGAAGAGACAACTGAAATTCCTGGAACATGCAACGAGGAAGGAGGGCTTGGAAAACCTAATACTGACAGGCCAGATAGAGGGGAAAAGAGACAGAGGAAGGCAGCGGATAACATATTTGAAGGGCCTGAGCAGGTCGATGACAGAACGGGGTTTGGGTGGTGTAACAGGAGAAAACGTACTAAGAGCCACCAGGCATACGTGGAAAGCCATGATCGCCTACGTCCTGAAAGGGCACATAGAAGAAGAAGAAGAAGAAGAAGAATGTTCAAAAACTGTTAACCATAAATACACACAAGGGATTATCCAAGATGAACGAATTAACTCTCAGAATTAAGGGCGCGCCTGGAATTTTTTAGCAAGTAATGAGCGTTGTGGTGCAGTGGATATCGACTCGGAACAATAAATCGGGGAACCGATTTCGAATTCCAGTTGAATTCTTCGCATTCACTTACGCACAACTACCCTTGGGAAAGGTATTAATCCATCTCTTCCAGTCAGTTATGAGTTAAATAATAGGACAGATTGAGTTTCATAGCCTTGGCTGGCAACCAGTAACCGCAGAAAGTAATGGCAACCTGCTGCGGGACAATCTTCTGCCCAGTCAGTCATGTCTCTTTTGAGACATGATCGCCCAAGCGTGTTTCACGTATGGCACTTAACTGACTGACTGAATATAATAGTTGAAAACATAGACTCTATTAGGCATAAAGTGGGGGGTCGCTTTTTTATTGTTATGAAGTAATAAACTGATCCCCCACTAATTACTACTTATTAATATAATGATATATTATAATTTATTTCTTCTCCCTACAGCTATTGGATATATGGCAGAACAGATTGGGTTCTATAGCCTTGTCTGGCAAACCAGTCTACTGCAGAAAGTAATGGCAACCTACTGCGGGATAATCTTCTGCCCAGTCAATCATGTCTCTTTCGAAACATGATCGCCCAAGCGTGTATCACTTATGGCAATTAACTGACTGACTGAATATAATAGTTAGAAACATGGACTCTATTGGGCATAAAGTGGGGGATTGGTTTTCTATTGTTATTAAGTAATAATAAACTGATCCCCCACTAATTATTAATATTAATATTCCACAATAATATTTGGAAACATAAGTAAAGCTTATACTTGGCATAAAATGGGGGATCGGTTTTCTGTTGTTATGGAGTAATAAACTAATCCCCCAATTATTACTTATGGCAATTAACTGACTGAATAAGAGCAATGTTCAGCGATTCAAACTTCACGGCCGCCTATCTAGATGACATTTTAATGGAAAGTGAAAAGTAAACGAATGCAGGTTTTAAATGAGTGCTTAGAAATGCGAATTTTTCATGACGAAAATGAAATATTTGGGCCCAGTCATCGATGAAAACGGTGAAAAACAGAGAAATTGTGATAAAAAAATATACACTCACCCACAAACATGTAATCTTTAGAAGCATGTTTCTTCTTCTTCTTCTTCTTCTTCTTCTTCTTCTTCTTCTTCTTCTTCTTCTATGTGCCCTGTCCCTTAGGCGATCATGGATCTCCACGTCTCCCTATCCCTTGTGGCTCTTAGTATGTTTGCTCCTGTTGCTCCTGGCAACCCCCGTTCCGTCATCCACCTGATCAGACCCTGCAAATATGTTATCCGCTGTCTTCCTCTGTCTCTCCTTCCTTCTATCTGTCCAGTCAGTATCAGGTTCTCCAGGCTCTCCTTCCTCATTGCATGTCCCAGGAACTTCAGTTGTCTCTTCCTGATGCTCAGCACCAATTTCCTTTTTGTTGCCATTCTTTCTAACACCTCGTCGTTGCTTGTATGCTCAGTCCACGATATCCGTAGCATCATTCTGTAGAACCACATTTCGACCGCTTCCAGTTTTGTCCTCATTTTCGATTATATTGTCCAGCATTCACAGCCGTATTGAAGAACTGACATCACGTAGCAGTCTAGCACTCTTTTCTTCGTTTCTATTGAGATTTTCCTGTGTGTTAGTATTTTGCTCATCTTCTGGAACGCGTCCTTTGCCATGCCAATTCGCCTTTTGGGCTGCCCTTTTTGCTGATGATCATGCATTCGGTTTTCTTGAAGTTTATTTGTAGTCCTTTCTTGTCACTCTCTTCAGCTACCTTCTGTAGGGGGTCTTGTAGTTTCCTTTCCGTGTCTGCTACCAGCACTGTATCATCTGCGTACCTTATGTTGTTCAAATTGTGGCCTTCGACGACGAATCCTGACATAACATCTAGGGTCCTCAGAATAGTCTCGCTGGACAAGTTGACTTACTCTTAGTTAAAACAGAATTATATATAAAGAGAAGTTTAGAGAGAGAGAGAGAGAGAGAGAGAGAGAGAGAGAGAGAGAGAGAAAGTGCAAATGCCTTAATTTAATTTGAATCCAATGTTTTTATTTATATATTTTAATATTATACTTTATTTTTATCAGGATATTAAAGATAGAAAGGTATGTTACAGGTTAATTGTATTTATGTATACCAGTATCTGTTGAAATATATGTATGTACGTGTGTGGGTGTATACACGCAGGTTTTCCGTAAGAAGTACTGTATGAATATCAAGAGTTTGTTCACCTTATTTAAGTCATACATTGAGGCGTTCATTAAGTCCTTTTTTTGAAAGAATGCAAATATTAGCGACACTAAAACAAACACAAAAGATTCCAGTTGGACCAATACGGGAATCCCTGATATTCTATCAATTCCGACAATGTTTCTTGTAATATTCCTGAAAAATGTTCTTTAAAACTCCCTGAGCTACATAGATAGATAGATAGATAGATAGATAGATAGATAGATAGATAGATATGAACAGAGAGACATAGATAGATAGATAGATAGATAGATAGATAGATATGAAGAGAGACATAGATAGATAGATAGATAGATAGATAGATAGATAGATAGATAGATAGATAATGACTAGACTGATATATATATATATATATGAACAGACTGAGATGGGCTAAAAAGAAAATAAACGAAACAAGGAACAGGAGACATGTGCCAACGTCCGCTATACATTCTTACATTTTGGTAATCACCTAATTTTTATTTCCCATAACAAAGCTTACCCTGTGGCGCTACGAGGAAGTGTTTAACTTTTAAATGACAATGATATTACGGGGGAAGAAACCCCACCCGTCCGGCATAGAATTTGGATGCATTGTTCAGAGTGTTAATTCAATAAGCCTTTTGTCTCTAAAGTTTGGTTCCAGTTTAGCACGAAAGAGATGAATAATTCACAATCTGCCCTCTAGAATTGAACTAACATCTTTTATCTATTTATATATGTATCTATCTACCGACATATACATATATATATAAATGGATATATATATATATATATATATATATATATATATATATATATATATGTATTTTTTTAGTATGGATACCAAATAGGTATTTTTTAATATGGTTACTTTAAGTCATGACTAAGTGTAACAATACTAAAAAAATACCTCTTAGGTTCATACAACCATGGATGAAAACGTTATAATTTATTGTAATTTTAAAAATTGCGCGTTCATACATTCCCTGCCACGTGAGCCTTTTTTTTTAAAAAAAGGGTAAAAGATAAAATCAGTTATTGCAAATCGCCTTAAGACACCAAATCGTAGAAACTTAGGTCGCGTAATAATTCGTTTACAAATGGAAAATATTCACAAGTTCTACAATATAACTGTATTGAACACTTTTTAATACAAATGTGCACTGGTCTAAATTTATTATGTCCAAAATCTAAGTAATCAATCAATCAATCAATCAATATATATATATATATATATATATATATATATATATATATATATATATATATTGTCCTAGGTCGATAGCACGACTCGAAGTCTCTGATCATACTACATTAAGTACTGTTTTACAAACACCTGAATAATATTATTATACATGTGTATACGTACATACGTATATTTATTAATTCACATAACGATAGATAGATAGATAGATAGATAGATAATGAACAAACTGACATAGATAGATAGATAGATAGATAGATAGATAGATAGATAGATAGATAGATAGATAGATAAGAATAGATGAGATATGATAGATAGATAGATAGATAGATAGATAGATAGATAATGAACAGACTGAGATAGATAGATAGATAGAGATAGATAGATAGATAGATAGATAGATAGATAGATAGATAGATAGATAGATTACCCACTTGAAAAGACAAATTATCAGATACATTAATGAGACAGATAAAATCACTTCACATCCAAATTTGTCCTTCAGGTTCTGAATTGAGATAAACGAAAATAAAAACATTTTTCTTTTGAATAAACTGTCTGTCTGTTTGTCTGTCTGTATCTGAGCATAAAAAAACACTCAGTAAGTATAGTAATCCGCTTCTTCCCTTCAGTTATGGGTTAAATAATAGGACAGATTGGGTTCTATAGCCTTGGCTAGCAACCAGTCTACCGCAGAAAGTAATGGTAACCTACTGGGGGATAATCTTCTGCCCATTCAGGCATGTCTCGAAAGAGACATGATCGCCCAAGCGTGTTTTACGTATGGCCCTTAACTGACTGAAGTATAGCAAAGGATACCAGTAGTTTATTCAGAAGCTTCATTTGATTTTTCACAACGCTAAATAAATTTTGCACAAGGTTAAATAACGGGAAGATTGTGATGCAACAATTCCTAATGTAGTAAGTGTCACTATTGAAATAACTTCAGTACCTATGAACAAACACCCAGTAACATATGAAAATGGAAGCTGATATATATATATATATATATATATATATATATATATATATGTGTGTGTGTGTGTGTGTGTGTGTGTGTGTGTGTGTGTGTGTGTGTGTGTGTGTGAATTTACATATGACGATTACATAAAACAGAATATCAACCGCTGGCTTTTAACTTCTGTGTGGTCTTTTATATTTTGATATACACTGTATCTGATACTGAGCACTTTAACACATAAAAATATTATACATTAAAACGATTTCATTATATATATATATAAGAAAAAATTAAGGTAGACACGTTATTTCATGGTAAATCGGAAATATAGGCCTATTTCAGGCGAACCATCATCAGCTTCCGTCTTTATTGTGCAAAAGATTTGACACGAATGAAATTCACAAAGACCTAAAGAAAAACGGAATAAAAATAAAGATCGCTCCCTTAGAAAGAGAAAATTTAAGGAAAAACACATCGTTACATCAGTTCGGCGAATACACACACATATTTATAAGCATATATATGCGCAATATATAATCAAAGAGCACCTATAAAAGCGGATGTCAACTTAAATCTAAAGATACATTCAGCAAGTCAGTTAGCCTGCTGACCCGTAGATTTGAAACGTAAAGGAAGTGGGTTAGGTGTGAGAGAGAGAGCGTTAAAAAGAAAGGGTAAGGATCTTAAAGCGTAAACGAAAAGGGAAGAAGAAGAAAGAAGAGAGGAATAAATTTGAATTAGAAAAATAAAAATATAGATATATATTAATGGTGAAAGGATAAGAAATTGGTGTCTAAAAAATTAAAAATATTTAAGAGATAATAGTTAATCCTTTGTAATCACAAATACTATCACATTATTATATAATCAAAATTATACTAATTATACAATCAACAAAACAAATTTAATACAAGGTTAAGTTTTTTAAAAAATTATATTTAAAAAATTAATTTAAAAGTAAGCCTAATTATTCTATTTAAATTTAGTTGTTTAGTTTAAAAATAAATTTACATGTTACTAGTGAAAGGATAAGAAATAGGAATTTTAAAAAAACCTAAGAAAATTAAAAAAATTAAGATATACTAATTAATCAATCTGCTTTAATCACAGTTACCACCCACACCACTATATAATCAAAATTATACTAATTATTCGGTTAACAATACAATAATAATAATGCAATATAACTTAATAATGTAGGTAAATTTGTCGGTCAGCAGTACAGTTATAATACAATATAATTTTGTAATGTAAAAAAACATATATATTTATTTATAAGTGTGTGTGTCTGAGTTGTATGTGTATACAACTCAGACACACACACTTAGATGCGTACGCACATACACGCATACATATAGACACACATATATGTACACGCACACATGCATATATATACACATATACGAACACATATATACACTCATACACAAAACAAATATGTGAGCAATACCATAGACATATATAAACCCGTATAAAAAAATTCGACACATAACAATAAGGTACAAATAAACAATAGATATCCAGTAACATAGTTTGATGTGTGTAAAGACTTCAGAGCAATGAATGAAGACCTAAAAGTTTAACATAATTTAAAACGGCTCCTATGTCGACATTTAAAAACTAGTTCCCTCTTCAGATTCAGCAGGTCCAATTACTTTTTGTGTTTGATGATAGTGATTTTTTTCATCCAGGCATAAGCGACAGCAATCTTTGAAGTTGATGGGTGTGTTAGATTTTTTAATGATATTCCATTTAATCATAGGGGTTAAGTTCTTGTCTTTCAATGAACAAAGATATCTGGTTTCTCAATTCAGGGTTGGAAAAGGAGTGTGTGTGATTGCATAACCGTTGTTTCCAAGCACCTTCTGAAATACCAATGTAATACTTCTTCAAGTTTGTATTTTCTTTTGGGTATATCATAGCTTGATATACCACCTCTTTTGCCATACATTCTCCACCCATAGGACACTCATTTTTAATTCTGCATTTGCATTTAGGTCTATGACTGTCATGCCCAATTGCATCCCTTATGTCTTGTAAATTCCGGGCAACTTTAGGGTTGCTTTTGGTTAGGATTTGCAGGACTAAGGCTGGCTCGACTAAGAGTTGTTACTCTGGAGCTGGCTTGATCAGTGGTAGTAGATTTCGGGTTATCAATTTGGTTTTTATATCTAGATAAAGTTCTTCTATTGTGGGAGCTGATTATGCTTTCTATATTTTTAGTACACGAATAGCTAATTTTTAGGGTTTTCCTATTAGAATTGCTAAAATGTTTTTCTACGAGTTTTAGAAAATATTTACCTATATTAATATTACATAATTTGCAAAATGGAGGGTTGAACCAAATTGCTTTCTTTCTTCTGTCAATCTTATTGGTATTATTATATTTCAAGGATTCGTCATAAAAAAGCGGCTTTTGAAATCCGCTCTTATGTAAAGCCTCATTATATGTTTTTTTGTGTGTGTCAACAACTTTTTGGTTAGAAGATAGTCTGTTAATTCTAGTATTAACGGAGTTAGAAATTTGTTTCAGTACATGTGAGGGGTGGTTGGAATTAATATTGATCTATAAAGGTGTTTTATTAAATTTTTGGTAGGGTCTAAAGCTGTTACTAGAGAGGTCGAAGGTGATGTCTGGATATCGAATTTAAAACCTAGGTATTTAAAGGCGTTAATTAATTGTTTTTGTTTTTGTAGCACTATTGGACAGTGCTATTGTTAATAATTGCTCATCTCTGTATAACCCGACTTATTCTAGGTTCCAAAATCTACCTATAATGTTTAATATATATAAACCTACCAGATCTGCGACTTGAGCAATGTCGAAAGCGCCCATAGGAACGTCAAAATTCCGGCGTCCCTTCTTAATTCAAAGGGAATAATTATGGACCAAAATATTTTCCTACCGGCCATTATGATGTTTACTTGGTCCTCAGTGATGGTGACGAAATTTTTAGCAAAATTGTTGCTATTAAATGGTTTAAACAACTAGGCCACAAAGACAAGGCCTCATTTATTCAATTCGACATCAGAGATTTCTACTCTTCAATCTCCGAGGAATTGTTGATAAATAATAAACAGAAGAATGAAAGTATTGAAAAGAAAACTAATAGTGAGCGTCAGGAAAAGACAACTAAATTTCCTGGGACATGCAATGAGGAAAGAGGGCTTGGAGAACCTGATACTGACAGGCCAGATAGAAGGAAAAAGAGACAGAGGAAGGCAGCGTATAACATATTTCAAGGGCTTGATCAATCAGGTGGATGAGTGAACGGGGGTTGTGAGCAGTAACAGGAGAAAATATATTAAGAGCCACCACTGATAGGGAGACGTGGAAAGCCATGATCGATTGTAATAAATTTAGAAGTTGGAATCTTTTATTGAAGGTAGAATTTGATATGTATGTGCTATATTACTTTTTTTGTATATTTATAATAATATTCTAAATTATTTAACTAATACAAGCTCAATTGCAAAACAAAAAAAACAAGCATGAAATGGGGGATCTGTTTTACATTGTTATGAAGTAATAAATTGATACCCCACTAATTACTACTTAATAATATAATACATCTCCTCCACCCTCTAGCTATGAGTCAAATAATAGAACTGATTGGGTTCTATAGCCTTGGCTGGCAATCAGTCTACCGCAGAAAGCAATGGCAACCTACTGCGGGATAATATTTTGCGAAGAGATGTATTATATTATTAATTAGTAATTAGTGGGGTATCAATTTATTACTTCATGACAATGTAAAACTGATCCCCCATTTTATGCGCAGTAGAAGCCTTAATCATGTTTTCAATGATTATATTCAATCAGTCAGTTAAGTGCCATACGTGATATACGCTTTGGACGATCATGTCTTGAAAGAAACATAACTGACTGGGCAGAAGATTATCCCGCTGCAGGTTGCTATTACATTCTGCAGTAGAGTGGTTGCCAGCCAAGGTTATAGAACCCAATTTGTCCTATTATTTAACCCATAACTGGAGAAAAGAGTTGGATTAATACCTTTCCCAACGGTATTTGTTCGTAAGTGAATGCAAGGAATTCCACTGGAATTCGAACTCGGCTCCGAGTCGATATTCATTGCCCCACACACCCAAAGCATATAAGGCGCTATTTACAAAAACGGCTTTAAAGATCAACCTCTGTCAAGTTGAGGCGCTTCTGTGGGCTAATTTAACCCACAACGCTTACAACTTTAGGCTATAATTTTACCTCTGACGGTCACTGCTGCCTTACCTGACTCCATAATTATATTATTTAATCAAAATAATTTATTATTCTTATTTCCTTTGATTTTTGTTCCATGTACATTTCCTTCAGAGTCCCAGCCAGAGACTTGAGGTCATGAAATTTTCAACTGGTCATTTCTATTATTATGTCATTTTTCATCATAATTTTTATTTCTGCTATGGTCGCACTACCTACCAAATCTGCAGAAAGACCTAAGGCAGGACGTGGTGAGATGTTATGGCTCCATTTCCTGTTTTTTCATATCTCCCATAACATTCCTAGAGCAACATAGACAAAGTTCTCCTTAGTGTGTGGGCTGTACTTAAAAAGACAATTTTTTGTATATCTCTTAAGCTGGGGTTTCCAGGGTTTCTTTCAAGGTGTTGTTTTGTTCCATTTTTTATCACTCCAAGTGCACCTACTATCACTGGTACGATTTTTGTTTTCAATTTTCACATTTTTTTCTATTTCAATTTCCAGGTCTTTATATTTTGACAGTTTTTCAAATTCCATGGTTGCTATGTTACAATCCGCTGGACAAGCCATATCAATTAATAGACAAGTTTTCTCCTTCTGGTTTTTAACAATAATGTCCGGCCTATTTGCTTCAATTTTCCTGTCTGTGTAGTTGGTGTAATCCAATAGAATGGTGATGTCTTTCATTTCTGTAACCGGTCCTGGGTGGTGTTCATTCCAGTATTTCTTTACATATTTTCCATTGTTACATAGTCTTTGCACATTGTCCGGTGTAAATATTGCCCCACCCTATCGTGATGTTTTTATATTCATTTGGGGCAAGGACAGAACATCCTGAGATTAGATGGCTTATTGTTTCTTAGTGTTTATCACAGAACCTGCCTTTTGGAGCCACATTATTATGTATAACTAGCAGTATAGCCCGGCGTTACTCGGGTGGAATGAAAGCTTTAAAACTAATCCATGGTCCTGGAGCTCAGACTCAGCCTAAAGAATATGTGTGTGAAGTTTGGTGAGAATCGGATAAAAATTGTGGATTTGTATAAAGAACATACAGACCGATAAACAGACACACACACACACACACACACACACACACACACACACACACACACACACACACACACACAAACATCTTGCCTTTATATATATATATATATATATAAATATATATAATCGATTTTCTGCACTATTGTAAAAACTGCAACCTTGAAACTTCTGAATATCGTTTCTTATGTCTTTGTCTATGCGTGTATCAAATTTGATTAAAATCAGACCACTCCTTCTATAACCCGATTTTTCAATTATTGATTTTCGATATTTATCAGGGGTACCTCGACACAAAACCTAGCTAAGAATACTCGCAGACGCTTATAATAAAACTGTGTAAATTTTCCAGGAAATCGGTTCAGCCGTTTCGGAGTCTATAGGTAACGGATACACACACACACACACACACACACACACACACACACAGACAAAGTTCCATTTATAAATAAGTTTAGATATTTGCCTAAAGTTCCTAGTGAAAAGATTTTGGTCTTGCGCTGCAAGAATAAAGCCTTCAGTTTCAGACTTTAATCCAGATACACGTAACCATCGATGAGTATTAACTTTATCAACATTGGATTTATTGGCACGTTCTGGATATTGGCTATGCAGAGGTTTGTCTTGCCAGCGTTGTTTTATCTGTTCAAGAGCTTTATCGTTGACTTTCTTTTTCATATTTTTGCCGCAATAGTTGGTTCTTGCCTTCTGTTTTGCTTTTCTGCAGAATCTACTAAATGTAAAACTTGTTTGTATTTATTGCCTTCTTTTATTATTGAGTATTTTTTCATTCTGTTTTTATGTTGTTTAACTTATGGTATCATCCAGTCCTTTGTTGTTGTCTTGTATGATAATTCTAGCTAAATAAGACCTCTCCCACCTTCTTTACGGGGTATGTATAGATGGTCTCCATCAGCCTTTGGATGATGAATCTTATGTTTAGAAAGAAGCTTTCTTGTTTTAGAATCCATTCGTCTGATGTCGTTTAGAATCCAGTTCAAGATGTTGAAGCTATATTGGACCACTGGGATGGCAAGGTTGTTAATGGCCATAATTCAATTCAGTTTTTAATATCAGTCGTAGCCTTCAATAGTACTCTTTACGCACTATTTCATTTGATTCTATATGGTGAATTCTTTCACTCTCATTTACACCTAGGTACTTATGAGCTTCTCCTGGCTCTAAATCTTTTATTGTTACAGCAGGGTCTAAACTAATCGATGATGTTTATTGTAGCGATCCTCGTTATACTGTAGCTTTAACATATTTATTTAAATTGAATTTCATTCCAGTGTCTTCACTGAAGCATTTCACAGTTTGCAGAAGACCATCCAGATCATTATCATTCTTACCATACAACTTTAAGTCATCCATGTAAAATAGATGGCTTATTTTCTTTTGAGCTTTGACTGGTTAGTGCAATTAATATGTAGAATAGTAAAGGAGACAAAGAGTCACCTTGAAATATATTATTACTAGCAGTATAGCCCGGCGTTGCTCGGGTGTAATAAAAGCTTTAAAACTAATCCATGGTCCTGGAGCTCAGACTCTTTCGACGTTGGCACGAAAGACAATAGTTGTTTCCAGTTAAAGCGAAACAGTAGACTGAAAGAAAAATGAATGGATGTAAGTCAAATTTTGATTTCCTGATATCGATATCAAATAAGTTTTTTTCGTCGTAAACTGAATTTTGAAGGCTAAATAAGTCCTCTGAGTAAATGGTATCATGGCTGAGACTAAGAACTACAATTATACCTACTTAGAGCCAAACCGAAGTAAAAACTAAAATACAAGGGCTGAAAAAAATACAGACATACAGGTAGATAAACAGACACACACACAAACATCTTGCCTTTTATATATATATATATTATCGATTTTCTGCACTATTGTAAGAACTGCAACCGTGAAACTTCTGAATATCGTTTATGTCTTTGTCTGTGAGCGTATCAAATTTGATTAAAATCGGACCACTCCTTCTATAACCCGATTTTTTCGATTATCGATTTTCGATATTTATCGGGGGTAGCTCGACACAAACCTAGCTAAGAACACTCACAGACGCTTATAGTGAAACTGTGCAAATTATCAAGAAAATCGGTTCAGCCGTTTCGGAGTCTATAGGTAACGGACACACACACACACACACACACACACACACACACACACACACAGAGAGACAAAGTTCAATTTATAAATAAGTTTAGATTTAGATTTTCTTCTTGTTGCATTCTCATTTCCTTCCGGGTCCTAATCAGAGACTTGAGATCAAAAATAGCTTCATGGTGTTTTCCAGTAAGCATTTTTGTAAAAAAAAAAAAAAAAAAACCCTAAGAACACACAGTTTACAGAGATAAAGTTCTTTGTAATGTGTGAACTGTATTTGTGAGTACACTTTTAGTTCTTCTTTAAGGCATGGGCTACCAGGAACCCCTTCAATAAGTCTATAGCAGCGATCTGCAACCCCCGGCCCGCAGGCCACATCCGGCCCTCGAGTGAATCTTGTCCGGCCCGCTATCTTACTTTAGATACAGGTATATATATTGCGTTGAAATTAAAAAATTATTTCTTTTTACCTGGAGAATGTGTTTTACTTTGATTTTTTATTTGTAGGGATTGCCAAAATTAGCGTACGGCCTCACTTTCACTTTTTCTGTGAAGTTGCTTTCATGAGCGGGCACTTTTAAATGAATATAAGATTGTGTTTTCAACCAATTTTAATGGATTTTTTTCAGTACTGATTTATGAAGAATTTATTTTTAAGATGTAATATTTTTTAACAAAATTCCCGTCAGATATTTTCTTTTTTTCATGCTTTAGGAACCTATTTTTCATCGGATTAAAAAAGAGGTGAAATACTTTCTGCAATTATTCGCTTCCTGGTGATAGAAGTTTGTTTTATTATTACAGTACAATAAATATCTATTTGTTAAATGTGTTTGTATTTTTCTTTTGTTATTCCTGTAGTAAAATAAGTGATATTGTTTAAATATGTAAGAGAGCTGAACAGCTATGGCACCAGTGTCATGCAGGAGAACCATGTTATTAAATATGTGAATAAATTTTCTACAAGCAAGGATTCAATATAATTTAATTGTAATGAGGAAAGAGGACTTGGAGAATCTGATACTCACAGGTCAGGTAAAGGAAAAGAGAGACAGAGCTCTCCTACATGATTCTACATAGCTTTTTGGCCCTCACTCTTCAAAAGGTTGCCGACTCCTGTTCTATAGGAACCTTATTGTTATGTTTATGACTACCATCATTATCATATTTAGTTTTCTTCTTGCTCACACTACCTACCAAGGCTACGGGAAGACCTAAGTCATCTGTTGTTATAGCTACATTTTAGGGTTTATTTTTCTAAGCCGCATAACGTCGCTAGCGTTACATGGACAAAATTCTTCTTAGTGTGAGGGCTGTACTTATCAAGACATTTACTTGTATATTTCTTAGATTGGGATTTCCAGGGATTTTTTTAATAACCATTCCAAACTCATCAACTATCACTGTTACTATTCTTGATTTCAATCTCCACGTTTTTCTATTTCAATATTCCGGTCTTTATTCTTCGATCAAAATGCCAAATACAGGCATGAGATACCAGAATCAAGCAAGTACAAAAATTTAAATACCTAGGAAGTGTTCTAACAGGAGATAGAAAGAGCGACACAGAAATCCGAAGGCGAATTGGCATGGCGAAGGACGCGTTCCAGAAGCTGAATAAAGTACTAAGAGACAGGAAAATTTCACTAGAAGCCAAGAAGAGAGATTGCCAGATTGCTATATGATGTCAGTTCTTCAATACGGCAGTGAATGCTGGACAATATCATCGAAGATGAGGAAAAAACTTCAAGCAGCTGAAATGTGGTTCTACAGAAGGATGCTGTGAATATCATGGACCGAGCATGCGAGCAATGATGAGGTTTTGGAAAGAATGGCAACGAACAGAAAATTAATAGTGAACATCAGGAATTACAACTGAAGTTTCTGGGACACGCAATGAGGAAGGAAAGCCTGGAGAACCTGATACTGACTGGCCAGATAGAAGGCAAGAGAGACAGAGGAAGGCAGCGGACAACATATCTGCAGGACCTGATCAGGTGGGTGACGGAACGGGAGTTGCCAGGAGTAACAGGAGCAAGCATACTGTTAGCCACAAGGGATAGGCAGACGTGGAAAGCCATGATCGCCTACGTTCTGAAAGGACAGGGCACATAGAAGAAGAAGAAGAAGAAGAAGAAGAAGAAGAAGAAGTTTTTTCAAATTCCGTGATTGCAATTTTGCAGTCCATTGGACAAGCCGTATCAATTAGTAGGCCATTTTCTTTTCTGTTTTTGACAGTTATGTCCGGCTCATTTGTTTCATTTGTCCTGTCTGTGTAGATGGTGTGATCCAATAGAATTGGGACGTCTTCTGTTTCTGTAACCGGAGCTGCGTGGTGTTCATGCCTGTGTTTATTAACATTTTTTCCAAAATCTTTGTACATTGTCCAGTGTAAATATGGACCCACTCTGTCGTGACGATTTTTATATTCATTTGGCGCAAGTGCAGCACATCCTGAGATTAGATGGTCTATGGATTCCTTATATTTGTCAGAGAACTTGCATTTTAAATCCAAACTATTATGTATGACATTTGCCTGAAAATTCCTAGAGAAAAGATTTTGATCTTGCGTTGCAAGAATAAAGCCTTCAGTTTCAGCCTTTTAATCTAGATGATCGTAAGCAACGATAAGGATTAACTTTATCAACATCGCCTTTATTATCCTATTATTGATAATGTCCATGCAGAGGTTTGTCTTGTCAGCGTTGTTTCATCTTTTCAAGAACTTTATATTTTGCTTTCTTTTTCATTGTTTTTGCTGCAACACTCGGTTCTTGGGTACTGTTTCCGTATTTTACGGAATATACTAAAATCTTGTTTGTATTTATTGCCTTCTTTCATGATTGAGTATTTGTTATTTATGTTTTCGTGTTGTTTGACTAATTGTATCAATCAGTCCTTTTCTGTTTCCATATGTGTTAGTAAGCCCATAGCTGCTGTCTTGTTGGGTCACTGTGTCGGGCCAGGAAGTTTTTTCCGCCTGAATCCATCTTGCACATATACAAATCAACCATCCGTCCGTGCATGGAATATTGCTGTCATATATTGTCAGGCGCCCCTGCTGTTCATCTCAGCGTTCTTGACAGTCTCCAAAGGAGAATGTGATAGGTACCGACTTGGCGGCTCGACTCCAGCCACTTTCTCACCGGCGGGGTGTGGCTTCCCTATTTCTCTTCTACAAATATTATCATGGCTTCTGCTCCGACGAACTTAAGTCACTGGTGCCCCAGTCACTAGAATTTACTCGTGCAACCAGACTGACAACAAGCTCCCGCCAATTTACAGTTAGATAAACCAAATGCAGCCGACAATTCTGCTCTTTCAGCTTATTTTCTCGCACTTCCTGCTTGTGGAACTCCCTTCCATTTACTTGCTTTCCTTACGACTACAACCTCCTGAAGCTTAAATGCAATGTCAATACCCATCTCTTATCCACTTGACTCGAGTTCTTTCTACATCAGCCTGTATATCTTTTCCATTCTCTCTATATTCGCAACTCTCTTCACACCTGCGTTCCCATCCTTCTCTTGCCCATTCTCTGACACCCCCTATAACTGGTCCGTCTTTCTCTTCACTCTCCTCCTGTCTAAATTTTTACTCTTATGTAGCCCCCTGTGCATCAGTAGCTGTACTGCCTTGCTTGGGGTGAAACGATTAAAAAAGAATTGTAGCTGAATAAAATCTCTTCCACCTTCTTTATGAGGTACTAGCAGTATAGCCCGGCATTGCTCGGATGTAATGAAAGCTTTAAAACTAATCCATGGTTATAAAACAAAATGAATGGATGTAAGTCAAATTTTGATTTCCTGGTATCGATTTATATATATATATATATATATATATATATATATATATTATCGATTTTCTGCACTATTGTAAGAACTGCAACCTTGAAACTTCTGAATATTGTTTCTTATGTCTTTGTATATGAGTGTATCAAATTTGATTAAAATCGGACTAATTCTTCTATAACCCGATTTTTTCGATAATCGATTATCGATATTTATCGGGGGTATCTCGACACAAAACCTAGCTAAGAACACTCGCAGACGCTTATAGTACAACTATGTACATTTTCAAGAAAATCGATTCAGCCGTTTCGGAGTCTATAGGTAACGGATACACACACACAGACACACACACAGACACAGTTCCATTTATAAATAAGTTTAGATGTATAAACGGTCTACATGAGCCTTGGGATGATGCATGGTATTCTTAGAAAGAATCTTTCTTTTTTTAGAATTCATTCGTCTGATGTTGTTTAGAGGCCAATTCGAGGTGTTTAAGCTTTCTTGGACAACTAGGAATGCAAGGCGCTTAATGGCCTGATGTAATGAATATGCATACACCTTGGTTCCCTCACACAGCAATATGATTGGCTGGTGTCAGCAATAAATACAGACTAAGGCGGAAACTCCTAGGACTACGCATATTGGAACGCCTATTGACTACGCCTCTTGCATAAGCCTACGCTTAAGCATACTGCATACGACTACGACGAGTACCGGTCCATTACGGTTACTTGCTTGATTGTCCTACCTGGTTACCTTTACCAAAACCACTTTGCTACTTCGAATAATATATAAATCCATTTCCGGGACATATCATGGCCATAATTATATTCTAAGAATTCAATTCAGTTTTTAAGATTAGTAGCAACCTTCTGGGATGTGCGTTGTGGTGTAGGATGTGCGTTGTGGTGCAGTGGATATCGGCTCGGAACGACAAATCGGAGCGCCGAGTTCGAATTCCAGTTGAATTCATTGCATTCACTTATGTGCAAATACCCTTGGGAAAGGTACTAATCCGTCTCTTCCCTCCAGTTAACAGGACAGATTGGGTTCTATAGCCTTAGCTGGCAACCAGTCTATCGCAGAAAACAATGGCAACCTACTGCGGGATAATGATTTGCCCAGTCAGTCATGTCTCTTTCGAGACATGATCGCCCAAGCGTGTATCACGTATGGCCCTTAACTGAGCACCCTTCCATAGTACTTTTTTCGAATTTTATTACCTTCACCTTAAGGCGGGTGTATTGTATTCAGTCACGCGTGTACATTTGTTTGTTTGTTTGTTTGTTTGTTTGTTTGTTTGTTTGTTTGTTTGCCCGTCCGTGATTAAGATAGTTCAAGATTCGGATGAAAATTTTAAGGTTGACTGGCAGGAGTTGTTTAAATTTTGACTTGGATCCGTTCCTGAATATATTTTCTGGGATATTTTTCACTTTTATTTTTTATTTTTTTATTTTTTTTAATCATATCGCCCCAAGCAAGGCATTTTACTGTCACTGTTTTTGCAGTGGGTTATATAGGCGGAAAGTTATGAGAAAGACTGACTGGTTATAGGGGGTGTCAGGAAGTGGATAAGAGAAGGATGATAATACTGATGAGAGTGGAGTGGACAGAAAAAGGAGCATCAGAGAGAGAGAGAGAGAGAGAGAGTATGCAGGTTAGTGAAATAGGAGATGACTATTGACTTTACATTTAAATTCTTTAAAATTGTAGCTGTCGAGAAAGCAAGTAAACGGAAGGGAATTCCACAGGCGAGAAGTGCGAGAAAAGAAGTTGCTGGAGTAGAATTTACGTTTACAATTTATTGGTTTCACAGTAAAAGACTCGAGTAAATTCATATATAGGGGTACCAGTGAGCTAAGTTCATCAGAGAAGAAGCCGTGAAAGTATTTGTAGAAGAGACACAGGGAAGCCACATTTCGCCGGTGAGAAAGTGGCTGTATCTGAGCTGCCAAGTCGGGTTCGATCATATTACAGTTTTTTCGTTGGATTTTGTCAAGGACCCCTAGGTGGATAGCAGGAGCACCCGACCAGATATGGCAGCAGAATTTAATGCAAGGGCGGATGGTAGATTTGTATATGTGCACAATGGTTTCAGACGAGAAAAACTTCCTTGCCCTACAGAGAACCGACCTTCTTAGCAGCGGATTTAGCTATGGATTCTATATAGTCATTCCACTTGAGCTCTGCTGTGAGAGGTAACCCGAGAAAGTGTGGTCATTTTCAAATTCAGCGCTTTCTCTCGTCTTCATCTATGTGCCGTGTGCCTTCAGAACGTTAGCGATTATCGCCCTCCACATCTCCCTATCCCCAGTGGCTCTTAGCACGCTTTTTTTCTGGTACCATACCCAAACCCCACTCTGCCATCTACTTGCTGAAATCCATCAACCACGTTACGCGTTGCTCCCTCTCTCTCTCTCTCTCTTTTCCTTTACCTGACCTGTGAGTATCAGATTCTTGAAGTCCTCTTTCCTCATACATGTCCCAAAAGCATTCAGCTGTTTTTTTCCTGATGTTAAGTATAAATTTGCTTTTCTTTTCCATCCTCTCCAAAACCTCATGTGTTCCATCCATGGTATCCTCAGCATCCTTCTGTATAACCACCTTTCGGTTGCTTCAAGTCTTTCCTTTATCTTTGCTGAGATTATCCAGAACTTGCTGTCACTCTCTTCTTTGTGCGCTGTGGTGCAGTGGATATAGACTCGGAACGAGAAATCGGGGTGCCGAGTTCGAATTCCAGTTGAATTCCTCGCGTTCACTTACGCATAAATACCCTTGGGAAAGGTCTTAATCACTTTCTTTTCTCCAGTTATGGGTTAAATAACAGGACAGATTGGGTTCTATAGCCTTGACTGGCAACCAATCTACCGCAGAAAGAAATGGCAACCTACTGATTTTTTAGTTTTATTAATTTCTTTATTAATAACTAAAAATAAATGATTTAGGAATTAAAAAATAAAAACCAATGTAAAATAAATGTAAAATACAATAAAAAATAAATAAATAAACAAAAATATTTTTAAATAAATAATAATCCTTAATTTCTGTATTAACAAGGATGTGCGTTGTGGCGCAGTGGATATCGACTAAGAACGACAAATCGGGGAGCCGAGTTCGAATTCCAGTTGAATTCCTTGTATTCACTTACGCACAAATATCCCTGGAAAAGATATTATTCCGTCTCTTCCCTCCAGTTATGGGTTAAATAATAGGACAGATTAGGTTCTATAGCCTTGGCTGGCAACCAGTATACCGCAGAAAGCAATGGCAACCTACTGCGGGATAATCTTCTGCCCAGTCAGTCATGTCTCGAAAGAGACATGATCGCCGAAGCTTGTATCAAGTATGGCACTTAACTGACTGAATAAAGATAATAGTTACAAACATAAGTAAAGCTTCTAGTGGGCATAAAGTGGGGGATCTGTTTTCTATTGTTATGAAGTAATAAACTGATCCCCAACTAATTACTAATTATTAATACACTCCGTCTCTTCTTCCTTCAGCTATACTCTAAATAGCAGGATAGAAAATTTTCTACCCACTCAGTCATGTCTCTTTCGAGACATGATCGCCCAAAGCGTGTATCACGTATGGCACTTAATTGATTGACTCTCTTTTTTATTTCCAGCAAAATTTTCCTGTCTCTTAATAGTCTGCTTAGCTTCGTAAATGTATCCTTGCCCATTCCAAGCAACGTCGACCCTGGTCATTACCTTAGTCATACTAGGTGTTGTAAGTGCGTACTGCAATGCATAAATGCTCGGAATTGTAAATCGGAGTGCTGAGTTCCAATTCCCGTCGGGTTCTTTTATCTTTTTTTTTTTTTTTTTGTTTCTGCCTCTTCTCCTTGCCAATCTATGGCTCAATATGCAGGACTTACATTATTATCTCAAAATATTCTTATAACCTGAAATTATTTTCTGGTTTTAAATAACCTGCAAAAGGTTGGTAAGCAGTAAAAAAACGATCAACCAATCATAATGTGCGTTTGTTAGTTCCTCCTCTTGACAGCCTCATTTAGCAGCCCATTTCCTGTAAGCGACTTTTCGGTCTTGTTTTTGGGTGAACAACATGGTAAAAAGTAAAAAATGTCTCTATGTCAAAACATTGATTTTTTTTTTCCCTCCAACAGAACAAAATTGTTATTAACACAACATAATTGATTTTATTATCTTTGCTGTCTCCTTGCAGGCCTGTCTTTTTTGTACAATGCACCTTACAATATAGAAGATATTTTCTTCTTCCAAAAAGAAAACTATTTTCCCCTCCACAATCTAACTATACGCGTCAGCACTGGGGTTAAAGAAGAAGAAGAAGAAGAAAGACATCTATCGAATTCGCTTTCCGCCATATTCTCCGAGTTCAAAAAGAAATTCTGGTAAGCAACCGATTTTTTAAAAAGACTTTCTTTAAAGAAATAACAAAAATAAATAGAAAAAAAAAACGAAATAAGGACGAAGTAGACATTTATTTGAAAAAGACGAAATTAAAAAATGAAAATGGTCTACCGCAGGGACGGCAACTCATTCGACACCGCTATCCGGATCGTGTTATAATGACGGGTCGCGGGCCGGACGAAGGCCATTAATGAAAAATTAAGAAAATTACATATGCAGACCCCTGATAACCTAAATATTTAAAACCATAATGAAAATAAACATTGAGAAATCAGAAAAACAAAAGAAAATCTAAAATTAAAAAGCACCTAAGAAAAATTACTTTTCCTCAAAGAACGTCAAAATACTTCAAAGAGAAAAAAAAATCAACCGAAGTGAAATGGATGAAATTATGAAGTGTAGATTTGAAACTGTTATTGAAAATTGTACCACAAATGAACACAGACACATCACATAAAAACAAAACACATATACCCATACATACGAGTACAAATATTTGCAAACATGTACACTTTCGGAACGAGAAATCGTGGATCAGAGTTCGAATTCCAGTTGAATTCATTGCATTCACTTACGCGCAAATACCCTTAGGAAAGGTATTAATCCGTCTCTTCCTTCCAGTTATGGGTTAAATAACAGGACAGATTGGGTTATATAGCCCTGGCAGGCAACCAGTCTACCGCAGAAAGCAATGGCAACCTACTGGGGGATAATCTTCTGCCCATTCAGTCATGTCTCGAAAGAGACATGATCGCCCAAGCGTGTTTCATGTATGGCACTTAACTGACTCACACTTCCGCATGATAAGATAGGAACATGGTACATTGAAATATTCCAGCTACTTACTTAGGGTAGGTGGCAGGGGTAAGCGATTTGGGGTCGTTGCTCAAGGAATGAAATAGAAAGCCGACTATGACAACATTATCCCTTTGAAGGTGGCCCCCGCCTAATGTCTGTCGCCGGTCGGTAGATCAAATCGGCTATCAATTTCTCTTTATGTTTATTTATTTATTTTTTACGCAGAAATGGGGGTGATTGGGTTTTCATCGTGTTTTTGCGGTCAGAGTATTCAAATTCGTTTGGGTGGATCAGAGGAAGATAACAGCAGGCCTTTTGTTGTATTCGAAAGCTTCGTCTCTTCTGCCCATTCAGTCATGTCTCGAAAGAGACATGATCGCCCAGGCGTGTTTCACGTATGGCACTTAACTGACTCACACTTCCGCATGATAAGATAAGAACATGGTTCATTGAAATATTCCAGCTACTTACATAGGATAGGTGGCAGGGGTAAGCGATTTGGGGTCGCTGTTCAAGGAATGAAATAGAAAGCCGACTATGACAACATTATCCCTTTGAAGGTGTCTCCCGCCTAATGTCTGTCGCCGGTCGGTAGATCAAATCGGCTATCAGTTTCTTTTTATGTTTATTTATTTATTTTTTACGCAGAAATGGGGGTGATTGGGTTTTCATCGTGTTTTTGCGGTCAGAGTATTCAAATTCGGTTGGGTGGATCAGAGGAAGATAACAGCGGGCCTTTTGTTGTATTCGAAAGCCTCGTCTCTCATGTAATCAGGCTTGCGAGCCGGTCAAAATACCTTCGCAGGCCGGATTTGGCCCGCGAGCCGTAGGCTGCCGACCCTTGATCTAGCGGTACCGTTGATTTTTGACTGAACAACGTTGGTGCAACCATAAGTCAACATTCAAGCTACAAAACCTTAAAAATTCTACCAAACTGTCCAACTCCTTCTTCTTGTGTGCCTTGTCCTTTCAGGACGTAGGCGATCATGGCCTTCCACATCTCCCTATCCCTGGTGGCTCTTAACACGCTTTCTTCAGTAACATCTCGCAACCCCCGTTCTCTCATCCACCTGCTCAGATATGTTATCCGCTGCTTTCCTTTGTTTCTTTTTTCCTCTATCTGGCCTGTTAGTATCTGGTTCTCCAAGCCCTCCTTCCTCATTGCATGTCCCATGAACTTCAGTTGTCTCTTCCTGATGCTCAATATTAATTTACTTTTCGTTTCCACTCTTTCCAACACCTCATCATTGCTCACATGCTCGGTTCACGATATCCACAGCATCCTTCTGTAGAACCACATTTCAGCTGCTTCATGTTTCTTCTTCATTTTTGTTGATATTGTCCAACATTCACTATGACATTGAAGAACTGACATCCCATAGCAATCTAAGAATCTCTTCTTTGTTTCTAGTGAAATTTTCCTGTCTCTTAATACTTTACTCAGCTTCTGGAATGCTTTCTTTGAACCGTGGTTAGGGGGTGAGATAAACAGCAACAAGAAGTTCCATATTTTTCTGCTCGACAACATGAAAAACAGGTACGTTTCTTCAAAAAAAATTATCGATTTGAGTTCAGCATATACATTTGCACGGAATTAAGGGTGTTTTAGAAAGTTTTGACGGGGTAAAAGCCTTCGGGGAACAAAACAAACATTTACCCGTAAAGGGTTGCGAAATGAAATAATGTCCGGATGTATACACATTAGAAAATACATTTTGGTCTCCTACGAACCCGGATGAATTTGTGTACGATATTATTTCACTAGTCTTGACTAAATCATACCTTAATTTGAACTTACTGATATACAGTATTTACATTATTCGGACTATTGTCCTAATCTTTGTTGCCATTTGCACGACGTTTAATAATAGATCATTCTGTTTGTCTATATTTCTGAGATAATGTAGTATTTACAGTATTTACATTATTCGAACTATTGTCCTCATCTTTGTTGCCATTTGAACGACGTTTAATAATAGATCATTCTATTTGTCTATATTTCTTAGATGAGGTAGTATTTACAGTATTTATATTATTCGGACTATTGCCCTCATCTTTGTTGCCATGTGTACGACATTTCGGTCGTTGTGCACTCCGGCCTTCCTCGGGTGCTAGGAATTTCGAACGGAACCCTTTATTACAATCACTGAGATATCTGAACTCCATTCCTTGCGTTAAGCCTCGATTGAAAGTCATGAGTAATCTCCTGAAAAAGGCCTAGTCAGTCTAAAAGTCGAAAGAGACATGATCACCCAAGTGTGTATCACGTAGGGGCTGAATAGCTGGACGGATTTGGTTCTATAGCCTTGGTTGGCAACCAGTTTACCACAGATGTAAATGACAATCTGCTGTGGGAAAATCTTCTGTCTAGTCAGTCATAGATCAAATATAAGATCATATATAAGGGGTGCATTGCGTTTAATATCAATAAATAAATAAATTTATATTGTCGGCATAATCTAAGTATTGCCTTTATTTAGCGGAGGCCCAAGTTCGAATTCCAGTCGAGTTCGTTACATTGATTTTTCAGAAATCATACTTATAGATTCAAGAAATCATACGTATAATTCAAGAAATTATACATATAGATTCATACTTTAGAAAAAGTATGAATGTATATTCCCCCATCTAAGGGTTAAATAGTAAAATTCAGTTCGAGATTTGTGTTAGGATGTGCGTTGTGGTGCAGTGGTGCTCGGAACAAAAATCTGAAAGCTGAGTTCAAATTCAAGTTGAATTCGTTGCATTTACTTACGCACAAATACCCTTTGGAAAGGTATTAATTCGTCTCTTCCCTCAAGCTATGGGTTAAATAGCAGAAAGTAATGGCAACCTGCTGCGAGAAAATTTTCTGCCCAGTCAGTCATGTCTCTTTCGAAACATGATCGCTCAATCGTGTATCACGTATGGCACTTAACTGACTGAATGAAGATAATAGTTGGAAACATAAGTAAAGCTTCTACATGGCATAAAGTGGGGGATCGATTTTATATTGTTATGAAGTATTAAACTGATCCCCCACTAATTATTAATTCAATCCGTCTCTTCTCCTTTCAGCTATACTTTTATAGGAGGATAGAAAATTTTCTGCCCAGTCAGTCATGTCTCTTTCGAGACATGATCGCCCAAAGCGTGCATCACATATGGCACTTAATTGGCTAACTAGATTGGCGGTAGGGTCTCATCATTTCACAATGGGGATTGTTAAAAGTAAACCTAATTTCTAAGCTAAGTTTCTTCTCTCGCTTGTCGAAATTTCTTCCACCTTCTTGCTTTCCAATCAAATTTGATCTTCAAAAATTTAAATCGTTATCTTCTGTCTTCTTAATTCCTGTTCTTTTATTGTTCTCTCTCCTTAATTATGTTTTCTTCTACTCATATTAATATAAGTCCTATGCTAACAGTTTCTTCTCTCACTTGTGGAACTCTCTTCCGGCTTCTTGCTTTCCACTCAACATTGATCTTTAAAACTTTAAATGCAATGTCAACTGTTATCTTCTGTCTTCTAAATTCCTGTTCTTTTATTGTCCTCTCTCCTTAATTATGTTTTCTTCTCATATTATTTTAAGTCCTATGCTGACAGTTTCTTCTCTCGCTTGTGGAACTGCCTTCTGGCTTCTTGCTTCTCAATCAAATTTGATCTTCAAAAATTTAAATGCAATGTCAATCGTTATCTTCTGTCTTCTTAATTTCTGTTCTTTCATTGTTATCTCCGGTTAATAGTATATTTTTCTCATATTCTCTAATGCTAAGGAACTCATTACGTCTCAGTGGCTTTATCGCCTTGCTTGTAGTGAAAAGATTAAAAACAAACAACAAATATATTATTATTATGGTTTTGCTATGTTTGGCTTAATGTTGCAAAGTTTCACCGGCATTTCCGTTCTACGGTAGATGTCATAGATATAGAAACATGCATTTTAGACCGATGCGCACCTACGGCCCCACAACTGGCCGATATGACACGCCCGCTGAAAACATGTGCGTGCATGACGTAATATCATTTCAAACGTTTAGGTCTTTGTTCTCACGGGTAGAAAATATTTTAATTGCCTCGCATGTTCGTTGTAAGCTGCCAATGTGTCGACAAGTGTGGGAACAAAAAAACATCAGCGATTTTATTTATACTTGTATTTTTTTTACCTCCGCTGGGATACCAGGTCTCCGTGTGATTTGAAAACATCTAACAGTTTGTTGGGGGCGCCTCAATGTGTGGAGTTATGTTTAACAACGCTACTCTGCTTGGCTATTACCAGTTCGATCCTTACCGGGCCGTCATATGACAATTAGAATTTCCAAGTGAAGCCTTCAATTCGTCCGCCATGCCTCTTTGAGATAGCGCAGTTTCGGTAATTTAACTTTAGTAATAACACCCTGAATTTTTACTTCTTCTTCTTCTTCTTCTTCTATATGCCCTGTCCCATCAGGACGCAGGCGATCATGGCTTTCCATGTCTTCCTATCTCTGGTGGCTCTTAGCACACCTTCTCCTGTTACACCATGCAACCCTTGTTCCATCATCACCTGATTAAGTCCTTCACATATGTTATCCGTTGCTTTCACCTGTCCCTTTTTCCCTCTTTATCTTACCTGTACTGAATTCACAGTTTTTTGTGTCGAATATTGAACTCACAATTCTTTGGGTCAAATCACTAGATTATTTTAACCGTTTTATCCATTAAGCGAAAGTTATTCGATGGCTTTCACCTTTTACAAAATTAAGCTAAAGAAATTAATATCTCATTAATTTAGCTTTCATTCTACAAGATGTAGTTAAATAAGGATAATTACTGGACGCTACATAAACGTGATCTTGTGCCAGAATAAGGTAAGTAAATACTCGGAATTTATATAATCTTTATTTTTTTACATTCATATCAACCCAAGCCAGGCACGAGCGCCACTAGTGTATAGTGGGTTACAGTAAAAAAAAAAAAACAAAAAAAAACGATAAGGTGCAGGGGATGTCAAAGAAAGGATAAAAGAAGTATCCAAATCAAGGAGATGGAAGATGGCAATTGACGTTGAATTTAAACTTTTGAAGTTTGTAGATATCAAGGAAGTAAGCAAACGGACGGGAGTTCCACAGGTGAGAAGTGAGATAAAAGACTGGGTATAGTGTGTATTAAAGAAAGGATAAAAGATGAACGGGATTCATGAAGATAGACGATGGCAAATGACGTTGCATTGAAATTTTTGAAGATTGTAGCTATCATGCGGAAGGGAATTCCACAGGGGGGAAGTGCGAGAAAAGTAACTGATGGTGTAGAAAAGGCGGTTGTATTAGACTATTTTGATGCTAAAAAGGTGGGACCTAGTTGCCAATCTAGTAGCAAAAGTAAATTCATGTAGTCGGTGCTCCAGGTAAAGAAGTTCTGTTAGAATAGAAATCGTGAAAATATTTGTAGAAATGACGGAGGGAAGCTACATAAAGACGGTATGCGTTTAATTTTATCTCCTTTTGTGAAATGTTTTATTGCTTATTATAACCAGTAAATCATTCTAGAAGGCTTATAACTTTTCAATGTATGGGGCTGTTTTTTTTTTTTTTTTGCTTTTGAACCCTTATACATCTTGTTATTTAGGTGTTTCTTCTTTTTGCCTAAAGAAATGAGCCTTCCATCAATGGAGATTCTGATTAGTTAAAAGGAACACACCCATAAAGTTTATATCTTCCCAAATACATAAATAGCAAACCGATGTTTTTTTTCCCCCTTTGTTTTTTTTGGGGGGGGGGGGGTTGCTTTTTTTTGTATTTAAATGTAATGTGCGTTGTGGGTCATTGGATATCGACTCTGAACGAGAAATCGGGGGCCGAGTTCGAATTCCAGCCGAATTCATTGCATTCACTTACACGCAAATACCCTTGGGAAAGGTATTAATCCGTCTATTCCTTCCCGTTATGGGTTAAATAACAGGACAGATTGGGTCCTATAGCCTTGGTCGGCAACCAGTCTACCGCAGAAAGCAATGGCAACTTACTGCCGGATAATCTTCTGTCCAGCCAGTCATGTCTCTTTTGAGACATGATCGCCCAAGCGTGTATCTCGTATGGCCCTTAACTGACTGAAATGTAAATAATTTGCACAACCAATATCCAGCATTGCCTGATGACGAGATTCTATCACGAAACATAGAAATTTCCGTGTCGCAATGTACTTTTAATTCATAATTATATATATACAGTGTATTTGGGTAGAAATCTCTCTTTTATGAAGGTTTTATTGAAAATGACATGCAAGGTTAATTTTTTCTATATATAATTTTTCGTATGTTCTTATGATATTCTTTCTTTTCAGAACATGTATAGGAATTGACAAAATGATTGGTTTTTCCCAATAGTATATCTCGTAAGGGGTTGCAACGCAACCTCTTACCATATAAATCAAATTATTTTTTTACTTTTTGCAATGCTCTATTTTGGTATTCATATTTCAATTGTCGATATATATATATATATGTGTGTGTGTGTGTGTGTGTGTGTGTGTGTGTGTGTGTGTGTGTGTGTGTGTGTGTGTGTTACGTCAGGTAACAGAATTATGTGAAATAATACAAAACAACGTAATAGTATAAAAGTAGGTGTATTGACAGGAAGTATTTAGTAGAGGTGAGGATTAGTAGAATACAGAACAAGGTAATTAGTATCGTCGTAGAGACGTGATAGATTGACTAATAGAACACTTCCGGAGCAATACCGGAAATACCCGACTGACTCGGTCACTCGACTTCCTTACTCGACTTCCTCCCTCGAGGTATAATCACTACCATTTTATATTATGATTCGAATAGTCCATTTCTGTGGAAAGGTGAAGAGCGCCCCAACAATATATATAGTTGATTAAATATGTTTTTTAATTAAAATTAAATTGCGACACGGAAATTTCTATGTTTCGAGATTTCTATCTCGTCATCAGGCAATGTTAGATCATGGAATCGTTTTCACAACAATGATCTAACATTGCCTGATAGACGAGATAGAAATTTCGAAACATAGAAATTTCCGTGTCGTAATGTAATTTTAATTAAAAAAAACAAATTTAGCATAAATAAAATTACATTACGACACGCTCGTCTATCAGGCAGCGTTAGATCATAGATGTGAAAACGATTCAATGATCTAACATTGCCTGATGACGAGATAGAAATCTCGAAATATAGAAATTTCCGTGTCGTAATTTAATTTTAATTAAAAAACAAATTTAATTATTTAATTATATCATGCTCTGCAATATTTGTTATATTGAGCATATTTATATAAAAAAAAGAAAAAAAAGAAAAAAGTAATTGCCAGAGAACTCGGAACTGTAAAACTGTTGGTTCTCTTCACCTGGATTCATATATATATATATATATATATATATATATATATATATATAACACATGGCATAAATGAACTTCACATATATTCAGTTACACATAAAATTCCCTCTTGATAATCACTAAAAGTATAACCGAAAGCGCTCAAAAACACTAAATATTTTGACAATCGCTATACATACTCAGAAAAGAATGAACACCCAGAGTTATAAGAACAGCCAAAAAGTTATAAATGAAACCTACATAAAAGAGAGATTTTTAATCCAAATCCACAATATATATATATATATATATATATATATATATATATATATATACTAGCAGTATAGCCCGGTGTTGCTCAGGTGTAATGAAAGCTTTAAAACTAATCCATGGTCCTGGAACTCAGACTCAGCCTAAAGAATATTTGAAATAATAAAATAATTGCGACAATTTACCAATCGCATCTAGTATATATATATATATATATATATATATATATATATATATATATATATACTAGCAGTATAGGTATAGCCCGGCGTTGCTCGGGTGTAATGAAAGCTTTAAAACTAATCCATGGTCCTGGAGCTCAGACTCTTTGGACGTTGGCACGAAAGACTAAAAAGCAATAGTTGTTTCCAGTTAAACCGAAACCATAGACTGAAAAAAAAAAATGAATGGATGTAAGTCAAATTTTGATTTTCTGCTATCGATATCAACTATCGTGGCTGAGAGGTCTAAGACGTGCCAGATCAATTGGTGGCTTCCCATATGTAGATTCTGGTCGCAGGTTTGAATCCTGCCGAATGACGCAGATTTTCGTAACAAAAATTTATCGTAAATAATTAGGCCGGTAGGAATAAATATATAATACTGTTTGATTATAAACAGAATATCTACTTAAATACTAGCATCGATCAAAAATAATGTTCAAACAAATATATATTCACAACTCTATTTCATATCGAGCACTGTTTGAAATTAATGTTTTGAACGTTGTCAATTTTTTCTTCGTTCCTTATTTACTTCCTCATTCACTTATATATATATATATATATATATATATATATATATATATATATATATATATATCAGATTTAATAAATTGGAAATATAATGTCTGCTTATTTTTAATAAAATCCATTCATACCCACGGATAATCTTTCGCGTATAACAAAATAAAAAACTTAAAAAATGGAGATTATGACTAAGAGTAACCATACTAAAAAAATACCCCATAGGTTCATATAACCATGGATAAAAACGTTATAATTTCTTGTAATTTTAAAAATTGCGCGTTCAACAATCCCCTGCCACGTGAGCGTTAAGAAAAACACCGTTAAAAAAAAACGGTAAACGGTAAAATCAGTTATTGCAAATTACCTGAAGTCACCACTCATGGTAGAAACCTAAATCGCGTAATAACTCGTTTACAAATGGAAAAAAAAAAAAATATATATATATATATATATATATACACACACACAAGCTAGGGTTAAATAGGGACTTAGGTGTGTTGAATCTTTACAAATATTTCAATAGCTAAAAAATTTTTTTCAGATAGTCCAAGAAATTTTTATCTAAAACAAACAGACTTTCTCTACGGACGTGCCGCATGTTGTGAACAAACACACCACGTGATGTAAACAAAAAATATTCGGACGCTATCGTGAAATACGTTTCTAATTAAAATTTAAAAATCACTTGTTTCTGATGAAGGACCGAGGGCGGCCTGAATATAAAATATAATAAAAATAACCAAATACTGTTAAAAAAAAAGTACATTTTTAAATTCAAAACTTTTATTAATATTCTTTCCTATATATATATATATATATATATATATATATATATATATATATATATATTTGTGTGTGTTTATTTGAAGCTGTACAGTTCATACGTCCATCTCCCACCATAATACTCATCTAATCACAATCTAAACAATATTTATTTTAAAGAATATTCTTGAATATTGCTCTCACACTTTTTGTCTGACTTTGAACTGTGGCACTTCATGTCTTCCATATGTTTCAACTGACATTTTAGCCACCTTTTGAATATTCATGTCCGTTCTCAAATTTAAATGCCTTGATGTAAACTAATGATATCATCGCCGATGTCATAAATGAGCTGTAACGTTGACAGATATCATTATCATTCATTTCTCGAGGTACCCAAGTACTTTCAATCTCTTTCCGAGATCATCTTCAAGGGTGTGAATTATGCTAACAAAGGTAACCGGAAAACTGTGTTGCTAAAAATTACTGTATATTTTTCGTCTTCAAATATAACGGTTGACAAATTGATAGCGTTCATTAAGTGCCGTACGTTATACACGCTTTGGGCGATCATGTCACTTTCGAGACATGACTGACTGGGCGGTAGATTTTTCCGCAGTAGTTTGCTATTGATTTCTGCGGTAGACTGGTTGCTAGCCAAAGCTATAGAACCTAATCTGTCCTATTATTTAACCCATAGCTGGAGGGAAGAGACGGATTAATACCTTTCCAAAATGGATTTGTGCGTAAGTGGATGCAGGGAATTCAACTGGAATTCGAACTCGGCTCCCCGATTTCTCGTTCCGAGCCGATATCCACTGCACCACAACTAGAACATTATTGGAAAGTAAAAAGTTTTATCTAAACTTATTTATAAATGGAACTTCGTGTGTGTGTGTGTGTGTGTGTGTGTGTGTGTGTGTGTGTGTGTGTGTGTGTGTCCGTTACCTATAGACTCCGAAACGGCTGAACCGATTTTCTAGAAAATTCACACAGTTGTACTATAAGTGTCTTAGCTAGGTTTTGTGTCGAGGTACCCCCGATAAATACCGAAAATCGAAAAAAATCGGTTTATAGAAGGAGTGGTCCGATTTTAATCAAATTTCATACACTCATAGACAAAGACATAAGAAACGATATTCAGAAGTTTCAACGTTGCAGTTCTTACCATAGTGCAGAAAATTGACAATATATATATATATATACATAAAAGGCAAGATGTGTGTGTGTGGGTGTCTGTTTATCTGCCTGTATGTCTGTATTTTTTTCAGCCCTTTTATTTTAGTTTTTGCTTCGGGTTTGGCTCTAAGTATGTATAATTGTAGTTTTTAGTCTCAGCTATGATACCATTTACTCAGAGGACTTATTTAGCCTTCAAAATTCAGTTTACGACGAAAAAAAATTATTTGATATCGATACCAGGAAATCAAAATCTGACTGACATCCATTCATTTTTCTTTCAGTCTACGGTTTCGCTTTAACTGGAAACAACTATTGCTTTTAGTCTTTCGTGCCAACGTCCAAAGAGTCCGAGCTACAGGACCATGGATTAGTTTTAAAGCTTTCATTACACCCGAGCAACGCCGGGCTATACTGCTAGTATATATATATATATATATATATATATATATATATATATAGTAGATGCGATTGGTAAATTGTCGCAATTATTTTATTATTTCAAATATTTTTTAGGCTGAGTCTGAGCTCCAGGACCATGGATTAGTTTTAAAGCTTTCATTACACCCGAGCAACGCCGGGCTATACTGCTAGTCTTATTTATAAGCCTGCGTACGTTGTTCAGCTATTCTACCTTAGAATCTTACGTCACATCCAGCAAATTGCTCACACGCGCAAAACCTATAAATATGTACACATGTTTGGGATTTCTACTCTCCGTTGTAAACTTATCCCCCTTTTGTCATATCAAGTGGTGCGTTGATTCGTTATCTCTGACCTACATAGAAAAAGATGCTCGCTAAACAGCGTACTTACTAAAATAATGGAGAATATCGCTAATGCATTTTTCGCGTAATTTTGCGAGAATTAAGAAGAATATAAAACACGCAAGTCCCTGCCCTTTACAAATTTAAAGACGAGTGCAACACGACCTGCATTTAAGAAAATACCAACTGCATATTTCCTCATGACACCAACAATCTTGGTTCTAGTCGATGTATCTAAATCTAAACTTATTTATAAATGGAACTTTGTCTGTGTGTGTGTATGTGTGTCTGTGTGTGTGTGTGTGTGTCCGTCACCTATAGGCTTCGAAACGGTTGAACCGATTTTCTTGAAAACTTACACAGTTGTAAATTAAGCGTCTGCGAGTGTTCTTAGCTAAGTTTTGTGTCGAGGTACCCCCGATAAATATAGAAAATCGAGAATCGAAAAAATCGGGTTATAGAAGGAGTGAACCGATTTTAATCAAATTTGATACACTCATAGACAAAGACATAAGAAACGATAGTCAGAAGTTTCAAGTTTACAGTTCTTACAATAGTGCAGAAAATCGATAATATATATGTATATAAAAGCAAGATGTTTGTGTGTGTGTCTGTTTATCTGCCTGTATGTCTGTATTTTTTTCAGCCCTTTTATTTTAGTTTTTGCTTCGGGTTTGGCTCTAAGTAGGTATAATTGTAGTTCTTAGTCTCAGCCATGATATCATTTACTCAGAGGACTTATTTAGCCTTCAAAATCCAGTTTACGACGAAAAAAACTTATTTGATATCGATAGCAGGAAATCAAAATTTAACTTACATCCATTCATTTTTTTTTTCAGTCTATGGTTTCGGTTTAACTGGAAACAACTATTGCTTTTTAGTCTTTCGTGTCAACGTCCAAAGAGTCTGAGCTCCAGGACCATGGATTAGTTTTAAAGCTTTCATTACACCCGAGCAACGCCGTGTGATGCTGCTAGTGTATCATAAGTAGAAATAATAATTTTCAATGTTTCTGTAATAAAATTCCCCTGTAACTTTTTGCATAAATAATTTCATGAATGTGCGTTATGGTGGACTGAATATAGTTACGGGAAGAAATTCTAGTTGAATTCGTTGCATTTACTTTCGCGCAAATACCCCTGAGAAAGGTCTTAATACGTCTCTTCTCAGGCAAGCTACTGGCAAAACAGATTGGGTTCTATATCTTTGGTTGGCAAGCAGTCTACCGCAGAAAGCAATTGCAACCTACTGATGAAAATCTTCTGCTATGGTTCTTTCGAGACATGATCGTCCAAGCGTGTATCACGTATAGCATTTAACCGACTGACTGGATATAATAGTTGAAAACATCTACAAAGCATAAAATGGGGGATCGGTTTTCTCTTGTTATGTAATAAGAAACTGATCCCCCTATAAATATTACACATTAATATATTCAGAAACGAATACAATTAAAGCTTCTCTTTAAACTAAAGTGGGGGATCTGTTTTCTATTGTTATTCAGTAAGAAACTGATCCCCCTAGAATTAGTACACATTAATATAATCGGAAAAGAATACGATTAAAGCTCCTGTTGGACCTAAAGTGGAGGTTATATTTTCTATTTTTATCAAGTAATAAACTGATCCCCCACTTATTAGTACTTATTGATATAATAATATACTCCATCTCTTCTCCCTTCAGCTATGGGTTGAATAGCAGAATAGCCTGTATTCTATAGCCTTGACTGGCAACTAGTCTACCACAGAAGGTAATGACAACTTACTGTGTGAAAATCTTCTGCCCAGTTAGTCTGTCGCTTTCAAGACATGATCGCCCATGCGTGCATCACGTGTGGTACTTAACTCAATGACTGAATATGATACTTGAAAACAATTAAAACTTCTACTGGCCATAATGTGGTGGGTCGGTTTTCTATTGTTATGAAGTAATAAACTGATCCCCCACTAATAACTAGAGTATTAATATAATGATATATAATTCCTCTCTTCTCACTCCCGGTATGAGCTAAATGGCAGGACATATTGGGTTCTATATCCTTGGCTGGCAACCAGTCTACTGCAGAAAGTAATGGCAACCTACTACAGGACAATCTTCTGCCCAGTCAGTCATGTCTCTTTCGAGACATGATCGCCCAAAGCGTGTATCACGTATGACACTTAACTGACTGAATGAAGATAATAGTTGGAAACATAACTAAAGCTTCTACTTGTCAGAAAGTAGGGGAACGGCTTTCTATTTTTATGAAGTAATAAAATGATCCCCCTTTAATTATTAATACAATCCGTCTCTTCTCCTTTCAGCTATACTTTAAATAACAGGATAAAAAATATTCTGCCCAATCAGTCATGTCTCTTTCGAGACATGATCGCCCAAATCGTGTATCACGTATGGCACTTAACAGACTGAATGAAGATAATAGTTAGAAACATAAGTAAAGCTTCTACGTGGCATAATGTGGGGGATTGGTTTTATATTGTTATAAAGTGATAAACTGATCCCCCACTAATTATTAATTGTTAATACAATCCGTCTCTTCTCCATTCGACTATACTTCAAATAACAGGATAGAAAATCTTCTGCCCTGTCAGTCAAATCAGAAATCGGGTTTCCGAGTTCCATTTCCACCTGGGTTCGTCGTATTCACTTAGGTTCAAGTATCCTGGGGTAAGATAAAAAAAAAACTTTCTACCCGACCCCTAACTATAGACTATCAGCAAATCATTTATTCAGTCAGTTAAGTGCCATAAGTGATACACGCTTTTAATCCATATCTGACTAGGCAGCAGATTTTGCTTCTGTAGGTTGACATTTCTGTCTTGCTATTCAATCCATAGCTGGAGTGGGTGGAGATGGATTAATACTTTTCCTAATGGTGTTTGTGCGTAAGTGAATGCAACGAACACGACTGAAATTCAAACTCAGTAAATCATTATTATCTTAAAAACAACATTTTAAAATCTTACAATCTGAAAATATGTTCTGGCTTTAAATAACCTGTACAAGGTTGATAAGCCGTAAAAAATATCGGTTAATCTGATTCCATGGAAATTGTTTTGGGATAATTTTTTCTATGGCATCTGGACTTAATGAATATAAGCGCAAAAATGTGGTTTTACAGAATGACAGTAAGGATACTGTTGTGGACCCAGAATAGGTCCGGAAGAAATCTCTAACTCGGGTATGAGTGAAATATATATATGAAACGAAAGAACAAATAAAAAGGGTGTTTTACGTCAGTCGGACTGCCAAGTATTAGACCGGGGTGACTCAATTCAACTCAACTCAACCTCGAGAGGCATATTCTCCCGGCATTTATAATAATAGGAAGAGTTCATTATAGTCCAAAAATGGTAGGACCCATATCAGATACAATAGGGCCGAGCAACGACAATGTGTTGAAGAGGATACAAACGAAAAGAAAATTTATACTTAGCATCAGGAAGAGACAGATGAGGTTTCTGAGACACATCATGAGGAAGAGCGGCTTGGAGAATCTGATACTTACAGGACATATAGAGAGAAAGAGAGACAGGGGAAGACAGCGAGACATACTTCCTGAATGATGGTGCTGGGTTTAGGGTTTAGGACTAGTATTGAGAGCGAAAAGTGATAGGGGTAAGTGGAGGCTCATGATCGCCTATGTCCTGAAGGGACACGGCAAAAGAAGAGTTTTTTTTTGCAAATGAAACTTCCTTCCCGCTTCTTAATTACCTTTCTAATATTTTACTTTCTCTGTAATCGTGTTTTTTTTATCATATTTAATAAAACAGTCTTAGTGGCTTTATTGCCTTTGGAGTTAGATAAAGTTTTTTTCTAAATTCCAAGTTTTAAAATTGGCGAATTTGTTTTTATCATTTCACCCCAAGCAATGCGGTACCGCCACTGATGTGCAGGGGGCTACATAAGAGAGTTAAAGTTTTAGACAGGAAAAGAGTGAAGACAAAGACGAACCAGCTACAGGGAGAGAAAAAGAAAGAGCAATAGAAGGATGTGAACACAGGAGTGAATATAGTTACGAAGGTAGAGAGAAAGGAAAAGAACAAGATATACGGGGTGATGTGGAAGGGGCTAGAGTTAAGTGGATAAGAAATGGGAATTGACTTTGCATTTAGTTTCTTTTAGGTTATAGCCGTCAGGAAAGCAAGTATATGGAAGGGAGTTCCAGAGGCGGGAAGCGCGATAAAAGAAGCTGATGGAGTATCGGCTCGGAACGAGAAATCGGAGAGCCGAATTCGAATTTCAGTTGAACTCATTTCATTCACTTACTCGCAAATACCTATGGGAAAGGTATTAATACATCTCTTCTCCCTTCAGCTATGGGTTAAATAGCAGGACAGATTGGATTCTACAGCCTTGATTGACAACCAGTCTACCACAGAAAGTAATGGCAGCCTACTACGGGAAAATCTTCTACCCAGTCAGTCATGTCTCGAAAAAGACATGATCGCCCAAGCGTTTATCACGTATGGCACTTAACTGACTAAGCCTTGTTCACTAATGTGTTTTGCCTTTGAATTTAAGGTTGGTCTCTCCGGGCATTTCTATTGTAGTGATTCCGATCCTAACTGAGTGCCCAATACAGAGAGACTGTATGAAACTAAGTTCAAATATGCCTGCTGTGAATTTAATCCATACAGGGTTGGGGGTTCTATACTTATGACTTTATGAGAGGTTATATCCGTCTTAGTATTTACTCCACTTTCCACGGGGGTAGGATGTGGCACAAGGTTGTATTATTGTCGGTTGCCAGTAGGCGTATATATGAGCCATAGACAAAAATTGTTCAGTCTCCACAGTAACTGTCACCCCAGCGTCAGTATCCACCAACCCGCTTTAGTGCAATGAGGAAGGTGTTGCCACAGGGCTAGGACTCTCTGTTACCGAGCAACCCTAAAATGTTTTCCGTGAACCGTACGAATACAGAAGCATGGTAGCGAGGGAAAAAACTTCTTCGACGCAAAAGGACGGAACGCCGTTATTTACCTGGACTCACCACTAAGGCAGGACGAAACAAGGACTTATTTGTAACATGGGCGTCCATACACATGGAGACTGAGAATATAGGAACTGCACTGTCCCCGCCACCACTGTCATATCAACATATGCAACAAGGATTATCTAGCCGCACTTAAAGAGAGACGTTCTTGGATACGAGTGGCCAGCTACTTTTTTTCCCTTTTTTGTCATTATAACAAAGAAAGTGAGAGATATATTGTCCTCACAAAATTCAAAATCGGCATAAATTTTCTTTATTAAAGAGATAAACACTTTCTACCTATCAACGCTTAATCTACACCCCGATATATAACACTTTAAGATAAAAAAAACCCTGCTATATATATATATATAAACTTATTTATAAGTACCCCCGATAAATATCGAAAATCGATAATAAAGAAAATGGGGTTATAGAAGGAGTGGTCCGATTTTAATCAAATTTGATACACTCATAGCCAAAGATATAAGAAATGATATTCAGAAGTTTCAAGGTTGCAGTTCTTACAATAGTGCAGAAAATCGATAATATATATATATATATATATATATATATATATATATATATATATAAGGTAAGATGTTTGTGTGTGTGTCTGTTTATCTGCCTGTATGTTTGTATTTTTTCAGCCCTTTTATTTTAGTTTTTGCTTCGGGTTTGGGTCTAAGTAGGTATAATTGTAGTTCTTAGTCTCCGCCAGGATTCCATTTACTCAGAGTACTTATTTAGCCTTCAAAATTCAGTTTACGACGAAAAAAACTTATTTGATATCGATATCAGGAAATCAAAATTTGACTTACATCCATTCATTTTTCTTTCAATCTACGGTTTTGCTTAAACTGGAAATAACTATTGCTTTTTAGTCTTTCGTGCCAACGTCCAAAGAGTCTGAGCTCCAGGACCATGGATTAGTTTTAAAGCTTTGATTACACCCGAGCAACGCTGGGCTATACTGCTAGTATATATATATATAGGTGCGATTGGTAAATTGTCGCAATTATTTTAATATTTCAAATATTCTTTAGGCTGAGTCTGAGCTCCAGGACCATGGATTAGTTTTAAAGCTTTCATTACACCTGAGCAACTCCGGGCTATATATATATATATATATATATATATATATATATATATATATATATAATACATTTATTATAAGTGATTATAATAAAAACATTTAGTTACCTCCACTAAATCGCTGAAAAAACTTCTTCCATCAAAATGTTTTTGTTATTATTAAGAGAAAAGATCAATGTATTTTAAAATATTTTTTAAATTTTTAAACCCTTCTAACACATTTGAAATTTTGGTAAATCATTCTTGTTTTGATTTGAGTTAGTGGGTAACCAAATTGTTACGAGAGTTTACAAAGGAAAACGTTATATTACATAACTTTGCTTTTGTTTTTTTCCTGGAGACAAACACATTAATTTGGAAATTCTTACAAAAGTCAAATAATTGTCAGATTTTAATGAATCTTTCAGGAATTATTCATAAATGAGTAAAATTATTTTTGAAATCATTATTTTTGAAAAATCTTGATAAAAGCATTATTTTTACATCTGTTAACCCCCGACACACGCACGCGTAAATTCATGAAATTTTGAGAAATTAAATTTTATTGCGAAAACTGGTTTTATTAGTTAAGTGCATTTGTGAATGTAAATAATTCATATTTTTTTTAAAATGTTTGCCTTTATTTCCAAAAATCTTGCCCCAATTTTAAAAATGCAATAAAACGATGATATTATTTAATTTGATAAGGTTTTAATTGCTTTAATAAATAATATATATTAAGGACATTAAGTCTGAAGAATTTTTTTCGATTAATAATGGAATTTTAAAAGAATTGTTTTCATTTGTTTCATTTTGATAATTTGAAAAGTTTTAAAATACTTCAAAGATTTGTTGTAGTTAGTTCATAAATTTATTAAGTGAAGATTATATTTACTAACCGAAAATTGAAAAGTTTAATAAAAATCGTTGTCCATTCGAATTTTTAAAATAATTTTAAATTTCTTTTTTTGTATTTGAAGTTTTTTTTTGTATGATAATTTCTATGGGTCTGAAAGGTCACGTGTTTCTTTCAGAGTTTCTTCCCCTTATAAGAAAAAATGTATACATTTATGTCACTTGTGATCACCATACACTTATTTTTTATCTCGCATTTGTCAATCTGTCAACACATTTCAAATACGGTGGAAAGGTTAGAAAGTTCAACTCTTTGTTTAAGAAAAAAATTTATTCTAAATTTCATAATATAAATAAGTAATATTTGTGTAAATTAGATTAATTTAACATTAAATTTGCTAATTATACAAAAATGATGTGTTACAGAGATATATATGTCATTTTTGCAAGATTTTTAAAGTCGAGAATTAACTTTTGTTTACAAATGTGTCGATCGCTCAAAAATGGCTGAAAATTTAAGATTTAAAAAATTGGAAAATGTTAGATTCCGATCAACATAATTTCTGTTTGAAAGACACCAGAGTATTTTACTTACTGGAAATAGTAAATTTAATCAATTAGCTTTCACTTAAAACCAAAATAAACATTTCAAGAAACCTTTTTTATTTTTAAATTTAAATTTTTAAATTTAAATTTAAATTTAAATTTTTAAATTTAAATTTTTATTAAATATAAAAATTTAAATTTTTAAATTTATTTTTTTAAATTTAAAAGTTAGTTATCGAAAATGAGTGGAGATACCTATTTTGCATCGCTACACAAAAGCTTTCATGTTTCAGTACTATGAATTGTACTTCGTCAGCCAGTAATAAAAATGATCTGCCGAGGCTGACAAAGCAAACCTCGCTGCCGAGCTTGAAAATGACCTCCAATCCGTGTTGGACTGGTTTAAGAAATGGCTCGTGAATTTTAATGCTTTCAAAACGAAGCTGCTATCTATTAATCACCACAGAAAATCGTTCTTACCTCCCACCCCCTATTAGCATGGATCAGGCTAGTCTCCCTGAAAGCTTAACTCTCACAACAGACCTCAAGTGGAATGACTATATAGAATGCTCATATATAAATCCACCACCCGCCCGTGCATTGAATACTGCTGCCATATCTGGTCGGGTGCTTCTGCTATCCACCTATGGGCCATTAACAAAAATCCAACGGAGAATCTGTAATGTGATCGATCCCGACTTGGCAGCTCAGATACAGTCACTTTCTCACCGGCGCAATGTGGCTTCCCTGTGTCTCTTCTACAAATACTTTCACGGATTCTACTCAGATGACCTTTGCTCTCTGGTACCCCTGATATATGAATTTACTCGAGCAACAAGATTAGCAACTAGGTCCCACTCTTTTACTATGAAGCCAGTAAAATGTAAATGCAAATTCTACTCCAACAGCTTCTTTTCTCGCATTCCCTTCCATTTAATTGCTTCCCCGACAGCTGCAATCTTCAAGAATTTAAATGTAAAGTCAATAGTCATCTCCTATCTCACAAACTTGCATTCCCCCCTCTCTCTCTCTCTCTCTCTCTCTCTCTCTTCGTCCACTCCACTCTCATCAGTATTCTCATCCTTATCCGGCCATATCACGTTGAATAAACAGGTTCTCGCTCGATCACCGAAGTTAAGCAACGCTGAGCCTGGTCAGTACTTAGATGGGTGACCGCACGGGAATACCAGATGCTGTAAGCGTTTAGTGACGGATGTGCGTTGTGTTACAGTGGATATCGGCTTGGAAAGAGAAATCGGTGAGCCGAGTTCGAATTCTACTTGAATACTCTGCATTCACTTAAACACAGGTACCCTTGGGAAAGGTATTAATCCGTCCCTTCCCTCCAGTTATGGGTTAAATAACAGGGTAGGACTTGGGGACTCTGCCCTTAAAAACAAATACCAATGAATCTTGATACTCGAAAAGAAAAAGTATTACTAGACGCAAAACTTATATAAAAACAACAATAAATTGTTGAAAGAAAAAAGGTATTACCAGCAATAAATAAATAAAATTTAGTTAGGAATAAATTACCCGCCGAGGTTGATATGCCATCAAAACAAAACAACCAACCAACCGATAATCATCCTTCTCTTACGCACTTCCTGACACCCCATATAACCTGTCACTCTTTCTCATAACATTCCTCCTATGTAACCCCGTGCAAAACAGTGGCAGTGAAATGCCTTGCTCGGGGCGATATGATTATTAAAAAAAAAGATAGATAGATAGATAGATAGATAGATAGATAATGAACAGACTGAGATAGATAGATAGATAGATAGATAGATAGATTGATAGATAGATAGATAGATAGATAGATAGATAGAATCTCCAAGAATTTAAATGTAAAGTCAATAGTCATCTCCTATCTCACTAACCTTCATCCTCCCTCTCTCTCTCTCTCTCTCTCTCTCTCATGCTTCTATCTCCGTCTAATCTACTCTCATCAGTATTCTCATCCTTCTCTTACCCACTTCCTGACACCCCCAATAACCTGTCACTCTTTCTCATAACTTTCCACCTACTGGACAAGAACGGCACTGAACTGCCTCGCTTGGGCGATATGATTATAAAAAAATGAAAAGAAATATTTGCCTTTTTTTCCCAACAGTTGAATCAGCGGCATCAGGTCAGAATGAAAAATACTGGTGGGCTTGTCACGATTAAATAATGAAATGTCAAATCTATGTCAAATAAATGGAAAAATAAGCTCAGCTGGTGATGGCAGGTGAAATATTTTAACATGTCAAGATAAACCGGCTCTTGATCAAGTCGTAATTGATGATTATGGAGAATATGGCAAAAACGAATCTATAATGAATGTAGCCAAATCCGACTTTCCATTTCTTGAAGTAATTTTTATATCATTCATTCTTTCTCTTGTATATATATATACTAGCAATATAGCCCGGCGTTGCTCGGGTGTAATGAAAGCTTTAAAACTAATCCATGATCCTGGAGCTCAGACACTTTGGACGTTGGCACGAAAGACTAAAAAGCAATAGTTGTTTCCAGTTAAAGCGAAACCGTAGACTGAAAGGAAAATGAATGGATGTAAGTCAACTTTTGATTTCCTGGTATCGATATCAAATAAGTTTTTTTCGTCGTAAACTGAATTTTGAAAGCTAAATAAGTCCTCTGAGTAAATGGTATCATGGCTGAGACTAAGAACTACAATTATACTTACTTAGAGCCAAACACGAAGCAAAAACTAAAATAAAAGAGCTGAAAAAAATACATATTAGTAGATCAGCAGACACACGCACAAACATCTTGCCTTTCATATATATATATATATATATATATATATATATTATCGATTTCCTGCACTATTGTAAGAACTGCAACCTTGAAACTTCTGAATATCGTTTCTTATGTTTTTGTCTATGAGTGTATGAAATTTGATTAAAATCGGACCACTCCTTCTATAACCCGATTTTTTCCATTATCGATTTTCGATATTTATCGGGGGTACCTCGACACAAATCCTAGCCAAAAACTCTCGCAGACGCTTATAGTACAACTGTGTAAAGTTTTTAAAAAATCGGTTCAGCCGTTTCGGAGTCACGGACACCCCCGTTTCGGGGTAACGGACACCCCCCCACACACACACACACAGTCAAAGTTCCATTTATAAATAAGTTTATATATATATATATATATATCACACGTCACGTGATGTAAACAGACTCTCTCCACAGATGCTCTCGCGAAATACGTTTCTAATTTAAATTTTAAAATCATTTGTTTCTGATGAAGGACCGAGGGCGGTCTGAAATATAAAATATAATAATAGAAATAAACAAATACTGTCAAAAAAAAAAAAATGCATTTTTAAACTTACAACTTTTTAATAGTTTTTCCTATATATATATATATATATATATATATATATATATAGCGAATGATTTGTTTGAACATTATTTTTTATCTATATTCGTATTATGTAGATATTCCGCTTTTAAACAAACAGTATTATATATTCATTTTTACTGGCCTGATTATTTACGATAATTTTTTGGTACGAAAATGTGTGTCATTCGGCAGGATTCGAATCTGCGACCCCTGTCCACATAAGGGAAGCCACCAATTGAACTGGCGCGTCTTACACCTCTCGACTACGAATGACCAACAGTCCAAACGAAGTCGAATTAAGCTGATAACACAATTTTCGATTCATCATAATAACCATATCTGCTCTGAAATGCATCGTAATGTTAACAAATGTAAACATTCCTGCTGAATGACACATTGATGTATTTCATACTATTTTTTAGTATTTATTGCCAAGTGAATAACTGTAAATGAAAATAGAATGGTTCTTTTGTTAATATTGGACAATAACATGTGCATCAAAGAAATGTATATATATTACAGTTTCATCAATGAAAGAATGAAGAAACTTTAGGGTGATTCGGACGAGTTCATATTTGTTTACTTGCCTTGTAAAATGTTGTAAATATATGCGTTGTAGTGCAGTGGATATCGACTCGGAATGACAAATCGGAGAGCCGTGTTCGAATTCCAGTTGAATTCCTTGCATTCACCTACGCGCAAACACCCTTGGGAAAGGTATTAATCCATCACTTCCCTCCAGTTATGGGTTAAATAACAGGGTAGGACTGAGTTCGAATTCCAGTTGAATTCATTGCATTCACTTACATAAAAATACCTTTGGGAAAGGTATTAATTCATCTCTTCCTTCCAGTTATGGGTTAAATAATAGGACAGATTTTGGTTCTATGGCCTTACCTAGCAACCAGTCTACCGCAGAAAGCAATGCCAACCTACTGCGAGATAATCTTCTGTCCAGTCAGTCATGTCTCTTTCGAAACATGATCGCCCAAGTATCACGTATCACGTATGGCACATAACTGACTGAATAATAACAAAAGAACCATTCTATTTTCATTTAGAATTATCCAATTGGCAATAAATACTAAACATTGTATGAAATACATCATTTTTTTTAAAAGCTGGGGTGGCCTAATAATTATGGCTGGTAGTGTATATATATAATAAAAATAGGAAAGTTTTGTAATTTGCTTGAAGTATTGTGTATATTAGGTGTATGGGTAGGTATTAGAATGCTACACAATGCGTTTAGTAAAATAAAGGAAGGTAAAGAAGTTGTTGGGTATCACCTATTTATTATTCATTAATATTTCAAAATCAAAATCTCATCTTCAGAATGGTAGGAGAGCTTGTTTCCGCACACACACACACACACACACACACTGACTCACTACAATTAGCAACAGCAGTAGCAGCGAAGGATGACCATTCGTTGAAAGGCACGGTTCACGTACGAACAGGAAAACAAGCTCTCCTAACATTTTGAAGATGAGATTTTGATCTCGAAATATTAATTAATAATAAATAGGTAATACCCAGCAACTCCTTTACCTTCCTTTATTTTACTAAACGCATTGTGACAGCCTTCAAGACCTAACCATTCGGTCAGTTAAGTGCCATACGTGATACTCGCTTGGGCGATCATGTTTCGAAAGAGACACGACTGACTAGGCAGAAGATTATCCCGCAGTAGGTTGCTATTGCTTTCTGCTGGAGACTGGTTGCAACCAAGGCTATAGCACCCAATCTGTCCTGTTATTTAACCCATAACTGTAGGGAAGAGACGGATTACTTTTTCCAAGAGTATTTGCGCGTAAGCGAATGCAAGGAATTCAACTGCTCCCCGACTTCCCGTTCTGAGCCGATATCTACTAAGAAAAATAATTTTAATTTAAGACCAAGCGAGATGGTGAATTATTTGCTTAGAAATGTTATGTTCTATTACGTAACCACACCAGGTACATTGGAGAATGAAATTACGGGTCTTTATCTAGACATTATTATGTATGAGGGCGCCTCATGCGGGCCCTTTCAAATCCACTCCTTCTAGCTTATCAATACGCAACTTTAACACGCTAATCTAAAAAAGCCATCACTTTAAATCAGTGTGGTTCATTTACAATCCCACACTTTATCTCTTTGGTATATCGCTTTCTGATATACAGAGCTGACACAGATAGTAAAAGATATTTATATTCAATCAGGGAAAAATCCTCGCGCACACTGCCGAGTCTCACATATTTTTTGTTTCAAAAATAGCCACCTGTTTAACGAACATACATACGTCAACAGCCACTTGTCAAAACGCGGGCGTATTTTTAACACAAAAGCCAACGTGTTCAGAAAGACGAAAACAAGAATAAATACGAGAGCAAGTTGCTATTAATTTACTTTTCTTCTTTTTTTTTTTTTTTTTCGTAACAAGTGTCAGGTAATAACACTTAAAACAGGCATTTCGATCTGTGCGGACGAACTACGAAGTCGTTGTAGAGACGATGACAACGAGACTGACAGTGAAATCCAAAGGTCAACAGTAGAGAAAACGAGAAAAAAAAGCATTGAAGCGAGTAGTATGATAAACCAGACCGGAGATTTGTGAACGTGTTGAAACTTTTGACTTTTCAATTTCTTACATCGGAAATATAAAAAGACGAAAGGAAACAATTACCTAGCTACCTGTGATCGACAGCATTTGATAACAGGTATATTCTAATTTTTAGTCATTGATTTTTTTTTTTTTTTTTTTTTTTTGTCGATGTACAAGTTTAGTTGGATTTCTCGTGGTGGGGATTGTTTTGTTTATATATATATATATATATATATCCTTTTATTTCGGACACAACCATTTTCCCATAGTTTTGCATTTCTTTAGATAAAAAAAATTAACAATGTGTTTTCATTATAATAGACATTTAAGTAACACTTACATTTTTAATTTTTAGCCACTGACAATTCCTATCTCCCTGATTTTTAATGTATTCCTATAATAACACATTTAGCAATGGATTGTTTTCGCTATACGTCCCGATCACTGACAATCCCTTTCTTCCTGATTTTCCATAGTAAAATCATTAACAATAAATTTACATCATACATATATAAATAATCCTCTTCTGTTAGTTTTGCTTTCCATACTGCCTCCCCCCCTATCCGCAGAATGCAACTTGCGCCCCCTCTTCCCCGGAACACACTGGACCCACAATAGATGGTACTTTAAAAGAAAATAACGTACTCTCGGAACTAAGATATTCCGTGATCACGAAAAAAACGGAAGAATTTACGGAATGAAGTTGAAAGAGAAATAGATTATAGATATCTGTTTCAACAAACATGCAACTTGTATGTTGAAACAGATATCTATAATCTATTTTTCTCTCAAATTCATTTTTTCTAAAATTACAAATGATTTGCATCCTCTTCGAAACCGGAAGGCTTCTATCAAAGATTATATATACAGTGTAACCCAGATATAAGGGAGTTGTTGGGACCAGATAACTGTTGTCTTATATCCGGGTTTCTCTTATATTAGGGTTTGGTCTATTTTACATGCATTACCACAGGCTCCAATTTGGAATCAGCGAAAATATCTCTTATATCTTGGTTTCTCTTATATCAGGGTTATAAATATATGTGTGTGTGTGTGTTTGTGCAATGTTTATGTATACAAATACATATATATATATATATATATATATATATATAGTCATCCGCAGACAGATCTGTTCCGCTGTATCACAACTCATCAGTACGGTTAGATTCCGATTGCTTTTAACCCAGGATTGAAACCCGACCGAATTGGCGTCAGTCTGCGATTCTAGCTACGGGCGCTGGGTAGAAGAAGGCAGACTTTTTAGCGTGTATATTATCATTATACCCGCCCAATATGCAATTTGTTATATATTATATATGCGCGGTACTTTTTTGAAAGCGCTCAATATCAGTGATAGAGCTGACATATATATGAATATATATATATTAGTCATCCACATACAAGACTGTTTCGCTGTATCAAGCCTGTTTCGCTCATCAGTGTGGCTAGACATATCCACTTGCTTCTAGCTGGGATCGAAAACTCGACCGATTTGGTGTCAGTCGCATGGGCTCAGAGAAGGGAAATTTTTAACGTTTTGTATGTAAGCAGTGTATACAGACGCCAGTCACCGAGAGAACTCAATTCATTTCTGAAGAGTCACGCATTATAGCCGAAGTGGAAACTGTTTTTAAAATTTTCTTCTATATATATAGAAAGAGAGAGAGAGAGAGAGAGAGTCGCTTTGATGGATGTTTATTTCAACATACCTTACGCGTATGATAATAATTTTCCAGTTAATCCTCATAATTATTTTGTTAATTCTTTTTCATTACAATAGATCTGCGGAGTCAAGGAGCCTTACAGCTTCTCGGGGCCATACGTCCCCTAGGGAAATTACCCCCCCCCCCCCGAAATTACGGGGTCTTCGAGGGCCCTAAGCACAACCCTGCCACTGACAATCCTTTCCTTGATAATTTCTGATACATTCCCATCGTAAAAATCATTAGCAATTCATTTATATTATACATCTAATAGCCTGATTCTATCAGTATTGCTTGCATTCATTCTTGGCCACAAAAAATCCCTATAGTAAAATATTTTTGACTGCATTTACATTATGTGGGGGGTCATGAAATGACGGCGATATATTTATATGGATATGCCATCTAAGACAGTTGTTCCCAACCTTTTGGCACTCGCGACTCCTTACCTAAAAGTTTGAAACCCATGCGACCCCCTACTTAGGACTTACTATCAGCAGCTTAATTTTATTTTTATTTTCTGTGAAGGACAGGGAAAGAAGCATCTAAAAAGATATTTTAAAATTCTGTAATTATTAATTACCAAATTAAATCACATTGTTCCAACCTGAATTCACAAAAAGAACATATATTTCTTAAAATAATATTATCATAGGTTTAAAAAGCTATCCAACCCAGTTAGTGAAGTGCCTGATGTTGCATTTCAGCAGCAAGCTTTGGAATTTGCGGTTGAGTGTTTGTTAGAGCCAGTCTCATGTCATCTCCAACATCCAGTCTGTTCCTATTCTTTGCTTTTATATTGACAAGAGTGGAAAATCCTGCCTCACACAAGTAGGTTGAAGCAAATGGAACAAGGACACGTAAGGCTATCATGCTGACATTGGAGTATGACTGAAATGAAAAAAGGACACGTAAGGCTATCATGCTGACATTGGAGTATGACTGAAATGGAAAAAGGACACGTAAGGCTATCATGCTGACATTGGAGTATGACTGAAATGGAACAAGGCAAGGACACGTAAGGCTATCATGCTGACATTGGAGTATGACTGAAATGGAACAAGGACACGTAAGGCTATCATGCTGACATTGGAGTATGACTGAAATGGAACAAGGACACGTAAGGCTATCATGCTGACATTGGAGTATGACTGAAATGGAAAAAGGACACGTAAGGCTATCATGCTGACATTGGAGTATGACTGAAATGGAACAAGGACACGTAAGGCTATCATGCTGACATCGGAGTACGTTTGTCATAACTATCACTTTGCATCTAAATAAAAAAAAATGTAAGAGCTTGAAAAATATAATTGATTAAATTGAAATACAATTAATCTTATCCCAAACTACTTCTAACAAGGCTACACGCTCCCCTACCAAGGCGTCGTGACCCCCTGCCAAGGCTTCACGACCCCCGGGGGGCCGCGACCCACTGACTGGGAAACTCTTATCTAAGATGATGGCACATAAATTGATGTATGTACTATTAAGTATCTTACACTAAAACATAAAAACAAAATAATCCAAATTCCTGAAACTGATAGGAGGGAAATATATATATATATATATATATATATATATATATATATATATACACTAGCAGTATAGCCCGGCTGTAATGAAAGCTTTAAAACTAATCCGTGGTCCTGGAGCTCAGACTCTTTAGACGTTGGCACGAAAAACGTAGGTTATTAAGACTAAGAACTACAATTATACCTACTTAGAATAAAACCCGAAGCAAAAACCAAAATAAAAGGGCTAAAAACCTAATTTTGATCAGACCCGATAGGATATCAGGCAATCGATTTCCAATATCGGAGTCAAATAAGTCATCCAAGGATAAACTAAAGTCCATGAAAAACATCGTACCCATCGGAAGTAAAACTGGAGAAAATATCGGTTTTTGATCAGATTCGATAAAATATCGGGGGTATCGATTTTCGATATCGGGGAAAATTAGTTGTCTGAGAAGATCTACTAATGTTTGAGACTAAAAACTATAATTTTAACAAGTTAGAGCAAATTCTGCAGCAAGAACCACGATGAAAGGGCTAAAATCCTAATCTTGATCAGCCCTAATCGGATATCGGGGTATCGATTTCCGATATCGGGGGGAAATCCGAAAAAAAAAGTAGTCCATGACCTGACCGGAAGCCTAAAGAATATTTATGTGAAGTTTAGTGAGAATCGGATAAAAATTGTGGATTTGTATAAAAGACAGACACACACACACACACACACACACACACACACACACAAGCATGTTGCCTTATATATATATATATATATATATATATATATATATATATATATATATATATCAAAAGAAGATTAAAAATAATGGAGGCATTACTGATAAAAAAAAGAGAAATCCTACACTTTATCTCATCAATTATGAACACGGTAACAATATGCTCACCGTGTTCGCAACTTAACATACACAAGACTCGTTATGCATAAATATTACACATGTTTATTTACAAGTAAAACAAAATTAATTCTTGATAATGGTTAAAAGTATAGCCGAAAGCGCTCTAAAGAACAATTCTTATATGATTTAAGTTCCGAAAGAAAAAAATATACGAACACATGAAAGATTACATAAAAAAACCTTACTAGTAATACCTTGTCTGTCATTATCAATGAAACCTATATAAAAGAGAGATTGTTGTCAAATACACAATATATATATATATATATATACGAAAAAAACACACGAAAAAAACACACGAAAAAAAACACACGAAAAAAACACACGAAAAAAAAAAAAAAAAATATATATATATATATATATATATATGTGTGTGTGTGTGTGTGTGTGTGTGTGTGTGTGTGTGTATATATATATATATATATATATATATATTTCATTTATAAACGAGTTATTTCGCTACCTTGGTTTCCACCACGAGTGGTTTCTTCAGGCGATTTTTAATAATAAGTTCTACAATATAATTGTATAGAACACTTTTTAATACAAATGTGTACTGGTCTAACCCTATTAGGACCAAACCTAAGTATTAAACAATATATATATATATATATATATATATATATCCAAGTGAATAAAGAACGAAGAAAGATTAATTTAAAACAGTGCTCAATATAGAAATAAAGCTATGAATTTTCCTTATAAATTACAGTTTACAACATGTACAAATTGTAATTTACTACAAAATAGACATCGAAAAATCAACTTCTCATCAGGGAGTTAATAATTATGGTATTTTTATAAGCTTGACCCCAAGGAGTACAAAGATTCTACCTCTGAGCTATGGACGCTCGGTAGAAGGAAACGACCACCTGTTATTAGCGACCGTTTTTCTATGAACGGACAACTTGTTTATGTTAATTGACCCTTAATGAACGACCACCTCCAGAACGCGACCAGCGACTAACATCAACGAGTGAAAATCACTGATCAAGTGACCGCTTTAAAAAAAATTCATTTTGGTCGTACACTGCGAACTTCTAAAATAGGAGAAACTAAATGAGTAATCTATTTAATTTTGATTTGATCTAAGCCAGAAACACTTCCTCATTGTTTTGTTATTGTAGTGTTGTATCAAACTGTTATTTCTTGTTGAAATGTATATTGCCTGAGTTCACCTCACAAACATCGGCTGTTTTGTACAACATGTATTTCATTTGACATGTTCACTGGATTTATCGCAATCTCTGAATTAATTTGGATAAATTCAGGGGTTGGGAAAATCACAATTATATCTCCTTTTCAAATGTCTGTCTCTTTTGTTCCTTTATTTTTTTGTGTATCTATCTACTCTATTTCTGTCTGAGTATATCTATCTCTATCTCTCTGTTTCTCTACCCCCACCCACGACCACTGTCAATTTTTTGTATGTTTCGGTTTTTTTTGGTGGGGGGATTCATGTATTATCGCAGAGGATGTGCGTTGTGGTGCATTGGATATCGGCTCGGAACGAGAAATCGGGAAGCCGAGTTCGAATTCCAGCTGAATTAATTGCATTCACTTACGCGCATATACCCTTGGGAAAGGTATTAATCCGTCTCTTCCTTCCAGTTATGGGTTAAATAACAGGACAGATTGGGTGCTATAGCCTTGGTCGGCAACCAGTCTACCGCAGAAAGCAATGGCAATTTACTGCGGGATAATCTTCTACCCAGTCAGTCATGTTTCTTTCGAGACATGATCGCCCAGGCGTGTATCACGTATGGCACGTAACTGACTGATTATAGCAGATTCTCTTTTGCTATCACTCACTTCTAAAAACAAAAAAACTGAAACCGTATAGTTTTTTTAAGTCCACTTAACAAATATTTTTTTGTGAATAAATATTTTGGTCTGTTGTTGACCGATGTAAATACGTTTTTTAAAGTTTTTAAATGAATTATGCTGAATAAATTTCTTTAAAGTTAGGCCATTTTCGTACCTTTGTATCATGGGACCCCCCCTCCTTTGTATCATGGAAAACAAACTTTACAACAAATGGATGGATTGATAAAAAAAAAATCGCAGTTTAGGGTTTTTGGAAAAAAATCTTTTCTTGAACAAATAGACTAAAAAGGATAAGTAAGGAAAGAATAGGGGATTGGCACTCAAAAGGAATATCACATCAAATGTAATAAAACTGAAGGGAAAATGATAAGATCAGATTAATGGGAGGTAAAACATTAAGGGGGGGAACAGATAAGGGAAGAATAGGGTCAAGGAAAAAGGAAACAGAGGAAAAAAAGTTGGTTAGCATGTATTCTTCGGGGTCAAACCCCAAAGTGAATCTCCATTCTGATTAGCCACACAAAAAATACCCACATACATTTACAGCAAACCAAAAGATTTTGTCATTTAAATGTAAATCATCTGCACAACCACACCAACGTTGCCTGATGATGAGAACCTATGTCGAAACATAGAAATTTCCATGTTGCAATGTGAAATTGATATATATATATATATATTCTTCACTACTGGACGACGTAATTATTGCAAAAGATAGCAAATACGCGGCAAGAGCTTTCATAACTGGTAGAAAATTTTAATAATTGGTAGTAAAGTTTAATAACTGGTAGTAAAGAGAATAAACTCAGCTTCTTTGCTATTATCTCTCTCTCTCTCTCTCTCTCTCTCTCTCTCTCTCTCTCTCTTCTCTCATGACCGTTTCAGGAGTATATATATATATATATATATATATATATATATATGGTTAAATAAAATAAAGACAAGTGGAAAATCTCGGATTAAAACTGAGTATATATATATATATATATATATATATATATATATATATATATATATAACAAAAAAGTGAAAGAACACTTAGATTAAAAACTCACTACATATCACCTGAAGAGGAACAGTTTTGTTCGGAAAAATAAAAATGTTTGTGTAGTGATATTATACTTTTAAAGGCCATCGTAATAACAAATTTACAATATATATATAATTATTAGTCCAACCGCAGTGTTTTAAAAAATTGATATATTTCATACTATTTTTTAGTATTTATTGCCAAGTGAATAACTGTAAATGAAAATAGAATGGTTCTTTTGTTAATATTGGACAATAACATGTACATCAAATGAATTTATAAATATTTAATAATTACCTATATTGCAGTTTCATCAATGAAAGAATGAAGAAAATTTAAAGTGATTCAGACGAGTTCATCTTTGCTTCCTTGCCTTGTAAAATTTTGCAAAGTAATAATAATAAAAGAACCATTCTTTTTTCATTTGACAATAATTACTAAAATATTATGAAATATATCATTTTAAAAAAAACTGGGGATGACCTAATAATTATGTCCGGTAGTGTCTATATATATATATATATATATATATGTATATAAAATAAAAAATTAAGGTAGGCATTGTATTTCATGGTAAATCGGAAATATAGGCCTATTTCAGGCGAACCATCATCAGCTTCCGTCTTTATTTTGCAGAAGATTTTACACGAATGAAATTCACAAAGACCTAAAAAAAACGGAATAAAAATAAAGATCGCTCCCTTAAAAGAGAAAATTTAAGAAAAGGTACATCATTACATCAGTTCGGAGAATACACACATATATTCATACATAAGCATATATATACGCAACATATAATCAAAGTGCACGCGTAAAAGCGGATGTCAACTTAAAACTAAAGATACATTCAGCAAGTCAGTTAGATTGCTGACCCGTAGATGTGAAACGCAAAGGAAGGGGGTTAGGTGAGAAAGAGAGAGAGCGTTAAAAAGAAAGGGTAAGTATCTTAAAGCGTAAACGAAAAGGGAAGAAGAAAGAAGAGAGGAATAAATTTGAATTAGAAAGAAAAGATGATAGGAGAAAATGAAAAAAAAATAAAAATAAATAAAAATTATATCTTAACGGTGAAAGGATAAGAAATTGGGGTCTAAAAAATTAAAAATATTTAAGAGATAATAGTTAATCAATACACAAATACCATCACACCACTATATAATAAAAATTATACTAATTATACAACCAACAAAACAAATATAATACAATATAAAGTTAGAAAATTTTTTTAAAATTATACCGGACATAATTATTAGGTCATCCCCAGTTTATATATATATATATATATATATATATATATATATACACGAGAAAAAATCGCAAGATCGCCAAGACCTACCGCGGTTTCGCACAACGGCTCGTCAGGGCCCTGCTCTACGTCACTGCCTCTTGGTTAATCCTTTTTGGTTAGATTTGTATCGAGCACTTTTCTTTCTTTGTGGTTCGTTCCGTTTGAGGGTTTTTTTTCTTTGCTGTGAAGTACTGTATGTATTGTCGGTACTCCGCAGTTTTCTTTTTTTTCCCCTCATTGTCCAAAGCTTTATAGCGGCGGACAATAACGGAGTTAGATTCTGCCAGTTATTCGTAGTCCTAAAAAATTACTTGTGTAAGATTTTAAGATTTGGATACGTACAGAGTCGATTTTATTATTATTATTATATATATATATATATATATATATATATAAACAAACACTGTTAAATATAAGAGACAATGAATGTCTATTATGTTTAATCATGAGCCGTTCTAAATGTCGTATTTTGACTTTAATTTCAGTTGAAAATAAAGACAAAAATTCTCCAACATTTGAATATTTTTTTATTAAGTTGGATCTAAGCTTTTGGCTCACATGAGCTATCTTCAGAGAGGTTACAAGGACGTTAACATAAAAACATCCACCATCAAAGACGATTTTATGTTGTGTTGACATAAAACTTTGCTAAGCAACAGTGACAGTTACCAAAAATAGCAAACGCAGTTCGTAAATTTGTAATGCGGTTCTATGACGTCACACTTAGAACCAACGTAATAAAAAATTATCCAAATGTTAGAGAATTTTTGTCTTTAATTTCACTTGAAATTAAAGCCAAAATACTATGTTTAGAACGGCTCATGATTAAACATAATAGACATTCATTGTCTCTTAAATTTCACAGTACATGTTTAGAAAATTATTTGCTGCCTCGATGAACTATATATAACGGTCTTTATCATGATAGATAGAATCCTTTTTATCCTGATATTTTAATGTAGAAAATGCGGATTGTGTCGAAACTTCGATTTTCTTTTTGGGGGTTGGTGGGAACTCTAAATATTTCTTTCTTTTTATTCAGTGTTTTGACATCAAAATTTTATTTGGCACCCGAAATAACGTCTTTTTCTTGAGCAAGAAACAAAGAATACCGGATTAACGGTAAAGCCAAAGTGCAGATATAAAGCACGCACGCGCTTACACATGCGCAATCTTGTTTTTGACTTCTTCTTCTACTATATATCGCTTCCCCTCAAAACGTAGAAGAGAATGGCCCTCCACAACTTTCTTTTGTAATATATGTCCCTATTCTAAGGCCACATTCTGCCATCCATTCACACAACCTCATCAAGTAAATTGCTCGAAGCCTTCGCCTCTTTTGTATTTTTTCAGCCTATTTATTTTAGTTTTTGCTTCGGGTTTGGCTCTAAGTAGGTATAATTGTAGTTCTTAGTCTCAGTCATGATACCATTTACTCAGAGGACTTATTTAGCCTTCAAAATTCAGTTTACGACGAAAAACACTTATTTGATATCGATACCAGGAAAACAAAATTTGATTTACATCCATTCATTTTTCTATTGCTTTTTAGTCTTTTGTGCCAACAACCAAAGAGTCTGAGCTCCAGGACTATGGATTAGTTTTAAAGCTTTCATTACACCCTAGCAACACCGGGCTATACTGCTAGTCCCATTATATTTGAAAGTAAATTTCAATGTTAAATTTTCCACGTCGTGTTTTTCTAAGAAAGCAGACGACTTGCTATAGACGCCATGTCGATACGTAATGTTAATATTTATTTCTCTATATACTGTTCGTTTTCTTTTTATTTCTATTTCTTTTCCTTTTTTTTTTCTTCTCTCCATTCATCTATCGTCTACCTTTTCGTTAATCTTTCTTTTTTTTTTCTTTCTTTTTAAATGAGCGAGGATTTTTTTGTAAATTACCATTACAAATGTCTATTCTAAATATAGACATGTGAGCGTCTGTGTAAACATTTTTTGAGGAGGATGTTTTGAAGATCAACTCTTGTATAATTTTGGTCTGACGAGGCACCAGGTCATCATTGTGCAGTGAATTATGTATTACCCATTGAAATTGTCAGTATAACCCGAATATAAGAAACCCGGATATAAGAGAACCCCGGATATTATAGATATTTTCTCTGGTCCCAAATTAGAGCCTGTGGAAATGTATATAAAACAGACCAAACCCGGATATAAGATAACTTTTATCCGATCCCGACAACTCTCTTATATCAGGGTTACACTGTATATCAAAAAAAATTCTGAAATATAAAAACAGTAGCTACACTTGCATATACGCATCGTTCATTCATCAATGAATTAGAACACTCTCAGCTACTGGGCGTGTATACTGATAATATACACGCTAAAAGTCTGCCTCCTTCGACCGAGTGCCCATAGCTCGGAGGTAAAATCGCCGACTGACGCCAATTCGGTCGGGTTTCAATCCTGAGTAAAAAGCAATCGGATGTCTAACCGTACTGATAAGCTGTGATACAGCGAAACAGATCTGTCTGCGGATGACTATATATATATATATATCATTGTCACCCATTATCAACTAGTGGCGGCCCTGCCTTGTTTGGGGCGAAATGATTATAAAAATGGTTTTGTTTTTTTTTATGAAAAAAAAATTAGAGAAAAGTGCGAGAGAAGAAACTGTTAGCATAGAACTTACGGTTACATATATCAATTTTAAACGTAAAATGATGATAGTTCCAAACTTAAACAGTTTCTTTTCTCGCACTTCCCGTTTGTGGAACACACTTCCGTTTGATTTCTTCCCTGATGGCTACAACCTCCAAAATTTTAAATGCAACGTCAGTTCCCATCTTCTATCTTCTTGATTCCTATCTATCTCTTATTATTTCTTCAACATCCACTCTACATTGGGTTTTTTTTTTGTCTCACTGTAAGCCCCTGCGCACCAACGGTGGTCCTGCCTTGCTTGGGATGAAACAAGTCAGTCAGTCAGTCAGTTAAATGCCATACGTGATACACGCTTGGGCGATCATGTCCCGAAAGAGACATGACTGACTGGGCAGAAGATTATCCCGCAGTAGGTTGCCATTGCTTTCTGCAGTAGACTGGTTTCTAGCCAAGACTATAGAACCCAATTTGTCCTAGTATTTAATCCATAACTGGAGGGAAGAGACGGATTAATACCTTTCTCAAGGGTATTTGTGCGTAAGTGAATGCAAGGAATTCGACTTTCTTATCTTGATTTTGAAATTCCTCTCTTGCTAGTCCAGTGCTCACCTCGGATTACGGTGTCACATTTTCCACCATATGTTTAAAACGCTTCGTGGATGTTTGAATCTCTCTTGCTCATCACAATAGATTTTATCTTTCATTTCAGTTGATAGACAGCCCCCACCCCATTTGTTGTTTTCTTCCACCATCCTGTCTAATTAGTTTCCTTTCTGAGTCGGCCATCAAAAACAGTGTCGTCTGCTGACCTTATGTGGTGGTTAAGATTACGCTGGCCAATAATAAACCATGGTAGGGTCACGAGTTCCCTAACCCCTTAACTCATTTGAGGACAGCATAAAAAACTGTAAAAATAATGTTTAAACAAATCATTTCAAAACCATTATTATACTAGCAGCATAGCCCGGCGTTGCTCGGGTGTAATGAAAACTTTAAGACTAATTCAAGGTCCTGGAGCTCAGACTCAGTCTAAAGAATATTTGTTTGAAGTTTGGTGAGAATCGGATAAAAATTGTGGATTTGTATAAAGGACACACAGACTGATAAACAGACACACACACAAACATCTTGCCTTTTTTATATATATATTATCGATTTTCTGCACTATTGTAAGAACTGCAGCCTTGAAACTTCTGAATATCGTTTCTTATGTATTTGTCTATGAATGTATCAAATTTGATTAAAATCGGACCACTCCTTCTATAACCCGATTTTTTCGATTTTCGATATTTATCAGGGGTACCTCGAAACAAAACCTAGCTAAGAAGACTCGCAGCCACTTATAGTACAACTGTGCATATTTTCAAGGAAATCGGTTCAGCCGTTTCGGAGTCTATAGGTAACGGACACACACACACACACACAAAGTTCCATTTATAAATAAGTTTAGATATAGGTAGTGAGGACATATTGATTCATAAAAAAATTATCTTCCAAATATTTCCCGGTTGGGAGAAAAATTCTTGTGATTTGTAAATGAATTTAATGTTCTAAAACCTGAGGACACTGAGTTAAAATGGGTCAAGGTGATGTCACTGTACGGGTTGGCTTACTCTGGGCGTCGGTGGAAGTGGGAAACGCATTTTTGTATCACACCTCTTTCCATAGCTAATTTATTTTCTATCCGTATGCAAATCATCATCATTTATCCATCACACCCAGATGGTGCATAGGGCAGCAAGTTTTTGTTGCTGTTTCTGTAACAAACTGCTTTTTTACGGGGCTGGGTTGTTAGCCCTGCACCCAACCTCCAAACCTAGAGGACCGATGGACCATTCTTGGTCCTTACGTTTACAGCACCTGGTATTCCCAAATGGTCACCCATTTAAGTACTGACCAGTTTCGATGTTGCTTAACTTCAGTGATCGGACAGGAACCGGTGTATTCAACACGATATAGCCGTAGACATCTGTATGCAAATAGCTTCTCGATTATTCCATCTTTCCCAAATAGATCGAGTTTCCCTAGCAGTTCGAATAGATCCTTGGGTTATATCTTGTTAAATGATTTTGGTAAACTATAAAACACACGTGCGTTGCGCTGTAGTGGATATCGCTCCAAAATTGAGAAATCAAAAGGCCGAGTTCGAATTCTAGTGGTTATTAGTTGCATTCACTTTTGGGAAAGGTATTAATTCGTCGCTTCTTCCTCTAGCTATGGGTTAAGTAGCAAGGCAGATTGAGTTCTGTAGCCTTGGTTGGCAACCAGTCTACCGCAGAAAGTAATGGAAACTTACTACGGGAAAATCTTCTGCCCGGTCAGTCGTGTCTCTTTCGAGAAAATATTTGTAGAAAAGACAGAGGGAAGCCACGTCACGTCGTGAGAAAGTGACCGAAGTCGAGATGCAAAGTCGGAATCCATTACATTTCTTTGAATTTTACTCGCAGATGAAATGTTGCAGACCTTAATGTTTTATTTCTATGGTGAATATTCTAACGAGCTACATTCCTTCACCAGTTCAGGCCTCGTTCTCTTTGTATTCCATTAGTAAAGAGGAAGTTCTTTTCGAATAACTTCTTGTCATCAAATGCTGCTTTGTGGAACAGAGATAATAAAACTAAAATAGATAGGTATTGTTACGAGGATATATATATATATATATATATATATATATATATATATATATATATATATAAAATAATATTAATAATGTCTAAAAAATTATAGTAAAGGATTCTGTTGAGTCCTACTTGTTATTACAAAAAAGTTTTAATTCATGAAGTAGTTGTTAAATACAGAAATTAGGAATAGAACGTTTTGGAAGATTGTAGAATGTTCGAGCAAAATCGAGAGAATTCGAAATGTTCTAGAAATATGCAAATTAGGTGTTAGCCCCTATAAAAATAGGTTTTGGCAAGAGAGTAGTTAATTGTTAAAAGGATTTGCTGACATTATCAACTCTGGTTTTGATTCAAGGATTTATATCCAACCGAAAGTATCTCTAAGAAAAGTTGTCGACCAACTAAAACCTGAAAGAGAACCTCATGGAACTAAAAGGGTAAATAGATTCTTTGACCTTTTCATTGACCATTCTGGAAATTATTCTTTATATGCACATTTAAGGATTTCCAAAAAGTATAGCACTTAAACTACTTCGATAACTTAACTGGGTAAAGATACTGACCCTTCGTAACACTTCGCCTGCCAGTAGTAAACTCTACATTTCTGTTTTGAATGCAAAGATTTGTAAATTTTATATATATATCATTTTGTGTTTATTCTAAATTAAATATTTGTATGTGATTTTTAACTCTGAGTTTTGGCCAATCATTTTTTTTTATTACACATAACACATAACAGTATAAACAGGCTGTTATCTATTCTACCACCTCCAGCAACCCGACTCCAGAGACTCGTAGGCGGATTTTCCCACCAGTCTTCAGGGACTTCTTTCCAATTTACTTTTAATATTTCTCCAGCAACCCGACTACAGAGATTCATAGGCGGATTTTCCCACCAGTCCTCAGGGACTTCTTTCCAATTTACTTTTAATATTTCTCCAGCAACCCGACTCCAGAGACTCGTAGGCGGATTTTCCCTCCAATCTTCAGGGACTTCTTTCCAATTTACTTTTAATATTTCTCCAGCAACCCGACTACAGAGATTCATAGGCGGATTTTCCCACCAGTCCTCAGGGACTTCTTTCCAATTTACTTTTAATATTTCTCCAGCAACCCGACTCCAGAGACTCGTAGGCGGATTTTCCCTCCAATCTTCAGGGACTTCTTTCCAATTTACTTTTAATATTTCTCCAGCAACCCGACTACAGAGACTCGTAGGCGGATTTTCCCTCCAATCTTCAGGGACTTCTTTCCAATTTACTTTTAATATTTCTCCAGCAACCCGACTACAGAGACTTGTAGGCGGATTTTCCCTCCAATCTTCAGGGACTTCTTTCCAATTTCAACCCTTTTCAATATTTTCTCCAGGGCAATTTCCCGACTACAGAGACTCGTAGGCGGATTTTCCCACCAGTCTTCAGGGACTTCTTTCCAATTTACTTTTAATATTTCTATGTGTTTTATAGACTATGCAAAGGCATTCGACAACGACAAAGTACGTCACAAAGAATTGATAGAAATGCTGAGCAACCTTGACATATTTGGGAAAGACATGAGAGTAATCAAGAACCTCTACTGGCAGCAAACCGCCTGCATACGTACAGGAAATGAGTTCAGTAAATATCAGTCAGTCAGTTACATGCCATACGTGATACACGCTTTGTCGTAGTCATTTTTCAATGCTTTTTAGGTTTTTTTTAAATTCTTTATTTCGTTTTTGTCATTCCTTCTTTTGTTATTATATGTTAACAGATTGTTATTTTTTGTAGAAGTGTAAACAAAACGATTACGAAGACTTGAAATTAAAAGACCATAAAGACAGCTTCGTGAAAAAAACAACAGGCAGATTACTAAACTCTACAAAAAAGAAACATTAGGATGATAAGTTCAAAGATATTATAAAAAATATGCTCATACTGTTGGGGCGCACTCCACCTTTCCACGGAAATGGACTATTCGAATCGCTATATAAAATATTAATGATTATACGTCGAGGGAGGAAGTCGAGTAAGGAAGTCAAGTGAGCGAGTCAGTCGGCTATTTCCGGTATTGCACCGGAAGTGTTCTACTAGTCAATCTATCATGTCTACGACGATACTGTATATTAATTACCTTGTTCTGTATTCTACTAATCCTCACCTCTTGTAAATACTTCTCTTTCCTGTCAATACACCTACTTTTATACTTTTACGTTGTTTTGTATTATTTCACATAATTCTGTTACCTGACGTAACACATACTAAACATAAATCATTGAAAAATACAAAAGAAACAATTGGTTTAACAACATTACAAATAAAAAAAACTACTCCTTCATACAGTCAGTAAGTTACATTATACATGTTTTACGCGATCATGTCTCGAAAACGACATGACTGACTGGGAAGAAGATTATCCCACAGTAGGTCGCCGTTACTTTCTGCGGTAGACTGGTTGCCAGCCAAAGCTATAGAACCCAATCTGTCCTGTTATTTGACTCATAGCTAGAGGGGGAAAAGATGTATTATATTATTAAGTAGTAATTAATGGGGGGTCAGTTTATTACCTCATAATAATATAAAACTGATCCCCCCTTTATGCCCAGTAGAATCCTTAATCATGTTTTCAACTATTATATTCAGTCAGTCAGTTAAGTGCTGTACGTGATACAAGTTTTGGGCGATCATGTCTTTTTCGAGACATGACTGGCTGGGCAGAAGATTTTCTATCCTGCTATTTAAAGTATAGCTGAAGGGAGAAGAGACGATTGTATTAATAATTAGTGGGGGATCAGTTTAATACTTCATAACAATATAAAACCAATCCCCCATTTTATGCCAAGTAGAAGCTTTAGTTATGTTTCCAACTATTATCTTCATTCAGTCAGTTAAGTGGCATATGTGATACACGTTTTTGGGCGATCATGTCTCAAAAGCGACATGACTGAATAGGCAGAAGATTAACCTGCAGTATGTCGTCGTTACTTTCTGCGGTAGACTGGTTGCCAGCCAAAGCTATAGAACCCAATCTGTCCTGTTATTTGACTCATAGCTAGAGGGGGGAAAGATGTATTATATTATTAAGTAGTAATTAATGGGGAATCAGTTTATTACTGCATAACAATATAAAACTGATCCCTCACTTTATGCCCAGTAGAAACCTTAGTCATGTTTTCAACTATTATATTTAGTCAGTCACTCAGTTATGTGCCATACGTGATACACGTTTTAGGCGATCATGTCTCGAAAGAGACATGACTGACTGGGCAGTAGATTATTTCGCAGTAGGTTGCTATTGCTTTCTGTGGTAAACTGGTTGCTAGCCAAGGCTTTAGAACCCAATCTGTCCTGTTATTTAACCCATAACTGGAAGGAAGAGATGAATTAATACCTTTCCCAAAGGTATTTATATGTAAGTGAATGCAATGAATTCAACTGGAATTCAAACTCAGTACCCCAATCTCTCATTCCGAGTCAATATCCTCTGCCCCACAATGCACACCCTGCTTCTTCATACAACTAAACATAAAAGACTTCTATCCATCCATCAATGAGGGAAAGCTCATTCGCAATGTCCTTCTCCCCTCTTCTCTACTTGGCTATCACAAACGTGATGGTGGGCAGCTGAAGACATGGGCGACGACTATCAAGGATGACATAGCAGCATTATCGAGCCCACAAGTAGTTGGTCTTTGACGATGGAACCACAATTGGCTCGCCATTTCGTGTGACCTGTTTCAGGATTAGGGAACGTGAGCAGCAATGGTCTGAGATGTGGTTCGCGCTCGGGAGGAAGCCGGCTCATCCGACCAGCATGAATGCCGAAACAAGTACAAGTAAGTAGTAACTCACGTCTTCTACAGGATATAATACAAATTTGCTTAGTGTGGTCAGTCAGTTGATACATGATACACGCTTGGACGATCATGTCTCGACAGAGACATGACTGACTGGGCAGAAGATTATCCCGCAGTAGGTTGCCATTGCTTTCTGCGGTAGACTGGTTGCCGACCAAGGCTATAGAACCCAATTTGTCCTGTTATTTAACCCATAACTTGAAGGAATAGGCGGATTAATACCTTTCCCAAGGGTATTTGCGCGTAAGTGAATGCAATGAATTCAGCTGGAATTCGAACTCGGCTCCCCGATTTCTCGTTCTGAGCCGATATCCAAATCGAAGTTTCTTCTAAGGCAGGTAATCACATGACAACATGTCTCTCGTGTTTCTCACTGGCGCAATGTGGCTTCCCTGTGTCTCTTTTACAAATACTTTCATGGCTTCTGCTCCGATGAACTAAGCTCTCTGGTGCGTCCTATGTATGAATTTACTCAAGCCACAAGATTAACAACTAGGTCCCACCCTTTTACTGTGGAATTCCCTTCCATTTACTTGCTCCCCCGACAGCTACAATCTCCAAGAATTTAGATGTAAACTCAATAGCCACCTCCTGACTTGCATCCTCTCTCTCATGCTCCTTTCTCTATCCACTCTACTCTCATCAGTATTCTCATTCTTCTCCTACCCACTTCCTGACACCCCCTATAACCTGTCACTCTTTCTCATAACTTTCCTCCTATGTAAACCCCTGTGAAACAGTGGCAGTAAAATGCCTTGTTTGGGGTAATATGATTATGAAAAAAATAAAAACTCGCTCCGTACCGGTCCAACTCTACGGTACTCAATTGTCTATATGCTTATATTGAGTCTCGCATTGTGCGGGAATGGTTGTGACACACTTTTGTTACACTTTGAATTTTCAAATGACCAATAAGGGATCCTCATTTTAGTCAGCTGGTCAACTCCGTCTCCCCCTTTCCTGTGTGAGTACCTCCCACTATTGCACGAGGAGTTGTAAAACATTCTGCTGAATTTTCCCTAAATCTACCGGGGCAATCTTTCATTAGTCATCTGATCAACCCCATCTCTTTTCTCTCCTGTATAAGTCACTCTCCCCAACGTTCAAATTTTAATTCTTGTTCTTATTGCTTTTCTACTTTCAGTCTGTGTGGTCGTTTCACATCAATTCAATCACTATAAGAAATCTACAAAGAACCAAGAAACTTTATTTCCAGGAATTTCATTTCTTTTTCTCAGTGGGACTAAGGTCCTAAAATCCACCATGCCCTTAAACAAGTACGTTTCATAGGTGGTTGTCACTTCTTCTAATGGCCGTTAAATTTTTCAACAATGACATAGCTCATTTTAGTAAAAAATAGATTTCCCGACATTTGCTATAAGAAAATTTGAGACATAAGAATGTTATTTATCATCCTTGGGTGGTCTAAATATATCTCCTGCATAGCTCTAGTGCCCGGAGAAAGAAAGAAAGAAAGAAAGAAAAATTCCATTATTAATTGACTTCCTTCTCTTATTCACTTCCTATTCCTTTTCCTATTCGGTACAAAAAATAGAGTTATTCTTCAACATAAAAAAGTAAATTTCCTACATAACAATCAATCACAAAATATTAGCTTTCCAAGATATAATATTCAACCTCAAAATAGTAAATTTCTCAGATATAACATTCAATATAAAAATAGTAACTTTTCTAGAGATAACATTAACACACAAAATAGTATCTTTCCTGCTAATAACATTCAACCTAAAAATAGAAAAAATCTTTCATATATAATTCAACGTAAAAATAGTAAATTTCTCAGATATAATAATCACCTTAAAAATATTAAATTTCTAGATATGACATTCAACCTAAAAATAGAAAAAATCTTTCATATATAATTCAACGTAAAAATAGCAAATTTCTCAGATATAATAATCACCTTAAAAATATTAAATTTCTAGATATGACATTCAACCTAAAAATAGAAAAAATCTTTCATATATAATTCAACGTAAAAATAGTAAATTTCTCAGATATAATAATCACCTTAAAAATATTAACTTTTCTAGATATGACATTCAACCTAAAAATAGAAAAAATCTTTCATATATAATTCAACGTAAAAATAGTAAATTTCTCAGATATAATAATCACCTTAAAAATATTAAATTTTCTAGATATGACATTCAACCTAAAAATAGAAAAATTCTTTCATACATAATTCAACGTAAAAATAGTAAATTTCTCAGATATAATAATCACCTTAAAAATATTAATTTTCTAGATATGACATTCAACCAAAAAATAGAAAAAAATCTTTCATATATAATTCAACGTAAAAATAGTAAATTTCTCAGATATAATAATCACCTTAAAAATATTAAATTTTCTAGATATGACATTCAACCTAAAAATAGAAAAAATCTTTCATATATAATTCAACGTAAAAATAGTAAATTTCTCAGATATAATAATCACCTTAAAATTATTAAATTTTCTAGATATGACATTCAACCTAAAAATAGAAAAAATCTTTCATATATAATTCAACGTAAAAATAGTAAATTTCTCAGATATAATAATCACCTTAAAAATATTAAATTTCTAGATATGACATTCAACCTAAAAATAGAAAAAATCTTTCATATATAATTCAACGTAAAAATAGTAAATTTCTCAGATATAATAATCACCTTAAAATTATTAAATTTTCTAGATATGACATTCAACCTAAAAATAGAAAAAATCTTTCATATATAATTCAACGTAAAAATAGTAAATTTCTCAGATATAATAATCACCTTAAAAATATTAAATTTCTAGATATGACATTCAACCTAAAAATAGAAAAAATCTTTCATATATAATTCAACGTAAAAATAGCAAATTTCTCAGATATAATAATCACCTTAAAAATATTAAATTTTCTAGATATGACATTCAACCTAAAAATAGAAAAAATCTTTCATATATAATTCAACGTAAAAATAGTAAATTTCTCAGATATAATAATCACCTTAAAATTATTAAATTTTCTAGATATGACATTCAACCTAAAAATAGAAAAAATCTTTCATATATAATTCAACGTAAAAATAGTAAATTTCTCAGATATAATAATCACCTTAAAAATATTAAATTTCTAGATATGACATTCAACCTAAAAATAGAAAAAATCTTTCATATATAATTCAACGTAAAAATAGTAAATTTCTCAGATATAATAATCACCTTAAAAATATTAAATTTCTAGATATGACATTCAACCTAAAAATAAAAAAAATATTTCATATATAATTCAACGTAAAAATAGTAAATTTCTCAGATATAATAATCACCTTAAAATTATTAAATTTTCTAGATATGACATTCAACCTAAAAATAGAAAAAAATCTTTCATATATAATTCAACATAAAAATAGTAAATTTCTCAGATATAATAATCACCTTAAAAATATTAAATTTTCTAGATATGACATTTAACCTAAAAATAGTAAATTTCTTAGATAAAAAATTGAACCTCAAAAAACTTTCCTACATACAACATTCAACCTAAAAATTGTAACTTTGCTTGATTTAATGATGAATATAAAATAGTAAATTTTCAGAATATCACATTAAAACTTAAAAATAGTAAATATCTCAGATATAACATTCAATCTAGAAATAGTAAATTTTCTAGATATTATATTTAATCTGAAAATAGCAAAATTATTAGATATAACATTCAAACAAAAAATATTATATTTCTTAAAAATAATATTCAACCTAAAAAAGGTAAACTTTCTAGATATAACAGTCTACATCAACATCTTAAATTTCCTAAGTATAACATTCAACATAAAAGCAATAACCTTGCTAGATATAACATTGAACCACAAAATAGTAAATTTTCTACTTACATCAATTAGCCTAAAAGTAGTAAATTTCTTAAATATAACATTCAAACTAAAAATATTAAATTTCCTAGATATAAAAATGAACCACCAAATATCAATTTTGCTAAATATACCATTCAACCTAACATTCTTAATTATAACATTCATCCTAAAAATATCAAATTTCCAAGGTATAACATTCAAACTAAAAATTATAAATTCCCTAGAGATACCATAAAACCTAAACAAAGAAATTTCCTAGAGAAAAAATTCAACCAAAAAATAGTAACTTTCCTAGATATAACATTCAACCAAAAAAATAATAAATTTCTTAGATAAATCATTTAACCTAAAAATAATAATTTTATTACAAACAACATTCAATCTAAAAATACTAACTTTTCTAAATATATCATTCCATAAAAAACTAGTACATTTCCTAGATATTATATTCAACTCAACTTAAACACAAAATTTCTTCTATACATAACATTACTAAAAAGTAGAGAATTTCCTAAAAATAATATTGAACATCAAATAATAATTTTTTTAAATGTATAATTCAACCTAAAAATTGTTAATTTTCTGGATATAACATTCAAACTAGAATTAGTAAATTGCCTAGATATAACATTAAAAATAGCAAATATCCTAGATATAAAATGTAAGTTAAAAATAGTAAAATTCTTTGATAAAATATTCAAACTCAAAATAGTAAATTTCTTAGATATAAAATTCAACTATAAAAATGTTAATTTCCTAGATATAACATTCAACCTAAAAATAATAAATTTCTTCGATATAACATTTAACCTAAAAAGATCAAATTGTCTAGTAATAAAATTCAACACCAAAATAGTAAATTTTCAAAAAATAACATCCCAGTAAAAAATAGTAAATTTCCTAAATATAACATTCAACCTAAAAATAGTGAATTTCCAAAACATAATATTCAACCTAAAAATAGTAAATTTCCTAGATATAGAATATATCCAAAAAATAGTAAATTTTCTAAATATAACATTCAACCTAAAAATAGTGAATTTCCAAAACATAATGTTCATCCAAAAAATTGTCAATTTCCAAGAAATAACATTCAACCTAAAAATAGTACATTTCCTAGATATAAAATTCAACCTAAAAATAGTAAGTTTCCTCAGTATAACATTTAACTTAAAAATAGTAAATTTTCTAAATATAACATTCAACTAAAAATAGTAAATTTCCTAGGTATAAGATGTAACCTTAAAATATTAAATTTCCTAGAAATAACATTCAACCTAAAAATAGTAAATTTCTTAAATATAACATTCAACCTAAAAAAAAGTAAATTTCCTAAATATAATATTCAACTTAAAAAAAGTAAATTTCCTAGAAATAACAGTAAATAAAAAAATAGTAAATTTTCTAGAAATAACATTCAAGCTAAAAATAGGGAATTTTCTAGAAATAACATTCAACATAGATACAGTAACTTTTCTTCATTTAACATTGAGCAAGTAACTTTCATAGATATACAATTCAAGGTAAAAATCACTTCTTAATATAACATTCAACCTAAAAATAGTAAATTACCTAGATATAACATTCAACCTAAAAATAGTATATTTCCTGGATATAGTATTCAACTTAAAAATAGTTATTTTTCTAGAAGTAACATTCAACCTAAAAAAACTAAGTTTTCTATATAAAACATACAACCTAGAAAGATCAAATTTCCTAGCAATAACATTCAACCTAAAAATAGTAACTTTCTAAGATATGACATTAAAAATCAAAATAGTAAATAACCTAGATATAAGATTCACCCTAAAAATAGTAAATTACATTGATATAAAATTTAGCCAAAGAATAGTAAATTTTCTTGATATCTTATTGATTATTCCATTTGTTTTTGTTTTTTTCATTAATTTTTCAGTTTTGCGGCGAAGGGTTCTGCCTTTCTTTATAGCAATAACAAGCAAATCAGTAACTCGAATGAGAAAATGTAATTTTCATCTAAAATCTTTTAGAGATGAAAAACCATCCCTCTCCTCTCCTATCCTATCCTATCATTGGAGTAGATAGACTAAACTATCGCCCGGTTCACACTCCACCCACGTCTATTGAACAGGTGAAGAGGCTCATCCCTTGTTCCCTGTTTAGGATGTGGTTTACGGCTTTCTCTCTTCTAATCTTTTCACACTTACGTAGCCCCCTGCACATCAGTGGCGTTACCGCCTTGCTCGGAGTGATATGATTAAAAAAAAAGATAAAAATCAACCTAAAAAAATCAAATTTCATAAAAATAACTATAACATTCAACCTAAAAATAGTAAATTTCCTAGATATAAGGTTTAACCTAGAAACAAAAAATTTCCTAGATATAACATTCAAAATGAAAAAATAGTAAATTTCCTAGAAATAACATTCAACCTGAAAATAGTAAATTTCCTCACTATAACATTCAACCTAAAAAGATGAAATTTTCTAGAAATAACATACAACCTCAAAATAAAAGCATTCCAAAATATAACATTCAACCAAATATTAGTAAATATCTTAGAAATTACATTCAACCTAAAAATAGTAAATTTCCTAGAAATATCATACAACCTAAAAATAGTAAATTGCCTAGATATAACATTTAACCTAAAATGATCAAATTTCCTAGAAATAACATTCAACCTCAAAATAGAACTTTCCAAGATATAACATTCAATCTGAAAATTGTATCTTTCCGAGATATAGCATTCAACCTAAAAATAGTAAATTTACTAGATATAATATTTAACTTAAAAATAGTAAATTTCCTCACTATAACATTCAACCTAAAAAGATCAAATTTCCAAAATATAACATTCATCAAAAAAATAGTAAATTTTCTAGATATAACATTTAACTTAAAAACAGTAAATTTCCTAGATATAACATTCATCTTAAAAATACTGAAATTTTTTAGATATAACATTTAACCTAAAATAATCAAATTTCCTAGAAATAACATTCAACCTCAAAATAGTGAATTTCTTAAATATAACATTGAACCTGAAAATAGTGAATTTCCTAGATATTGCATGCAAGCAGAAATAGTAAATTTCTTAGATATATGAATTAACCAAAAAATAGTATATTTTTTAGAAATATCATTAAACCAAAAAAAATAGTAAATTTCTTAGAAATAACATTAAACCTAAAAATAGTAAATTTCCTTGATATAAAATTCAACCTAAAAATAGTGAATTTTTTTTAAATAACATTCAATTTAGAAATATTAAATTTCCTAGAAATAACATTCAACTGAAAAATAGTAAATTCTATAGATATACTATGCAACCTAAGAATAGGAACTTTTCTAGATATAACATTCACCCTAAAAATAGTTACTTCCTAGATATAAAATTCAACCGAAAAATAGTGAATTTTTTATATGTAACACGCAAGCTAAAAATAGTAAATTTCCTAGGTATAACATTCAACATATATACAGTAATATTTCTTCATTTAGCATTCAACCTAAAATAGTAAATTTTCTACATAGAAGATTCAATGCAAAACTAGTAACTTTCATAGATATACCATTCAACAAAAAAAATCACATTCTGGATATAACATTCAAGTTAAAAATAGTAAATTTTCTAGGTATAACATTCAACATAGATACAGTAATATTTCTTCATTTAGCATTCAACCTAAAATAGTAAATTTTCTACATAGAAGATTCAATGCAAAACTAGTAACTTTCATAGATATACCATTCAACAAAAAAAATCACATTCTGGATATAACATTCAAGTTAAAAATAGTAAATTTTCTAGGTATAACATTCAACATAGATACAGTAATATTTCTTCATTTAGCATTCAACCTAAAATAGTAAATTTTCTACATAGAAGATTTAATGCAAAACTAGTAACTTTCATAGATATACCATTCAACAAAAAAAATCACATTCTGGATATAACGTTCAAGTTAAAAAATGATGAAATTTTCTAGTTATAACATTCAACATAGATACAGTAATATTTCTTCGTTTAGCATTCAACCTAAAATGACAAATTTTTCTACATAAATTCAATACAAAATGGTATTTTCACTTGAATATACCATTCAACGAAAAAAAATCACATTCTGGATATAACATTCAGGTTAAAAATAGTAAATTTTCTAGGTATAACATTCAACATAGATACAGTAATATTTCTTCATTTAGCATTCAACTATAAAATAAATTTTCTACATAGAAGATTCAATACCAAAACTAGTAACTTTCATAGATATACCATTCAACAAAAAAATCGCATTCTGGATCAACATTTAAAATTTATAAATAGTAAATTTTCTAGGTATAACATTCAACATAGATACGGTAATATTTCTTCATTTAGCATTCAACTAAAATAGTGAAGTTTTCTACATAGAAGATTCAATGCAAAACTAGTAACTTTCAGCAAATATGCCATTCAACAAAAAAAATCACATTCTGGATATAACATTCAAGTTAAAAATAGTAAATTTTCTAGGTATAACGTTCAGCATAGATACAGTAATATTTCTTCATTGGACATTCAACCTAAAATAGTAAATTTTCTACATGAAGATTCAATATGAAAACTAGTAACTTTCATGAATATACCATTCAACAAAAAAACCACACATTCTGGATATAACGATGAGTTAAAAATGGCGTGGAATTTTCTGGAGTATAACATTCAACATGAATACAGTAATATTTTCTTCATTTAGCATTCAACCTAAAATAGTAAATTTTCTGTAAATTCAATGCAAAACAATAACTTTCATAGATATACCATTCAACAAAAAAAATCACATTCTGGATATAACATTCAAGTTAAAAATAGTAAATTTTCAGGTATAACATTTCAACATAGATACAGTAATATTTCATTTAGCATTCAACCTAAAATAGTAAATTTTCTACATAGAAGATTCAATACATAAATGGTAACTTTCATAGATATATACCATTCAACAAAAAAAATCATTCTGGATGTAACGTTCAAGTTAAAAATAGTAAATTTTCTAGGCCTAACGTTCAACATAGATACAGTAATATTCCATTTTAGCATTCAACCTAAAATAGTAAATTTTCCATAGAGATTCATTTAAAACTAGTAACTGTAGATATACCATTCAACAAAAAAATCACATTCTGGATATGGCATTCAGGTTAAAAATATTAAATTTTCTGGGTATAACATTCAACATAGATACAGTAATATTTCTTTAATTAGCATTCAACCTAAATAGTAAAATTTCTACATAGAAGATTGTTAAAACTAGTAACTTTCATGAATATACCACGACAACAAAAAAATCACATTCTTGATGTAACATTCAGGTAAAAAATGATAAATTTCTAGATATACCATTGAAACAAAAAATAGTAAATTTCCTGAATGTAACATTCAGTTAAAATAATTATTTCTAGATATACCATTGAACAAAAATATAGAATTTCCTAGAAATAACATTCAACATAAAAATAGTAAATTTCCTAAATATAACATTCAACCTAAAAAATCAAATTTCCTAGAAATAACATTACACCTCAAAGTTTTCTAGATATAACATTCAAATTAAAAATAGTAAATGTCCTACATATAACCCACAATATAAAAATAGTAAATTTCTTAGGTATAGCATTCAACCAGAAAATAGTAAATTTACTAAATATAAGATTTAACCTAAAAATAGTAGTTTTCCAAGATATAACATTCAACCTGAAAAAAGAAAATTTTCTAGATATAACATTCAACCAAAGCATAGTAAAATTCGTAGATATCCCATTCAAGGTAAAAATCACTTTCTTGATATAACTTTCAATCTTAAAAAGAGTAAATTTCCTAGAAATAACATTCAACCTAAATAATAGTACATTTCTCAGATATGGCATACAACCTAAAAATAGTAAACATCTTAGGTATAGCATTCATCCTAAAAATAGTAAATTTCCTAGATATAACATTCACTCTAAAACTAGTAACTTTCGTAGATATACCATTCAAGTTAAAAATCACTTTCGTAATATAACATTCAAATAAAAAATAGTAAATTTCCTAGAAATAATATTCAACCTAAAAATAGTAAATTTCATACATATAACTTCTTCTTCTATGTGCCCTGTCCCTTCAGGACGTAGGTGATCATGGTTCTCCACGTCTCCCTTTCCCTTGTGGCTCTTAGTTTGTTTGCTCCTGTTACTCCTAGCAACCCCTGTTCCATTATCTACCTGATCAGGCCCTGCAAGTATGTTATCCGCTGTCTTCCTCTGTCTCTTTTTCCTTCTATCTGGCCAGTCAGTATCAGATTCCCCAGGCTTTCCTTCCTCATTGCGTGTCCCAGGAACTTCAGTTGTCTCTTCCTGATGCTCAGTATTAATTTCCTTTTTGTTGCCATTCTTTCCAACAACTCATCACTGTTCACATGCTCAGTCCACGATATCCGCAGCATCCTTCTCTAGAACCACATTTCCGCTGCTTCAAGTTTTGTCCTCATTTTCAATGATATTGTCCAGCATTCACTGCCGTATTGAAGAACTGACATCACATAGCAATCCAGCACTCTTTTCTTTGTTTCTAGTGAAACTTTCCTGTGTGTTAGTACTTTACTCAGCTTCTGGAACGCGTCCTTTGCCATGCCAATTCGCCTTCGTATCTCTGTGTCGGACTTTCCATCTCCTGTTAGAACACGTCCTAGGTATTTAAATTTTTGTACTTGCTTGATTTTGGTATCCCTCCCCTGTGTTTGGAATTTTGGTCTGCCCTTTTTAATCTATCACGACGTTGTCTGGACCAGCTGCTTTGTTTCTGTTCAGTTTGGCCATTGCAGTTTCCATTTCAGATTTTAATATTTCCGGTCCATCCTCCTCTTTGTGTATTCTCGGTTGTCCTCTCCTGTATCAAAAAAGATCCTTTCTATACTCTTCCCATCGCTGGAGTATTTCCTCTTTCTTTCATTCAACCTGAAAATAGTAAATTTCCTAGAAATAACATTCAACCGAAAAATAGTAAATTTTCTAGATAGACCACTCAACCTAAGAATAGGAATTTTTCTAGATATAACATTTGAGCTAAAAATAGTTACTTCTTTGATATAATATTCAACTTAAAAACAGTAAATTTTCTAGATATACCATTCAACCTAAAAATAGGAACTTTTCTAGATATAACATTCGACCTAAAAATAGTAAATTTCCTAGATATAAAATTTAACCTAAAAATAGTAAATTTTTAGAGATAAAAATAACATTCAACCTAAAAATAGTACTTCCTAGATATAATATTTAACCTAAAATAAGTCAATTTCTTATATATAACATTCAAGCTAAATATACTAAATTTCCTAGATATCACATTCAACATAGATATAGTAACTTTTTTCATTTAACATTCAACTTAAAATAGTAAATTTCCTACATATAACATTCAACCTAAAATAGTAAATTTCTTACATATAACATTCAACCTAAAATAGTAAATTTCCTACATATAACATTCAACCTAAAATAGTAAATTTCCTTCATATAACATTCAACCTGAAATAGTAAATTTCCTACATATAACATTCAACCTAAAATAGTAAATTTCCTACATATAACATTCAACCTAAAATAGTAAATTTCCTACACATAACATTCAACCTAAAATAGTAAATTTCCTACATATAACATTCAACCTAAAATAGTAAATTTCCTTCATATAACATTCAACCTGAAATAGTAAATTTCCTACATATAACATTCAACCTAAAATAGTAAATTTCCTTCATATAACATTCAACCTGAAATAGTAAATTTCCTACATATAACATTCAACCTAAAATAGTAAATTTCCTACATATAACATTCAACCTAAAATAGTAAATTTCCTACATATAACATTCAACCTAAAATAGTAAATTTCCTACATGTAACATTCAACCTAAAATGGTAAATTTCCTACATATAACATTCAACCTAAAATAGTAAATTTCCTACATATAACATTCAAACTAAAATAGTAAATTTCCTACATATAACATTCAACCTAAAATAGTAAATTTCCTACATATAACATTCAACCTAAAATAGTAAATTTCCTACATATAACATTCAACCTAAAATAGTAAATTTCCTACATATAACATTCAACCTAAAATAGTAAATTTCCTACATATAACATTCAACCTAAAATAGTAAATTTCCTACATATAACATTCAACCTAAAATGGTAAATTTCCTACATATAACATTCAACCTAAAATAGTAAATTTCCTACATATAACATTCAACCTAAAAAATGATAAATTTCCTAAATATCACATTCAACCTAAAAAGTAATATTTATAAAATTGACCAAACCCTGATATAAGAGAAACCCAGATATAAGTGAACTTTTATCTGGTGCCGACAACTCTCTTATATCAGGGTTACATTGTACATTACCACAGGCTCTAATTTGGGACCAGAGAAAATATATCTTATATCCGCGTCTCTTATATCCGGGTTATACTGAATCAGTTCGGTTTGGTCAAACAAAAAAATATACCTTCAGTCTGTTGTTAACTGGGGCAAATAATGGCTTGTTAATTTTCACGCCTCAAAACTAATTGGCTTTCTATCAATCATCTGAGAGATTCCATTTACCATTCTGATTGTAACCTCTAGGAGAGTGACGAGTTTCGCCTTCTTGGGTTTAGAATCTCGGCTGACAAGACTAAATTGAATCTATTACAAGAGCAGCTGCTAAGAAAGTTGTTTTACGGTTTTTCTCTCCATAATTTAGCTGACATATCTATGTCTACCATTCGTCCATGCTTAAGATATTGATGTCACAAGAAAAGAAATAATGTCCTCAAATTGATTTGCTTTTTCTTTTGACAAGAAAAAAATTAAAATAAAATAAGACAACGAAAAAAGAAACCCAATCTTTATGACGTTTCGGTCGTTTTACGCTCCGGCCTTCTTCAGGAGCTCGGAATTTCAAACCTAACCCTTTATAATACTCATTCCATGTATGATGCCACTTTCGGTAGCCATGTAGTCATTTCCGTTTCACTTAACTCTCTAAGTTATTTGTTCAGACTGTAGCCTGGTATTGAATATTTGGGTCACTTGAAAAGAGCAGCCCAAAATGCCAAATACAGGTCGTGGATGCCAGAATCAAGCGGGTACAAAAATTTAAATACCTGGAAAGCGTTATAAAAGAAGACGGAAAGTGCGACACAGAGATCCGAAGGCGAATTGACCTGGCGAAGGAAGCATTCCAGAAGTTGAGTAAGGTATTAAGAAACAGGACAATTTCGCTAGAAAGTAGGAAGAGAGTACTGGATTGCTACGTGATGTCCATCCTTCAATATGGCAGTGAATGCTGGACAATACCATCAAAGATGAAAGAAAAACTTGAAGCAACTGAAATGTGGTTCTACAGAAGGATGCTGCGAATAGCATGAATCGAGCAGGTGAGCAACGATGAGGTCTTGGAAATGATGGGAACAAAAAGGAAATTAATACTGAGCATCAGGAAGAGACAGCTGAAGTTTCTGGAACACGCAATGAGGAAGGAGGGCCTGGAGAACCTGATACTAACAGGCCAGATAGAGGGAAAATGAGACAGGGGAAAGCAACGGATAACATATCTGAAGGACCTAATCAGGTGGATGACAGAACGAGGATTGCACGGTGTAACAGGAGAAGGCGTGCTCAGAGCTACCAGGGACAGGGAAACGTGGAAAGTCATGATCGCCTACGTCCTAAAGGGACAGGGCACATAGAATAAGAACTAAGTTATTTGTTCAGACTGTAGCCTGGTATTGAACATTTGGGTCAAGTCAGTAGAACTAACCAACACCTATATACACTGAGCCACATGTCATTAAGGACATTAACACAGGAATTTCTACGCCTTATCAACCTAATGTCTCAGTAACCATTTTTTATTTTATTTACCAGAGCTCATATTGAAATTTTTGACGCTAATGATTTTCTCTAGTACTCTTTATTAATGGTTCCCATATTGTATTCATTTCTATGCTTGGCCGGATTAGGGGATTTTTGTCACCTAACATATGCACTGATTCCATAAGTTTACGGAGTTTCCACTGCTGTTTTCTCACAATTATTTCTTCATCCCATAGGGGGCGATGATTCCCTTTCTCTCTCTATATATATATATACCTGATTTTTCGATCTTCTCTCGTGATGTTCTTGCAGCCTTACCTTAAAAGGGCGGCTCGTGTCTTCTTATGTTTTCCACAGCTGCATGGAATGTCGTACACGCAGTTCTTAGTCATGTTCTTCTCTATTGAATGTCTTACTCGGAAGAGGTACCTGCGAAGTGTTGAAGCACTTTCAAAGGTCATCCTGGCGTTATATGGACCATAGATCTATGTTTTCTCCGATAACCCCTTCTCATCGGGTAGACAAACTGAGGATGTTTTTGAGAGTTGTTATCCTCATGTAACCTCCCTCCCCCGTTCATTAGTGCTGTTGTCATGTACCCTGGGTAGTTGTTACGTTTTAGGGTACTGCTTATACCGATCATTTTCTGTTCATAGGTCTCTGGGTTTCAGAATTATAGACAAATACTGAAGAAAAAAGAGACAAAAAAGGAGAAGGACGCAGGCGACAATTCTATTCCATCAGCTTCTTTTCTCGCGCTTCTTGCCTGTGGAACTCCCTTCCATATACTTGCTTTCCTGACGGCTATAACCCCAAGGAATTTAAATGCAAAGTCAATTCCCATCTTTCTACATCACCCCATGAATCTTGTTCTTTTCCTTTCTTTCTACCTTCACAACTGTCTTCACTGCTGTGTTCACATCCTTCTTTTGCCCTTTCTCTTTCATTCCCTGAAGCTGGTTCTTCTTTGTCTTCACTCTCTTCCTGACTAATACTTCAACTCATTCATGTAACCTCACCCCCCTGCACATCAGTGGCGTTAACGCCTTGCTTGGGGTGAAGTAATTAAAAAAAAGAAAAAGGAAAAAGAAAACGACGAAGAAAACGAAAAAGAAGACACAAAAAAGCAAAAGGCGAAAGACAAGAAGAAAAAGAAAGAGAAGAAAAAATAAAAGACGAAGAAAAAGATAAAAGAAGCCGAAAAAGGAAGAAAAAAGCAGTAAACGAAAAAGAAGAAAATGACGAAGAAAAAGAAGAAGAAGAAGAAGGAAAAGACGTAAAAAATTAAAATGAAGAAAGAGAAAACGAAAAAAACGGGAAAAAAAGAAAATGACGAAGAAAAGAAGGGAAAATGAAAAAGAAGAATGACAAATAAAAAAAGAAGAAAAACCGAAGAGGAAAAAGAAATGGACGAAAAAAGAAGAAAAAAAAACTAAAATGAAGAAAGAGAAGACAAAAAAGAAAAAAGACGAAGAAGGAAAAAGAAGAAGATAGTGACGAAGAAAAAAGAAAGAAAAAGGAAAAAGAAGAAGAAAAAAGGAGAAAAAGCCGAAGAGGAAAAAGAAAAGGACGAAAAAAGAAAAAAAAGACTAAAATGAAGAAAGAGAAAGCGAAAAAGAAGAAAAAGAAGAAGTAAAAAACAAAAGCAAAAAAAAGAAGACGAAGAAGAAAATGAAAATGAAGAATAAAAAGAAAAAAGGGAAAAGAAAAAGAAAAACAAACAAAAACGACGAAGTAAAAGATGAAAAATAAGAAAAATAAAAAAGAAGGAAAAAGACGAAAGAAAGAGAAGACGAAAAATAAAAAGAAGAAAAAGGAAAAAGAAGAAGAAAAGAAAAAATTACGAAGAAAAAGAAGAATGAAAAAGGGAAAAGAAAAAGAAAACGAAGACGACAAAGAAAAAAGGGGGAAAAAAAGATGAAAAAAAGCCGAAGACGAAAAAGAAAAAGACGAAAAAAGAAGAAAAAGACTAAAATGAAGAAAGAGAAGACGAAAAAGAAGAAAAAGAAGAAACCAGAAAAAGACAAAGAAAACGAAGACGAAGAAGAAAATGAGGGGAAAAAAAGAAGACCAAAATGAAAGAGAAGAAATAGAAAACGAAAAAGAGGAAAGAAAAAGAAAAACAAACAAAAATGATGAAGTAAAAGGAAAAGAAAAATTGAAAGAAAAAGAAAAGGTAGAAAAAAGCGAGAAAAAAGAAGAAAAAAAGAAAAAGAAAAAAGAAGAAAACAAAGAAGAAAAAAGGAGAAGAAAAAGAAGAAGAAAAAGAAAAAAGAAAAAAAGCAAGAACCACAAATCTTATTTAGCAAATTATCCCGTTTACATTCCTCCTCGGTTATTTGACGAGAAGTGAAGGTTGATACTTCGTTTTTTGTTTAGGATTGGGTTTCCCATTGCTTCGTTCTCTTTCACCTCCAGTAGCCACCCACCCACTTTATATCTTAGTGGCATTATCGCTTTCTTGGTGGGGAATCAATTAAAAAACAACAATTCTTCTGTTCCTTTCATCTCCGTACCCCTACCACCCCCCACCAACCCTTACTTCCCAGTCAACTTTGATCTTCAAAACTTCTAATGTGATGTCAATCGTTATCTTCTGGCTTCTTAATACCTGTTCTTTTATTGTCAAGTGCCATACTCTCTCCCTCTCTCTCTCTCTCTCTCTCTCTCTCTCTCTCTCTCTCTCTCTCTCTCTCATCTCCCTCTCACCCATATGATTTCTTGTCTCTTGCGTCTTAGTGGCTTTAATGCCTTGCTTGGTTGACATATTGCGCATTGCTTTTGTCGTGCACGTGCGTATTATCGGACTGTTTTATTTTAAGAAAAATCATTACAACGACCTAGAAAGCTATTTCGGGGTTAGAAAAAAAAGAAAAAACGATCATGACACAAAAATGCTTCACACGAAACAATGAAGAAAAAGAAAACAAACACATCCAATGCCAAGGACACATTTTAGCATCATTCGACATTTAATTTTATTTACCAAAGCAAAGAATAAATGCCGTCATACAGAACTTTCTAACGGGAACGCTAATAATAATAATAATAATAATAATAATAATAAAACAAAACATTATAGCAGTAAAAACGTGTGTTGTTTAATGCAAAATAAATAAGAAGCCGGAGAGCCGGGTTCGAATTTCAGTCAAGTTCATTACATTAACTTGTGCACAAATACCCTTGGCAAAGGTTTGAATGCATGTCACCCCGCCCTCTATGGGTTAAATACGACCTGTATCAAGTATTCTCTAAAAAGTGTTATTGCAATATGCGCACGTTAAAAAACGTATTATTATTACAGTCCAAGGGCACTTCGGTGTGGTGTAATGGTTAGCAAGCTCGTCTCGCTAGAATCATTATAACTGAGTAGTGAGTTCGATCCTCACGGGGTACCCCCTACTTTCGGCCGTGTGTCACGTCTAAGATACGCTTAGAAAATCACCTTCCTCCATGTTTTGGGGTTGGGCGCAGGGCTAACAATCCTGCCCCATAAAAAGAAAAAAAATTGTTACGGAAACAGGAAAAACGCTGCCCTACACACCATTGGGATGTGCGTCGTGGTGCAGTGGATATCGGCTCGGAATGAGAAATCGGGAAACCGAACTTTTTTTTTTTTAATCATCTCACCCCAATCAAGGCATTCCACTGCCACTGTTGCGCATGGGGCTACATAGAGGAAGGTAAAGAGAAGGAGTGGTTAGACATAGGGAATGTCAGGAGGAAAGTGACAGATGATTAAGGATAGCAAGGATGAGGGTTGAGCAGATGGGAAGAGTGTTTGATAGAATGGGAGCAGAATAGTGTGTTAGGAAATTCGAATTCCACTCGTATTCCTTGCATTCATTTGCGCGCAAATACCCTTGGGAAAGGTATTAATCCGTCTCTTCCCTCCAGTTATGGGTTAAATAATAGGACAGAGTGGGTTCTGTAGCCTTGGTCGGCAACCAGTCTACCGCAGAAAGCAATGGCAACCTACTGCGGGATAATCTTCTGCCGAGTCAGTCATGTCTCTTTCGAGACATGATCGCCCAAGCGTCTATCACGTATGGCATTTAACTGACTGACACACCATTGGGTGTAACGAAAAAGGTTATTTTATTATTTATTACAGTCCAAAGTCTGTTTCGGCGTTAATTAATTCAATAAGGGTTGATAATCCGTAAAAAAAAAAATCAATCAACAATGCAGAGTAGCAGTGAATGTCTCAATATATTCATTTTTTATTTAACAAAATAAGTCGTCACTGAATCCTAAAGAAACCCGACGGCTAAGAAAAATCCTCTTTTTGATTTATTTAGATGCCATTTATGGTGTAGTGGATATTGGCTCGGAACGAGAAATCGGAGAGCCGAGTTCGAATTCTAGTTGAATTCGTTGCATTCACTTACGCGCAAGCATTAATCCAGCTATTCTCCCTCTTGCTATGGGTTAAATAGCAAGACGGTTTGGCAGCCAGTCTACCGCAGAAAGCAATAGCAGCCTACAGTAGGAAAATCTTCAGCTTAGTTAGTCAAAGATCAAAAGAGACACGATCATTTAAGCGTCTATAAAACGAATGGGTTGGACAGCAGGGCAATTTGAGTTCTATAACCCTTTATTGGCAACCAGTAAAGTGGGGGATCGGTTTTCTATTGTTATTAAGTAGTAAACTGATCCCCCTTTAATTATTAATACAATCCGTCTCTTCTCCCTTCAACTATACTTTAAATTGCTGGATAGAAAATCTTCTGCCCAGTCATGTCTCTTTCGAGACATGATCGCCCAAGCGTGCATCACGTATAGCACTTGATTGACTGAATGAATGATAAGAGTTGGAAACATAAGTAAAGCTTGTACTTGGCATAAAGTGGGGGTTCAGTTTTTTATTGTTATTAAGTAATACACTGATCACCCACTAATTATTAATACAATCCGTCTCTTCTCCCTTCAACTATACTTTAAATTGCTGGATAGAAAATCTTATGCCCAGTCATGTCTCTTTCGAGACATGATCGACCAAGCGTGCATCACGTATAGCACTTGACTGACTGAATGATGATAAGAGGTGGAAACATAAGTAAAGCTTCTACTTGGCATAAAGTGGGGGATCGGTTTTCTATTGTTATTAAGTAGTAAACTGATCCCCCACTAATTATTAATACAATCCGTCTCTTCTCCCTTCAACTATACTTTAAATTGCTGGATAGAAAATCTTATGTCTAGTCAGTCATGTCTCGAAAGAGACATGATCGACCAAACGTGTACCACGTATGGCACTTGACTGACTTCTATAACAGTAACTCTCCACAAAATAATCGATAAGGGTTGAAATACACAAAAAACGATGAATAGGTTTAATATACTGATACACTAACCTATTCATCGTAATTTGAGTATTTCATCCCTTATCTAATGCCATCGATTATTTTGTGGAGAGTTAAGTGATATGGTCGCAGAAATTTCCTGAAAATCATGATTGGGTTTTTCATGCTTATGTGGCGTGGTGCCAATGTTACATGTTCTTCTTCTTCTATGTGCCTTGTCCATTCAGGAAGTAGGCGATCGTGGTTTTCCACGTCTCCCTATCCTTGGTGGCTCTGAGCACGCGTTCTGTTACACCATGCAATTCTAGTTCCGTCATCCACCTGATCAGGTCCTTCAAATATGTTATCCGTTGCTTTCCCCTGTCTCTTTTTCCTTCTATCTGACCTGTTAGTATCAGATTCTCCAAGCCCTACTTCCTCATTGAGTGTCCCAGGAACTTCAGCTGTCTCTTCCTGATGCTCAGTATTATAATAATTTCCTCTTTGTTCCCATCATTTCCAAGACCTCATCATTGCTCACATGCTCGATCCATGATATTCGCAGCATCGTTCTGTAGAACCACATTTCAGTTGCTTCAAGTTTTTCCTTCATCTTTGATGGTATTGTCCAGCATTCACTGCCACATTGAAGGACGGACAACACGTAGCAATCCAGTACCCTCTTCCTAGTTTCTAGTGAAATTGTCCTGTTTCTTAATAACTTACTCACGTGTTAAGCGTAATAAAAGAAAACAAATTTATTGACCAAAACTCAGTGTTAAATCACATACAAATATTTAATTTACGATAAACAAAAATTATATATATATACAAAATTTACAAATCTTTGCATTCAAAACAGAAACGTAGAGTTTACTACTGGCAGGCGAACTGTTACGAAGGGTAAGGAAAGGTCAGTATGAGGTTCTCTTTCAGGTTTTAGTTGGTCGGCAACTTTTCTTAGAGATTCTTTCGGCTGGATATAAATCCTTGAATCAAAGCCAGAGTTGATTGTGTCATCAATCCTTTTAGCAACTATCTACCCTCTTCCCAAAACTTATTTTCATAGGGGCTAACACCTAATTTGCAAATTCTAGAATCCTTTAGAATTCTCTAGATATTACTGGAATATTCTACAATCTTCCAAATCTAAATTCGTAATTTCTCTATTTAACAACTACTTCATGAATTAAAACTTTATTTTAATAACAAGTAGGACTCAATAGAATCCCTTACAAATTTTTATACATTAGTAATATTATTTTTATATATAAATGCATCCTCGTAACACCCGACATATCAGGGTTTAGTTAACCACTGTTGCTGACGACTGTAATTGTTAACGAACTGCTAGCTATTCGGTGTGCATTGCACCTGAAAGGTTGAGGCCTATTTTTGTGATCATAATAAAAGCTTTAAGGTCCCAACGGCAGATATTCACTTCTTAAAAAGATAAAGTAAATTTGTTTTACTATGCTGGCTTCCCGTGACCCAACTGCTAAAGCACACTTCAATTAAAAGTGGTCTCCTTGATTGAAAGAAAGAAGAGCATGGGGAGATGGGTCCATAAGAAATTCTGTACTGGTAATGACAGCCTTGAAGATGAAGAAAGTAGAAGACTATCATGCAAGCATGACAACGAACAATTTTCAGCAGTTGTTGAGTAAAACCCACGCTAATGTGTAAGAGAAATATTTCAGACGCTTGATGTCAGCCCTGCAACAGTCTCACGCTGTTTACATAGTGTTGGCAAGATGAAAAAGCTCAATAAATTGGATACTCGTGGTCTCAATGAAAAATCAAAAACTTAAGCGTTTTTACGTGACACAAATGTTCCCTTTCTTGATCGAAAAGTCACTTGTTATGAAAAGTGGTTCCTTTACGGTAACTGTAAACGACCAGGTCAGTAGATTGTTCGTGATGAGTTCTACAAATATTTTCCAAAGCCAAAGTTGCATCAGCAGATGATTATAGTGATTCTCTGATGGTTTGCAAATAGTGTTATTCACTCCTGTTTTCTGTAAACCAATCAGAGCATTAATACAATCAACTTGATGAAATTCATGCACGCCTGCAGAAAAAAAAATGAGATCTTCCTTGGTGAATCTACGTGGTCCAATTCTGCACCACGATAATGTGCGGCCATATATTGACAGAATGATATTGCAAAAACTGAGAGACTTTATTTTTTATAATCATATCGTCCCAAGCAAGGCATTTTACTGTCACTGTTGTGCAGGGGGTTACATAAAAAGAAAGTTATGGAAAAGAGTGACAGGTTACAGAGGGTGTCAGGAAGTGGGTAAGAGAAGGATGAGAATACTGATGAGAGTAGAGTGGGCGGAGAAAGGAGCATGAGAGAGAATGCAGGTTAGTGAGATAGAAAAGATGACTATTGACTTTACATGTAAATTCATGGAGATTGTAGCTGTCGGGGAAGCAAGTAAACGGAACCAAGTGATTCTCCCGGAGAGTAATACACTACGCCTCCTCGGACTTACCCTGTTCTCAGACCTCAAATGGAACCACTATATTGATTCCATAGCTAAATCTACTGCTAAGAAGATTGGGTCACTATGTCGATCCAGGATGTTTTTTCCACCTGAATCCATCCTGCATATATACAAGTCAACCATCCGTCCGTGCATGGAGTACTGCTGCCATTTATGGTCAGGTGCCCCTGCCGTTCTCCTCAGTGTTCTTGACAAGCTCCAAAGGAGAGTCTGTAATGTGATAGGTACTGATCTGGCGACTCGACTGCAGCCACTTCAGCATCGTCGAAATGTGGCCTCCCTTTGTCTCTTCTACAAATACTTTCATGGCTTCTGCTCGGATGAGCTTAAGTCACTGATGCCTCCTCAACAGGTGTTTACTCGCAACCAGACTGGCAACTGGATCCCACCCATTCACAGTCAAGTTAGCCAAATGCAGACGACAATTCTACTCCTGCAGCTTCCTCTCTCGCACTTCCCGCCTGTGGAACTCACTCCCGTATTCTTGCTTTCCTGACGGCTACAACCTCCAGAAATTTAAATGCAAAGTCAATACTAATCTATTAAACACTGGACTCTAGCTCTCTCCCCACCCCCGTATAACCTTCCCTTTCTCTCCACCTATGTATCTGTCATCGCACCTGCTTTCTCAGCTTTCTATTGTTCCTTTCTAACTAGTTTGTACACCTCACTCTTTTCTAATTAATCAGTGGCGTTTCCGCCTTGCTCGGGGTGAAATGATTAAAAAAAAAACACACAGGCGGGAAGTGCGAGAAAAGAAGCTGATGGAGTAGGATTTGCGTTTACATTTTATTGGTTTCACAGTAAAAGGGTGGGACCTAGTTGCTAATTTTGTGCCATCTTTTATCTACTTGATTCCCATCCGTCTTCGATATCCCAATAGCTACAATCGTAAAATCTTAAATGCAACGCCAATTGCCATCTTTTATCTACTTGATCACCATCCATCTCCCATCTTTTCTTTGACATCCCAATAGATACAATCTCCAAAAGTTTAACTGCAACGTCAATTGCCATTTTTATCTACTTGAATCCCATCCATCTTTTATCATTTCTTCGACATCCCAATAGCTACAATCTCCAAAGGTTTAAATGAAACTTCAATTGCCATTTTTATCTACTTGAATCCCATCCATCTCTTATCTTTTCTTCGACATCCCAATAGCTACAACCTCTAAAAGTTTAAATGCAACGTCAATTGCCATCTTCTATCTACTTGAATCCCACCCATCTCTTATCTTTCTTCAATATCTCATGTACCTTGATTTTTCCCTCACAGTAACCCCTTGCGTACCAATGGCTATCCTGACTTATTTTAGGGTGAAATGATTAAAAACAAAATATAGGAACCAGTAATACAGAGAGCTACAGAAGAAAACAACAATAACAAACAATTGTAATATGAGTTCTGGTTACTGAGACATTAAGTTTATAAGTCCCGACGTTCATTCACTAATATCTTCAAGGACACATGACTGAACCGAAAGCGAATATTATGTGCTCTGTCCTTGGTAACAGCAATAATACAAAGTAAATTGACTAAAACTAAGATATTGTCACATGGAATTTAGATATTCTACCCCACACCGTGAATTACATAAAGGTCTCGTTTCGAAATTCCAACAAATATCACCTGAAGAAGGCGGGCGAAACGTCATTAATGAATATGAGGACAACTGTCCTAACAATATAAAAAATTGAAATAATAATAATGCCTTTGCCAAAAACACAAGATCTATCTATCTATCTATCTATCTATCTATCTCTCTCTCTCTCTCTCTCTCTATATATATATATATATATATCAATCTGTTCATATCTATCTATCTACCTATATATATATATATATATATATATATATATATATATATGTGTGTGTGTGTGTGTGTGTGTGTGTGTGTTCATATCTATCTATCTATCTATCTATCTATCTATCTATCTCCGTCTGTTTATATCTATCTATCTATCTATCTATCTATCTATCTATCTATCTCTATCTCTCTCTCTCTCTATATATATATATATATATATATTTCAGTCTGTTCATATCTATCTATTTATATATATGTGTGTGTGTGTGTTCATATCTATCTATCTATCTATCTATCTATCTCAAGCTGTTCATATCTATCTATCTATCTATCTATCTATCTATAGCGTTAGTGTGAATGTCATTTTTGTCATATATATATGTATGTGTGTGTGTGTGTGTATCTGTTCATATCTATCTATCTATCTATCTATCTATCTATCTATCTATCTATCAGTTATAGCGTTAGCGTGAACGTCATTTTTGTCGCCGCTTCTATAACACTGGTTTTCGTATGTGCGTTGTGGTGCAGTGGATATCGACTCGGAACGACAAATGGGTGAACCGAGTTCGAATTTCAGTATAATTCCTCGTATTCACTTACGCGCAAATACCCTTGGGAAATGTATTAATCCGTCTCTTCCTTCCAGTTATGGGTTAAATAGCAGGACAGATTGGGTTCTATAGCCTTGGCTGACCACCAGTCTACCGCAGAAAGCAATGGCAACCAACTGCGAGATAATCTTCTGCCGAGTCAGTCATGTCTCTTTTGAGACATGATCGCCCAAAAGCGTGTATCACGTATGGCCCTTAACTGACTGACTGTTCATGTTTTATTGTGTACTTTCTTGTCATAACAAAATTACGAATTACTGTTTTTGTGTCTTTTTTTTTAGGTAATATATATTTGAGCGTACCTTTCATCTCGACTGATAGCTTGTTACACTTTCAAGGTAAATACGAACGACTTATGCAAGGCATGTAACGGCGTTTATCAGTAAATTAGAAAATACAAAATGCGCCCATTTATACATAAACGCCCTTATTTACAAATGTGTAAAATGATATTCAGAAATACACTTAATTTACATCTTTCTTTTTCTTTCTCTCTCTTTGTTTTTAATTATAATTTTTATTTTTTAATTGAATTTTTTAAATTAATATGAATTTTTAAAATAATGGTAAGAGTAGTTATTTTTTCAAATTGTATTAAAATTATGATGTATAATTTATTTTTGTACCGTAAATATATCCTATTATATTTTAAACTAAATTTCAAAGTTAAATTTTCCACGTCATGTTTTCCTAAGAAAGCAGACGAGTCGTTAGAGACGCTATGCCGATACATGAAGTTAACATTTTATTTCTCCGAATACTGTTTTCTTTTTATTCTATCTCTTTGTCCTTTCTTTTTCTCTTTTTTCCTTTATTTCTCTTCTATCTTCCTCTTCATTTTTTTCTCTTTTCTTTCTTTTTCTCTTCATTCCATTAATCAATCCTCTACTTTTTCTTTATCTTTTTTTTTCTATTATTTGAGGTTCTTTTTAACTGAGCGAGAAATTTTTTCGTAAATAACCATTACAAATGTCTATTCTAAATATGGACATGTGAGCGTCTCTGTAAAATAATTTTTTTTTGTTGGGGGATATTTTGAGGATCATCTGTTGTACCATTTGTGTTTGACGAGCCGCAATATGCGGTGAAATATGTATTACCATGACATTCTTTTCGGTTCAGCCGTTTCGGAGTCTATAGGTAACGGACACACACACACACACACACACACACACACACACACACACACACACAGAGACAAAGTTCCGTTTATAAATAAGTTTAGATTTAAATTTAGATGCACATAGGGCACTAAAAATGTGCAGGGAAATATTTTTGAACGTGGAATTATATTTTATCCGCAGCTTCTTATCAAAAAATAGATATCCAAGTGATATTGTTAATGATGTGCTGCGTGATAAAATCAACAGTTTTTTTAAGGACAAGCCTCATTCTTTCATTGATGAAACTGCAATATAGGTAATCATTAAATATTTATAAATTCAATTGATGCACATGTTATTGTGTAGTAGTAACAAAAGAACCATTCTATTTTCATTTACAATTATTCACTTTGTAATAAATACTAAAAATAGTTAGAAATACTTCATTTTATTAAACATTGGAGTGGCCTAATAATTATGGTTGGTAGTATATATATATATATATATATATATATATATATATATATATATATATATATATACTTAACAGCTATCTATCAGATTTAAATTAGACCACTAAACAGTTGTATTAGAAAGTGCTCAATACATGTTTGAATGAAGATGAAAATTTAATGTATAGAATATTTTTATATATAGACAGGGAAAATTTAGCTGGTTACGCTATAATGGTTTTGACCATTTATATACATTGTTTGTTTATAAGAACTGACAAGGTTTGCCAGTTTCTGTTTGTATTTTTCCAGTTTTCGTGTTGTGATCGAAACTGTGGATAAACTATCCGAAATTCATTTTTCATTAATCAATAATTAATAGACGTTTCCTTCCTAACCATTCCCTTCAAGTTGTGCGGAATATCAACATCTTGATTATGTCTATTTTCTCTTTGAGTTACATGTGCCATCCATTTCTGTTGTTGCTGCTGTTGGTTCTCTTCAAGTGACGTGGTTTTCTATTACAGTGGAACCTCTACTTACGAAAGTCTATACATACGAAATTTTCAGGTTATGAAACGCCTCTTCGGAAAAATATTGCCTCTTGTTACGAAAGAAATTTCAGGATACGAAAGCCGAAAATTTCAAAATACTCGTTGCAACACGCAGCTCCCAGAGTCTACCTCATTGCCTCCTCAAGTGCCTCCTCATTCTCGATAATGCCCCTGCCCACCCGTCCAGCCTCGAAGATGATATCCTGAAGGAGATCTCGTTTATTAAGGTGCTGTACCTCCCACCTAACACCACCTCTATCCTCCAGCCCATGGACCAACAAGTCATTTCGAACGTTAAGAAACTCTACATGAAACACCTGTTCAAGAGGTGTTTCAACATCACTGAAAACACCCAGCTTACTCTTCGTAAGTTTTGGAAGCAGCACTTCGATATTGTTGTTTGCCTCAAGATAATCGATATGGCTTTGCAGGAGGTGACCAGACGTGCCCTTAATGCGGTTTGGAGAAAACTGTGGTCCGATGCTGTTGCCTCATGAGATTTTGAGGGGTCCAGGGCGGAGGCTTGTAACCGATTAGGGCATTTATAGGGTAAAAAGCGTCTCTACTTACGAAATTTTCACGTTACGAAACGACTTCCAGAACGAATTAATTTCGTAAGTAGAAGTTCCACTGTATAAGGTAGAGTTCCTTCTTTGTGGTTTTGTAGTGCTAATTCCCCATGTTAAAAGAACGAGGATCTTTGCCAAGATCTTCAGACGTCACTCGCTCAAAACTTTTTTTAACCATTGATCTTTGTCTGTGATTCTGTAGCGTCAGTCTACAAGACAAGGTTCAAAGAATTGTGATCTTCACCAAGATCTATAAGCTTCACTGTCTCAAAGCCATTTTAACCAATTATTTTAGAAAATTTCTGTATACAGCTGACAGTTTAGATATTTCTGAATGGGTTTGGCACCATCCATGACACTCATACAAAAGTATCGTCATATCAAGTCTTGGTTTTGCAACAATTTTCAGTATTGGGCAAGAGTACCTCATACGTGAAGGTGTGTGGCAATAGTAATATACTGAAACAGTAACATACTGGTCTGAAAAGTTGATAAGCTGACTATGCAGGAGTAATGCTATAGGTGTGAAGCCATGCAGGCGTTAATTTAAACTCTTATTAATAACTGCATTGTTTCTTTCCAAGTACGAGGGTGAGATGAAAATTTTCACGGGCTGATGAGAAATTAAAATTTGCATGCATTCATTTCAATAAGTTCATATTTTCTTTTTCGATCATTGTCACCCCAAACAAGGTGACAATGAACCTAAGATGGCTTACTGCTAGTGAGAGAAAACGAAAAGACTTGCCATTTTACGCTTATTTAAATCGAGGTTAAAAGGGCACGAACTTAGAACCAACCCCAAGACGATGTCGCTCCCCAACTACGTAGCACCTTTTATTTATTTTTTTTTTTTTATAATCATATCGCCCCAAGCAAGGCGGTTTACTGCCAAGGTTTTGCAGGGGATTACATAGGAGGAAAGTTATGAGAAAGAGTGACAGGTTATAGGGGGTGTCGGGAAGTGGGTAAGAGAAGAATGAGAATACTGATGAGAGTGGAGTGGACGGAGAGAGAGGATGCAAGTCAGGAAGTGGCTATTGACTTTACATCTAAATCCTTGGAGATTGTAGCTGTCGGGAAAGCAAGTAAATGGAAGGGAATTCCACAGGCGGGAAGTGCGAGAAAAGAAGCTGTGGAGTAGAATTTGCGTTTACAATTTATTGGTTTCACAGTAAAATGGTGGAACCTAGTTGCTAATCTTGTGGCTCGAGTAAATTCATACATAGGAGGCACCAGAGAACTTAGTTCATCGGAGCAGAAGCCATGAAAATGTTTGTAAAAGAGACTCAGGGAAGCCACATTGCGCCTGTGAGAAAGTGACTGTATCTGAGCTGCCAAGTCGGGATCGATCACATTATAGATTCTTCGTTGGGTTTTGTCAAGGACCCCTAGGTGGATAGCAGGAGCACCCGACCAGATATGGTAGCAGTATTCAATGCACGGGCAGATTGTAGATTTATATATGTGCAGGATTGTTTCAGACGGGAAAACTTCCGTGCCCTATACAGAGAAGTTACCTTCTTAGCAGCGGATTTAGCTATGGATTCGATATAGTCATTACTAGCGGGAGGAAAAAGGGGTCACCACTAAAGTATCTGAAAAATAGAAATTCAAAAGAAATTTATAAAATCTTTCTCTTCAAACAATTTTTATAAAAAACAATTCTCAAGTTTCTGTTTATTTGGGGGGATCGGGGGTTTTAGAGTTCTTCGTAATTCTGTAACGCCAATCCACAGCCGTTTTTAATCAATTATCTTCTTCTTCTTCTTCTTCTTCTTCTTCTTCTTCTTCTTCTTCTTCTTCTATATGCCTTGTCCTTTGAGGATGTAGGCGATCATGGCTTTCCACATCTCCCTATTCCTGGTGAGCACACTTTCTCCTGCAACACCACGCAACCCCCGTTCTGTCATCCACCTGCTCAGACCCCTCAAATATGTTATCCGCTACTTTCCCCTGTCTCACTTTCCCTCTATATGGCCTGTTAGTATCAAGTTCTCCAAGCCCTCCTTCCTCATTGCATGTCCCAAGAAACATTAATTGTCTCTTTTGATGCTCAATATTAATTTCCTTTTCGTTGCCATTCTTTCCAAAATCTCATCATTGCTCACATGTTCGGTCCATGATATTCGCAGCATCCTTCTGTACAACCACATTGTCTATACTATTAAGATTAGGTATTATTTACATTGTTCAGACTGTTGTCCTCATCTTTATTGCCATGTTTAAATTCCTAGCACCTGAAAAAGGCCGGAGTGTACAACGGCCGTAACGTCGTAACCATAGCAATAAAGATGAATGCAATAGTCCTAACAATGCAAATAATAATATCTTTTGTAACAAAAACCTAAGACTAATACGAATTAAAATAAAATCTGTTTATTAACTTGTAGCTACGTGTCAAGGAGGAAGCCTATTTCTTTGTCGACTTGAAGATAAAAGTATGAGATCAACAAGTAATTAGTCATAGGTAAAATGTCATGTCACGATGCACACTCACACCCACACACATCCACCCACACAAATATACATATATTTAAAAGGCAAGATATTTGTGTGTGTGTTTCTATATGTCCTTTATAACAAATCCACAATTTTTATCCGATTCTCACCAAACTTCACACAAATATTCTTTAGGCTTCCGGTCAGGTTATTTTTTCCGATTTTCTCCCCGATATCCTACCAGGTCTGACCAAGATCAGGATTTCAGCCCTTTTATCGTAGTTATTGGTGCAAAATTTGCTCTAACTTGGTAAAATTATAGTTTTTAGTTTCAAACATTAGTAGATCTTCTCAGACGAATCATTTTCTCCGATATCGGAAATCGATAATCCCGATATTCTATCGAATCTGATCAAAAACTGATATTCAGCCATCAATATGGCTCATTTTCTCCAATTTTACTCTCGATGGGTACAATAAGTTTTCATGGACTGACTTAGGTTAGTTTATCCTTGGATGACTTATTTGACTCCGATATTGGAAATCGATACCCCGATATCCTATCGGGTCTGATCAAAATCAGGTTTTCAGCCCTTATATTTTGGTTTTTGCTTCGGGTTGTGCTCTAAGTAGGTATAATTGTCGTTCTTAGTCTCAGCCATGATGCCATTTACTCAGAGGACTTATTTAGCCTTCAAAATTCAGTTTGCGACGGAAAACTTATTTGACATCGATAGTGGAAATCAAAATTTGACTTACATCCATTCCTAGAGCTCAGACTCTTTGGACGTTGGCAGGAAAGACTGAAAAGCAATAGTTGTTTCCAGTTAAAACGAAATCGTAGACTGAAAGAAAAATGAATGGATGTAAGTCAAATTTTGATTTCCTGGCATTGATATCAAATAAGTTTTCCGTCGCAAACTGAATTTTGAAGGCTAAATAAGTCCTATGAGTAAATGGTATCATGGCTGAGACTAAGAACTACAATTATACCTACTTAGAGCCAAACCCGGAGCAAAAACTAAAATAAAAGAGCTGAAAAACTGATTTTGATCAGACCCGGTATATATTATCAATTTTCTGCACTATTGTAAAAACTGCATCCTTGAAACTTCTGAATATCGATTCTTATGTCTTTGTCTATGGGTGTATCAACTTTGATTAAAATCGGACCACTCCTTCTATAACCCGATTTTTTCGATTATCGATTTTCAATATTTATCGGGGGTACCTCGACACAAAACCTAGCTAAGAACACTCGCAGACGCTTATAGTACAACTGTGTAAATTTTCAAGAAAATCAGTTCAGCCGTTTCGGAGTCTATAGGTAACGGACACACACACACACACACACACACACACACACACACACATACACAAACACAAAGTTCCCCTTTATAAATAAGTTTAGATATATATATATACTCTTCAGCAATGAATTGAGTTCTTTCGGTGAGTGGTGTGTGTATACCCCGCTGATATACAACACGCTAAGATTTTCCTTCTCTGATTCCATACGCCGATGGCTTAGGGGTTAGCGACTGTTTCGATCCCGGTCAGAACCATGTGGATGTGTCTAGCCACACTGATGAGCTGACATTACGCGAAACAGGCTTGTATGTTGATGACGAATATATATATTTTTTATAATCATATCGCCCCAATCAAGGCATTTTACTGCCACTGTTTTACAGGATGTTACATAGGAGGAACGTTATGAGAAAGAGTGACAGATTATAGGGGGTGTCAGGAAGTGTGTAAGAGAAGGATGAGAATACTGATGAGAGTGGAGTGGACGGAGGAAGGAGCATGAGAGCGAGGATGCAGGTTAGTGAGATAGGAGATGACTATTGACTTTACATCTAAATTCTTGGCGATTGTAGTTGTTTGGGAAGCAAGTAAACGGAAGGGAATTCCGCAGGCGGGAAGTGCGAGAAAAGATGATGATGGAGAAGAATTTGCGTTTACATTTTATTGGTTTCACAGTAAAAGGGTGGGACCTATCTGCTAATCCTGAGGCTCGAGAAAATTCATATATAGGGGGCACCAGTGAGTTAAGTTCATCGGAGCAGAAGCCGTGAAAGTATTTGCAGAAGAGACACAGGGAAATCAAGTAATGTCGAATAAATATTTACCTACCGTCTTTCTGTCTGTTCTTTTATTGTCCTTTTGACCTCACGATAGTCTTCTCGTTCTATTTCATTTTCAGTAACCCCTCAGCAAGCGCCTTAGTGGTATTATCGCCATTTTTTGTCTTCCCGAAACCTGTCCTTTAATTGTCCTTGTCTCATCACCGAAGTTTTCTCATTCTCTTTCACTCCCAGTAACCCCTTGCGTCTTAGTGGCATTATCGCCATCTTCAGTCTTCCCGAAACCCCTTCTTTTTATTGTCCTTGTCTCTTCACCGAAGTTTTCTCATTCTCTTTCACTCCCAGTAACCCCCTTGCGTCTTAGTGGCATTATCGCCATCTTCAGTCTTCCCGAAACCCCTTCTTTTTATTGTCCTTGTCTCTTCACCGAAGTTTTCTCATTCTCTTTCACTCCCAGTAACCCCTTGCGTCTTAGTGGCATTATCGCCATCTTCAGTCTTCCCGAAACCCCTTCTTTTTATTGTCCTTGTCTCTTCACCGAAGTTTTCTCATTCTCTTTCACTCCCAGTAACCCCCTTGCGTCTTAGTGGCATTATCGCCATCTTCAGTCTTCCCGAAACCCCTTCTTTTTATTGTCCTTGTCTCTTCACCGAAGTTTTCTCATTCTCTTTCACTCCCAGTAACCCCTTGCGTCTTAGTGGCATTATCGCCATCTTCAGTCTTCCCGAAACCCCTTCTTTTTATTGTCCTTGTCTCTTCACCGAAGTTTTCTCATTCTCTTTCACTACCAGTAACCCCCTTGCGTCTTAGTGGCATTATCGCCATCTTCTGTCTTCCTGAAACCTGTCCTTTAATTGTCCTTGTCTCTTCACCGAAGTTTTCTCATTCTCTTTCACTCCCAGTAACCCCCTTGCGTCTTAGTGGCATTATCGCCATCTTCAGTCTTCCCGAAACCCCTTCTTTTTATTGTCCTTGTCTCTTCACCGAAGTTTTCTCATTCTCTTTCACTACCAGTAACCCCCTTGCGTCTTAGTGGCATTATCGCCATCTTCTGTCTTCCTGAAACCTGTCCTTTAATTGTCCTTGTCTCTTCACCGAAGTTTTCTCATTCTCTTTCACTCCCAGTAACCCTCTTGCGTCTTAGTGGCATTATCGCCATCTTCTGTCTTCCTGAAACCTGTCCTTTAATTGTCCTTGTCTCTTCACCGAAGTTTTCTCATTCTCTTTCACTCCCAGTAACCCCTTGCTCATTAGTGGCATTATCAACTTCCATGAGGTGAAATGTTAAAAAACCCGAAAGCGTTGAAGTGGAAAGCCAAGGCCGGATACTATGAATGGTTGCTACCTCTTAGCCTGAATTCTGAAGAGGCATCGCTTTGTATTGTCCCTAAGTCATGTTTTAAAATGATTGCTTATCTGATAGCGAAAAGAGGGAAATAAATAATGAAAGATATTAAAAACAATGGCGGCTGGAAGGTTGATTTTACTGCATTTCAACCATTGGGTCATTCTGTTTTTAAATTAATCCAACTGTTTTTTTAAATATGCAAATAATTTTCTTATTTTTAAAAACATCATCCTATTATAGTTGTCATCCCCTTCTTTAGTTAGCACAACCGTTATGTCTTGCCAATACCACATAAAAATGGACTATTTCCTGTTTAGATCACGCAAAAGAGGGCAAAGATATTACTTGCTTTCGGTGAAATAATGAAATAAAAAGGGCAGGATAGAAACAGAGAGTGTAAGATAGAGAATCATATTAAATTGATAAGAACTGATACTATACCTTGATCTCAGCTAAAAAAATCTCTAAGTGGTATTTATGCTGTTTCCCACTAAGGCAGTTTTTAATGTGGGGATCTGAGCGCGTACTTTCAGGCCGCTCGCCAGTATTTACCCAGCCCCTGGGCACTAAGCTTGTCTTCGCTGGTCTAAGCTGGTCTTAGCTGGTCTTAGCTGGTTATAGTTTAACTTAGTTGGTCATGGTTCCTGGTCAAAAGGCCGGGAAGCTGTGGTGACCGCGTTGAAAGCGACGTTTTATTGAACAACCAATAGGATGTGGTTCTCGGCATTCTTTCTTTTTTTTTTTCTCAATTGAAGTAGATAGACTAAACTATCGCCCGGTTCACACTCCACCCACGTCTTTTGAACAGGTGAAGAGGTTCATCCCTTGTTTCCTGTTTAGAATGTGTAGCTCCCGGCATTCTTTCTTTTTTTTTTTCCAATCCTCTTTCACTTTTTTTCTTCTTTCTTTTTTTTTCTCAATTGAAGTAGATAGACTAAACTATCGCCCGGTTCACACTCCACCCACGTCTTTTGAACAGGTGAAGAGGCTCATCCCTTGTTTCTTGTTTAGGATGTGGTTCCCGGCATTCTTTCTTTTTTTTTTTTCCAATGCTCTTTCACATTTTTTCTTCTTTCTTTTTTTTTCTCAATTGAAGTAGATAGACTAAACTATCGCCCGGTTCACACTCCACCCACGTCTTTTGAACAGGTGAAGAGGCTCATCCCTTGTTTCCTGTTTAGAATGTGTAGCTCCCGGCATTCTTTCTTTTTTTTCCAATCCTCTTTCACATTTTTTCTTCTTTCTTTTTTTTTCTCAATTGAAGTAGATAGACTAAACTATCGCCCGGTTCACACTTCACCCACGTCTTTTGAACAGGTGAAGAGGCTCATCCCTTGTTTCCTGTTTAGGATGTGGTTCCCGGCATTCTTTCTTTTTTTTTCCAATCCTCTTTCACATTTTTTCTTCTTTCTTTTTTTTTCTCAATTGAAGTAGATAGACTAAACTATCGCCCGGTTCACACTTCACCCACGTCTTTTGAACAGGTGAAGAGGCTCATCCCTTGTTTCCTGTTTAGGATGTGGTTCCCGTCATTCTTTCTTTTTTTTTTCCAATCCTCTTTCACATTTTTTCTTCTTTCTTTTTTTTTCTCAATTGAAGTAGATAGACTAAACTTTCGCCCGGTTCACACTCCACCCACGTTTTTTGAACAGGTGAAGAGGCTCATCGCTTGTTTCTTGTTTAGGTTGTGGTTCCCGGCATTCTTTCTTTTTCTTTTTTTTCCAATCCTTGTCTCTTCACCGAAGTTTTCTCATTCTCTTTCACTCCCAGTAACCCCCTTGCGTCTTAGTGGCATTATCGCCATCTTCTGTCTTCCTGAAACCTGTCACTTTTTTTCTTCTTTCTTTTTTTTTTTTCCTCAATTGGAGTAGATAGACTAAACTCTCGCCTGGTTCACACTCCACCCATATCTATTGAACGGGTGAAGAGGCTCATCCCTTGTTCCCTGTTTAGCATGTGGTTTCTTTTTTCCAATAATTTTACTCTTAAGTAGCCCCCTGCACATCAGTGGCATCACCGCTTTGCTTGGGGTGATAGGATTAAAAACAAAAAAATAACTGAGTAAAGCGATTGTCAAAAAGCCAATTTGCATAAATTTGCATAAATTAAATTAAATAACATCGTCTGCTAAATTATTTTTAAAGCATTAATTAGAGAAATGGCAAAAGGGGAAAGTCATTACTTGGTTTGAGTGAGAAAACGAAAAAAATAACATCCTTGAATGAACTTTTCCTACTTTATTTATTCTATCATATATAAACCATTAGATCCCAAGTTGGCATGTATGCCGACGACACAACAATCTACTCTCGCATCGATCAGAAACCAGGTCTGGACGACAAAGTGAACCTCGCTGCCGTACTTGAAAGGGACCTCCAATCCGTAGTGACCTGGGGTAGGAAATGGTTGGTAAATTTCAATGCCTCCAAAACAAAGCTGTTATCAACTACTCACCATAGACAATCGCATCTACCTCCCATTAGCATGGGACAGGCTAGCCTCCCAGAGAGTAAAATACTACGCCTCCTTGGCCTTACACTCTCGGCGGACCTCAAATGGAATGACTATATTGAATCCATTGCCAAATCTTCTGCTATGAAAGTGGGCTCCCTGTGCAGGGCCCGGAAATTTTTCCCACCTGAATCTATTCTGCACATATACAAATCTACCATCCGCCAGTGTATTGAATATTGCTGCCATATCTGGTCGGGTGCCCCTGCTGCTCTCCTTGGGCTTCTTGACAAAATACAAAGGAGGATTTGTAACGTGGTTGATACTGACTTGGCAGACCGGCTGCAGCCGCTCTCACACCGGCGTGATGTGGCTTCCCTGTGCCTCTTCTACAAGTACTTTCATGGCTTCTGCTCCGATGAGCTTAGATCACTGGTGCCGCCTAAGCACGAATTTACACGAGATACTAGATTAGCAACTAGGTCCCACTCTTTTACAGTTAAACAAATAAGATGTAACCGTAAATTCTACTCCAACAGCTTCTTTTCTCGCGCTTCCCGCCTGTGGAACTCCCTTCCACAAGTCTGCTTTCCCGACAGTTAAAATCTCCAGGTGTTTAAATGTAGGGTCAGTAGACACCTCCTATCACACTAACTCCCAACTATTCCCACAACACTCTCATCTACCCAACCCTCATTCTCGGTATCCTTACCCGCCTATCACCCACCCTCTGTCATTTCCTATATTTAATCAGCCTTTCTCCACTCTACGTAGCCCCCTGCACAGTAGTGGCAGTGACATGCCTTGCTCGGGGTGAAACGCTTATAAAAAAAAAAATATATATATATATATACATATATAAATTTATAGTTTGGCAGCAATCTTTCTTTTAAACATGTTTCATTAAAAACAGCCCAAGGGAAGATTTTATTATAATTTAATTTCTACATGTTTACTTTTTGCTGCAGAAAAGGAGTGTAAAAATGTTCTGTAATTTTCAACTTTTCAGGCGCTTTCAACCACTTCACTGGCCATTTTCAAGGATGCTATTTTTTCGATTGGGTTATTTTTGCTTTAGCTATTGTCAGTTGTCGTTCCTGAAATGCATTGGTGTTATATATATATATACGTGGATCATCACTATGTATATATATATATATATATATACGTGGATCATCACTATATATATATATATATATGTATACGTGGATCATCACTATGTTATATATATATAACATAGTGATGATCCACGTATACTGTCTTAATATGTATAGGAAAGAATATTAATAAAAAGTTTTGAATTTAAAAATGTACTTTTTTTGGTCAGTATTTGTTTATTTTTATTATTGTATTTTATTTTTCAGACCGCCCTCGGTCCTTCATCAGAAACGAGTGATTTTTAAATTTGAATTAGAAACGTATTTCACGATAGCGTCCGAATATTTTTTTTGTTTACATCACGTGGTGTGTTTGTTCACAACATGCGGCATGTCTGTAGAGAAAGTCTGTTTGTTTTAGATAAAAATTTCTTGGAATATCTGAAAAAAATTTTTAGCTATTGAAATATTTGTAAAGATTCAACACACCTAAGTCCCTATTTAACCCTAGCTTGTGTGTATTTAATTTTAAAATCCAGTATTTTTCTTTCTTTCTGCGTGTGTATGCAGAACTAAAATTGGAGTCTATTAGTAAACATTTGCAATTTTCTAAAGTATGATCAGGTTGATTAAAATGGGCTGCAATTGGGGAGTATACATTTTTTTGTCGTATATTTAGTTTGTGATTATTGAAGCGAAATCTAAAGCTATTACCGGATTCGCCGATATATCCACTGTTGGGGCAAATTGAGCAGAAGAGAAAGTATATGATGTTTTCGCTGTCACAAGTAAGGTTTGGTGGGTGTACTGTAATTTTATTTTGGTGTTGGGTACAGAGAATGTTTTGTCTGTTATTAAATGTTTACAAATTAAACAGCGAGGCTTCCCACATTTTAAATTCCCTGATAGGTTTGTATTATTTAAATATTTGTTAGAAGTGAGGATAGTTGATAGGTTGGGTGTTTGTTTCTTTGCATTTATGGGTGGTTTATCGAAAATGTCTTTGATGTTTTTGTTTGACTGGAGGTTCCTGTAATCATTTTTTAAATTTTTGATAAGTGTGTAGGAATATTGATTATGGTTAAAAACCATGGGAATTCGGTTATCTTTTCGTTTTTTGCATGTGAGAAGTGTGCTACGATCTATGTGGATGGTTTTATGTAGTGCTTCCTTTATTATTTTTATTGGATATTTACATTTTAGAAACTGTTTTGTTAGGTTGTTAATGTTGTTTAGAAAATCTGGATGATCTGAGCATATGCGTTTTATTCTAATAAATGAGCTGTATACGATAAATTTTTTTAATTTGAGAGGATGACAGCTGTTAAAGTGTAGGAATTTATGTTGGTTTGTGGGTTTGTTGTATAGACTGGTGGAAAGTGTATGTTTATTTAATTTTACCATGACGTCTAAGAAAGGGACGGATGTGTATGAGTGTTCCACGGTAAATTTGATTGCATTGTGGAAGTTGTTGCAGAAAGTAAAGAAGTTTTTTTAATTTTTCTAATCCATGAGTCCATATTAAGAAAATATCATTAATGTATCTAAAATAATGTGATGGTTTGTATTGGGAACTGTCTAGTATCTTTTTTTCTAAAATATGCATAAAGATATTGGCATAACTAGGTGCCATTTTCGTGCCCATTGCTGTGCCATTAATCTGTAAATAGTGTTTGTTGTTGAATTTAAAATTATTGTGTGTTAAGATGAAATTTATTAATTGGCATAAATCTGTGATTTGGTTGTTAGGTAGTTTGTTTTTAAGGAACTCATGGCAAGCTGATACTCCTTCAACATGTGGAATGTTCGTGTACAGAGACGTAACATCCATCGTTACTAGGATATTATCACCTAGGACTAAATTAATGTTTTTTAATTTGTTGAGAAAGTCAGTAGTGTCTCTAATATAACTAGGTATGTCAGGTAATAAAGGTTTTAGGATATTGTCTATGTATCCAAATATAAGTTCTGTGAGGGTACCAATGTCTGATATTATGGGTCTTCCAGGTGGTGTGATTTTAAGTTCTTTTGAAATTTTATAGATTTCTTCATTATTTGCTTGTTTAGTATGATGTGGGTTGGATGAAGAGGTGTTTGGGTGTTTTTCTGAAATGATTTTGGGGAGTTTATGTAGTTTTGGGATAGTATAGAATGTTGTTGTTTTGGGGTTCTCAGGAATAAGAGATTTTATTTTATTTTTTATGTTGTGATTCAGGTTCTGAATGAGAAGTGATAATTCTGTTTTGTAAGTGCTCGTCGGATCTAGAGGTAAGGGTACATAGAACTTGTTATTTTGAAGTTGTGATTCTGCTTCTTTAATATAGTTATTAGTGTCTAAGATGGTTATAGCTCCGCCCTTATCGGCTGGTACGATAATTATGTTTCGGTTGTTCTTAAGTGTATAGATGGCTTGGTGTTCTACTTTAGATAGGTTGTGTATTTTTGTTTTGTGTCCTTTATTTTTTAAGATGTTATCCATGTGTTGACTGGCTTTGTTGGCGTATTGATCCAAGTGTTGGTTGCGTCCGCTTGGTGGAGCCCATAGGGTATTATTTTTCGTAAGAGGAAATTTGGAGTATGATTGTTTATCGCTGTTGTCATTAGAAGTGGATCTGTTGTCTGAGAAATATTCTTTTAGTCTCAGTCTACGAAGGTATTTTTCCATATCGTAGCAGAGGTTTAGAGGGTTTAGTGGCTGTGAGGGGCAGAATGTTAATCCTTTATTTAATAAAGAGGTTTCTTCTTGGGTGAGAGTATATTTAGATAGGTTTGCGATGTGATTATCAGCATAGGTGTTATGGGTGTATTGTACATAGTGAGATCTTCGTGGAACCTGTTGTATTAAGTAGTTATTCAGGTGAGGTATGTGTTGTAAAATGGGGTCCTCAGCAATTAGTTTATTGAGTTTTTGGTTTTTCAAAAATATATACTGTGTCAGCTTTTTTTCGTACAGAAAATTGAGTGTTTTTTTTTTACTTGAAAGTATTGGAAAGGGGAAAGTATTAGATAGAGAGAATAACTGATTTTTTTTAGATAAGTTCATGTAAAAGGATTTCTGCATGTAAGCAGAGTTGTGCGCAAGGTTTCTTAATTGCGTGGAGGTTCTGTTGTATATTTGTTGAGCTTTATGCGATGTTTATGCGATGTAATAAAACTGTGTTGGAAGCTGTATTTAAATCTGAATCCTTTTGGTATTAATTCCATTTTTTTACAGAGTCCGAGAAATATAATGTCCGAGTGTATTTGTGCCAGTTTGTAGAGAGTTTTTTCCATTTTTCTTCTGTCGTGGAGTTTTTTGCCGTTTAAGTAACATAGTGATGATCCACGTATACTGTCTTAATAATACTGTCTTACAAATATTTCAATAGCTAAAATTATTTTTCAGATATTCCAAGAAATTTTTATCTAAAACAAACAGACTTTCTCTACGGACGTGCCGCATGTTGTGATGTAAACAAAAACAAAAAAAACAAAAATATTCGGACGCTATCGTGAAATACGTTTCTAATTCAAATTTAAAAATCACTCGTTTCTGATGAAGGGCCGAGGGCGGGCTGAAATATAAAATACAATAATAAAAATAAACAAATACTGTCCAAAAAAAGTACATTTTTAAATTCAAAACTTTTTATTAATATTCTTTCATATATATATATATATATATATATATATATATATATATATATATATATAGGTATGAGTTTGTAACACTGCGTTTTACGCTCTTGCGATCGTCAGACAAACTGATTAATTTTTAAAAAAATTGGTTATATGTAGGGTTGCGTATATTCGTATATTTTTTTAGACGCAGACATATATATATATATATATATATATATATATATATATATGTACATTTGTACACCCATTGACGCGCGCAAGAACACACACACGCGCGCGTTCGCCCACTGGGGCTTGCATAGACATATATATGCGAATCGTGCGGGGCTCGGCATATATATTTATATGTGTACCGTTGCGCACATACATACGCATTCGGTTGGTGTATTCGAATAGTGTAGCGATGTCAACGCGCAGACAGTTGTCGATTTCTCGTACGTACATATGTACGTACGATGGGTTCTGTGTGAAACTATGATAGGTAAGAATTGCTATTATTTTATTTAAGGCTGCATTGTTATTTTTTATTTTAAAGTCGGTTATTAACTTGTTTTTTTTATTTTTTTGTGGTTGCGTACGTTTAAATGGTAGAAATTCTAATTTGTAATACTTGTTAGTGTTCATGTGTGGTGTATTAATTTTACTACGGCAGAGATGTGTAATTTACGCTGATGATGATTGCGGACTAATACTGTGATAGTAATATTTGATGATAATAACAGTTGTGGTAGTAAATACTTATTGTGAAACGGTAGTAGTAATTAGTACTGGTGGTGTGATGATAATAACAATAAATGCAATTATTATAGTGGTAGCTTGAACTAGAGAATAGTTGATAGGATTATGGTATCAGCGGTTCTATTTTTTTTATCCGTTTGGTATACATTGTGATAAAAGGTATTTATTTTCATGTCTGCATTTGGAAATTAGTTCTGATCTTGTGTTTAGTAAGTTCTTTTGTGGGGTATGAGATATAATTGTAATTTTTTCATGTAGGCAAAGTAGGCCTTTTGTGTAATGTTGTTGGAGGCAGGTGCTTTTTTCAGTGTTTTCCAGCTTATTGTTGGTGAAATATTTCTGTCTTTTAGACGCCATACGTATGTGGATAGTGTAGTGCTGTTCAAGTATTTTCTGTTGGAGAATGAAAGATTGTAGTTGTTTTTTTTTTTTTGTTGTTGTTTTTTTTTTTCTTAAATGGTCCCTCAGTGGCACCGACGTAGTACATTGTGTTGTTGTTTGCACTTACCTTGGCTTTATATACTATGTTTGTTTGCTGGCAATTTCTCTGGAATGGACATGTAGTTCCGTTTCTGCAGTTGCATTGAGCTTCTTCGGTTGCATTATTGTAGGTTTTTTGTTGTGGCTTTTTATTATTTGTGTAATATTTTTTGTGCAGCTGTAACTAATTTTGACGCTGTTTTTGTTGAATATTTTTGCTAATCGGTTTGTCACCGGGAAGTGTTTATCTATGAAGTTCAGGAATGTCTTACCTATGTTTGTTTTGACGGCTTTGTTGTATGGTGGATTAAACCAGATAATATTTCTTTTTTCGTTTTTGCTTTTTCCTTGCGGATGTGTATAGTGTAGTTGTTGTTTGTATCCACATTTTAGTGCTTCGTCGTATGGTGTTCTTTTGTCATTGAAAATGTGTATGTTAGATGAATTTTCAGATAGTCTGCGGCTGATTGATATGGGTATTTGATGATTGAAGGTGGGTGGTTGAAAGGATGAGTGTACGTAAGTTGGATCGTCATTATCTTTTCTGTATGGTTCGTATGTATTGTTGTCCAAGTTAAGAGTGACATCTAGGATGTTTACTGTTTTTATACCTGCTTTTATTTCTATTTTGAATCCAATGGATTTTAGAGCGTTTACTATTTTTTTCCTGAATTTATCTAATTTGGGACCATCGGGTTTTCTAATCAGGATAAGTCAGTCATCTCTATATAGTCCCGTCTCCTTTTTCTCCAGGATTCTGGCTAGGTGTGAAAGAATGAGTATGCCTACTAATTCGCATGTCTCTGCTCCATCGTAGCTACCCATTATTACATCGAATAAGTCGTGGTTTTGTTTTTTGTCCATGGTTCATTATTGTGGAATAGTAGATATTTGCGGCAGTGCATGATTATTTTAATGTCTTCGTCCGTAATTTTTATATGTTGTTGTTCCAGTTGTATAGCCTCATTTAATATGTTTTTTTTGATGGATGGGTAGAAATCCACTATGTCGAATTGGATGAAAGTGGCTTTGTCCATGTTATTTATTGTTGTAAACCACTCTATGGCAGATTTTTTTTCCATTGGTTAAGACCTAATTTTTTCCTTAAGTTGGTGTTGATAGTTTCTAATATTGTTTGCTGATTTTTCCTATTTCGCTTTTCGCAGGGTTTATTAGTCGGAATGCAGGTTTTTCTACGAAGTTGGTTTTGTGATCTTTTGCTGTTATGAAAGCTTGGTGTTCGGCTAATCGGTTTATTCTTTCATCTATCTTTAATTTGACTGCTATATGTTTAGATTCTTGGTTTATCGTGTTGTGTTCGTGGTTGCTTTCTTGTAGGATTGTGTGATCTTTTCAGTTTTTTTTTATCATCTCACCCCAAGCAAGGCATTCCACTGCCCCTATTGCGCATGGGGCTACATAGGGGAAGGTAAAGAGAAGGAGTGGTTAGACATAGGGAATGTCAGGAGGAAGGTGACAGATGAGTAAGGATAGCGAGGATGAGGGTTGGGCAGATGGGAAGAGAGCTTGATAGAATGGGAGCAGGTTAGTGTGTTAGGAGGTGTGTATTGACCTTACATTTAAACTCCTGGAGATTGTAGCCGTCGGGGAAGCAATCGTTTGGAAGAGAATTCCACAGTCGGGAAGTGCGAGGAAAGAAACTGTTGGAGTAGAAGTTACGGCTGCATTTTATCGGTTTCACTGTAAAAGGGTGGGATCTAGTTGCTAATCTAGTATCTCGTGCAAATTCGTATTTAGGGGGCACCAGTGATCTAAGTTCATCGGAGCAGAAGCCGTGAAAGTATTTATAGAAGAGACACAGGGAAGCCACGTCTCGCTGGTGGGAGAGAGACTGCAGGCGGTCTGCCAAGTCGGTATCTATCACATTACAGACCCTCCTCTGAACCTTATCGAGAAGCAGTTATAAGTTTATTGTAGTCGGTGGGTTCCATTGTGTATATGTTTGTAGTTTTGTTAACTAATATGAATACTTTATTGGAGTTCATTATTATTTTTCTTGTCCTCTATAATTTTCTTCTGAAAGCTGCCTAAGTGTCTTTTAATCTTTAAGTTTTTTTACTATATTTGACATGTCATCTTCGAATTTTATCATTTCTTTACATATTGATGGAGATTTCCTTGTATTGAAGTTAAATGTTTCAGTTTTGTTTTTTTTGTTCGTTGAGGAAGAAATGTGCCTTCCATCTCATTCTTCTTATGAGGCTTTCGATTTTCTCCGTTAGTTGAAGTTTATATACGAAGCTTGGGTGGGTATAGGGAAGTTCTTCGGTGAGTATCCTAGATTAAACTCATCCATCTTTAAAAAAGAACAACGCGAGTGCTCAACCTGTGGGGGAGCGAAGTATATGTGAAAAGTGTATGTATATACTTATAAATATCAAAATATATATATGCAATTTGTTATATATATTATATTATTTATATATTATATATATGCGCGGTACTTATTTGAAAGCGCTCAATATCAGTGATAGAACTGACATATTCATATAGATAGGTGTGAGTTTGTGACCTTGGGTTTCACGCTCTTGCGATCGTCAGACAAACTGATTTATTTTTTAAAAAATTGGTTATATGTAGGGTTGCGTATATTCGTGTATTTTTGTGGAAGTGGTGGAAAATGTGTCGTCATAATAGACGCAGACATATATATATATATATATATTTGTACACCCATTGACGTGCACAAGGACACACACATGCGCGCGTTCGCCAACTGGGGCTTGCATAAACATATATATGCTAATCGTGCGGGGCTCGGCATATATATGTATATGTGTGCCGTTGCGCACATACATACGCATTCGGTTGGTGTATTCGAATAGTGTAGCGATGTCAACGCGCGAACAGTTGTCGATTTCTCGTACGTACATATACACTTATGATGGGTTCTGTGTGAAACTATGATAGGTAAGAATTGCTATTATTTTATTTAAGGCTGTATTGTTATTTTTTAGTTTAAAGTCGGTTATTAGCTTGTTTTTTATTTTTTGTGGTTGCGTATATTTAAATGGTAGAAATTCTAATTTGTAATGCTTGTTAGTGTTTATGTGTGGTGTATTAATTTTACTATGGCAGAGATGTGTAATTTACGTTAATGATGATTGCGGACTAATACTGTGATCGTAATATTTGATGATAATAACAGTTGTGGTAGTAAATAGTTATTGTGAAACGGTAGTAGTGATTAGTAATGGTGGTGTGATGATGATAATAACAATAAATGCAATTATTATGGTAGTTTGAACTAGAGAATAGTTGATAGGATTATGGTATCAGCGGTTCCTTCTTTTTTATACTGTACATGTTCTAAACTATAACTTTTATATATATATATATATATATTATAAGTTATAGCTTAGGTCATGTACAAATTATAATTTACTACAAAAGTGTACATTTTGTTTCGACATCGAAAAAACAGATAGTTAATGATGATGGTAATAACGTTATTTTTGAAAAAGAAAATTGAAAAAACCTTCTTTTTGGAAAATTTTTCGTACGAGGTAAAAAGGATAGAAAAGAAGAGACAACAAAAAAAGGCAATCGAAAAAAGAGGAAAACAAAAGAGAAACAGACACGGAAGAAACAAAGAGCGTGATACAGAAAAAAAGAACACAGAGAGAAAATAAAAAATTTCAAAAGTGGAATTAAAAAAAAAAGGCAAAGAGAAAAACAGTGGAGAAAGAAAGAGCTAAGAGGAGAGAGCCGATGATAACGGCTCGGAGTTCTCTCTGAGCCGTTATATACTGGGAGAGAGTGAAAGAGAGAGAGAAAGAAAATGATGTCAAGTCTGTAAACGAAGATAAGATTTATTTAATAGAAAATATTAATCGGTAGATATATAGAGAGCTCGATGGATGTTACCCAGAGCAATATGATATACATAAAGGAAAATTCAGCACGTCCTTTAAAGTGGTTATAAATTATAATTTATTTTGACAAGCGAATATTCTAATCTCTTCAGACTACAATTTAGTCCGTAAACGAAGATAAGATTTATTTAATAGAAAATATTAATCGGTAGATATATAGAGAGCTCGATGGATGTTAGCCAGAGCAATATGATATACATAAAGGAAAATTTAACACGTCATTTAAAGTGGTTATAAATTATAATTTATTTTGACAAGCGAATATTCTAATCTCTTCAGACTACAATTTAGTCCGTAAACGAAGATAAGATTTATTTAATAGAAAATATTAATCGGTAGATATATAGAGAGCTCGATGGATGTTACCCAGAGCAATATGATATACATAAAGGAAAATTCAGCACGTCCTTTAAAGTGGTTATAAATTATAATTTATTTTGACAAGCGAATATTCTAATCTCTTCAGACTACAATTTAGTCCGTAAACGAAGATAAGATTTATTTGATAGAAAATATTAATCGGTAGATATATAGAGAGCTCGATGGATGTTACCCAGAGCAATATGATATACATAAAGGAAAATTCAGCACGTCATTTAAAGTGGTTATAAATTATAATTTATTTTGACAAGCGAATATTCTAATCTCTTCAGACTACAATTTAGTCCGTAAACGAAGATAAGATTTATTTAATAGAAAATATTAATCGGTAGATATATAGAGAGCTCGATGGATGTTACCCAGATCAATATGATATACATAAAGGAAAATTTAACACGTCCTTTAAAGTGGTTATAAATTATAATTTATTTTGACAAGCGAATATTCTAATCTCTTCAGACTACAATTTAGTCCGTAAACGAAGATAAGATTTATTTAATAGAAAATATTAATCGGTAGATATAGAGAGAGCTCGATGGATGTTACCCAGAGCAATATGATATACATAAAGGAAAATTTAACACGTCAGCGAAAGTGGTTATAAATTATAATTTATTTTGACAAGCGAATATTCTAATATCTTCAGACTACAATTTAGTCCGTAAACGAAGATAAGATTTATTTAATAGAAAATATTAATCGGTAGATATATAGAGAGCTCGATGGATGTTACGCAGATCAATATGATATACATAAAGGAAAATTCAACACGTCAGCGAAAGTGGTTATAAATTATAATTTATTTCGACGAGCGAATATTCTAATCTCTTCAGACCACAATTTTGATGATGTGTCGATGATGTATTAAGTTTTCCTTTATATATATATTCTTTGTATTAGTTTGTGACACGTGAAATGCTACACTTTATAGAAAGTGAATAAAACTCTTTTGAAATGTTTAATAACTTATTTATTTACTTAAAATAGGCACTGTGTTGACTGTTTTCCAGTGTACCTCTAGATTCTTGATCCCATCTTTAAAAAATGCTTATAATTCAATGTGATAATTTAAATGCTTCGATTACCTTTTTCTTACCGGAGAATGTTTTATTGCGTATGAAAAGCTCAAAATACTTAAATAAGTGATGATCAGTAGGAGAGATATGAGGTGAATATGGAGGGTGAGGTAAAATCTCATCATTCATGCTACGCAGTTTGATTGAGTAGTTGATTGAGAAGCGTGAGACCCTGAGCTGTTGTGCAGCAAAATTGAGCCATCCCGACTCACAAGTCTACGGTATTTCTTTTTCGATCTTTCCTGCTTACACTTAATTTCTCCACAGTATGCTGTCTGTCAATCATCACAGGCAACCCTTTCTGCCTCCCATAGGCATGAACCAAGCGAGTCTCCCAGAGAGCAATACACTTCGCCTCCTCGGCCTTAGCCTATCTTCCGATCTCAAGTGGAAACATTACATTGAGTCAATAGCTAAATCCACTGCTAGGAAGGTTGGGTCACTGTGTCGTGCCAGTATGTTTTTGCCGCTTGAATACATCTTGCACATATACAACTCAACCATCCATCCGTGCATGGAATACTGCCGTCATATATGGTTAGGCACCCCTGCTGTTCATCTCAGTGTTCTTGACAGGCTCCAAAGGAGAATCAGTAATGTGATAGGTACCGACTTGGCGGCTCGACTCCAGCCGCTTACCCACCGACGGGATGTGGCTTCCCTCTGTCTGTTCTATAAATATTTTCATGGCTTCTGCTCCGTCGAACTTAAGTCACTGGTGCCCCTGTCACATGAGTTTACTCGTGCAACCAAACTGGCAACTGGGTCCCACTCATTCACAGTTAGATCAACCAAATGCAGCCAAATTCTACTCCTTCAGCTTCTTTTCTCACACGTCCCGCCTGTGGAAGTTTCTTCCATATTCTTGCATTCCTGATGGCTACAACCTCCAGGAATTTGCAATGTCAATACCCATCTCTTAAACACTTGACACCCTGTATATCACACCTGCATTCCCATCCTTCTCTTGTTCCGTTCTCTGACACCCACTATAGCTGGTTTGGCTTTCTCTTTACTCTCTTCCTATCTACTCTTTTTCTCTTATGTAGCCCCCTGCCCATCAGTGGCGTTACCGCCTTGCTTGGGGTGAAACGATTAGAAAAAATACGAGGTTGATATTATTGTTTTCTCTTATGGCAATAATGACTAATGAATAACCCCTTTGAAAGACCACCTTACAGTAACTATTAACTTTTTCGGGTGTAGTGGGTATTTTCGGTATTGTTTTGGTTATTCACTTGCATTTAACTACTGTAGTCAAAGAGTATCCATTTCTCATCGCATGTAATGATTCGATACAAAAATTGTTCTTTTTTTTTTTTTTCAATTTTTACTCATGCGGTAAGGTTACTCGGCATTGTTTCTGTTGTAATCATTTGCACCAATTTAATTTTCCAGATAATGTAAATTGTAAATATGTCAAAAAGATGTGCTTGAATAGTTAATCAGTATTTCATTGGTTAATTTTTTCATTTTCTACAATTGATTAGAAGTGGGTCTCTAACTTTCCCAAAGGTAATTGTCCGTAAGTAAATATAAAAAAAAGTCAACAGGAATTGGAACTCCGTTTTCCGATTTAAAATTCTAAGCTATTATTCGTTACACCATCCGCACATCGGGTTTTTTGCTAGTGATCACTTTTCGACTTTTCAGGCGCTTTCAACTACTTCACTGGCCAAGATACAGAACAGGCTCATCGCATGGAATGATTTAATGCAAAATAGTTCTTTTTCCCAACTTTGTGTTCATACAGTAACATTACTCGATATTGTTTCATTGTAACGATTTATCAGAAAAAAAGTCAGGAATAAATCAATTTTTTTTAGTATACTAAGAAGGTTACTTCGTTAGACGACCATTTCAGCACATTTTCATTGGGTTTATGAGGAAAAATATATTGAAAGAAAAATGATCTGGAAAGAAGAAGAATCAAAAATAAGTCAATAATTTTTTATATCCTAACAAAGTTACTTCGTTCAACAATCGTATCGGCAAGTAATCAAAAAATGCGTCATTTCTTGTGTGACAAATGCTCTTTAAAAAAAAATATTATTAAAGACACGTTTGATTGTCCCTCCTTATCTTAGTAGAAGTGAAGTATGTAGAGATAATGACGAGCAAATACGACTGTTATTTTTAACGGAACAAGACAAGGAATTTATTTACAAAGTTACACATTTGAACTTTCAGTAATCAAATATTAAAGTTTCGTAGTCCAGAAGAGAAAATGTTCATATTAAATCTTCGGACACGAACTTCTTCTTTTATGTGCCCTGTCCTTTCAGGACGTAGGCGATCATGGCTGTCCACATCTCGCTATCCCTGGTGGCTTTCTTCTGTTACTCAACGCAACCCTCGTTGCGTCATCCACCTAATCATGTCTTTCAAATATGTTATCCGCTGCTTTCCCCTGTCTCTTTTTCCCTCTATCTGGCCTGTTAGTATCAGATTCTCCAAGCCTTCCTTCCTCATTACATGTCCCAAGAACTTCAGCTGTCTCTTCCTTTTCGTTTCCATCCTTTCCAAAACTTCATCATTGCTCACATACTCGATCCATGATATTCGCAGCATCCTTCTGTAGAACAACATTTGAAACTAGTATTCCAGAATTGAGAGTGTCTGTTTCTCACATAAAAGTTATGCGGTTTTATTCAACATGAATAAAAAGATATATTTTAAGCTTAGGAGTTTATATATATATAAACTTATATAAACTTATATATAAGCTTAGGAGTTTATATATATATAAACTTATTTATCAATGAAATTTTGTCTCTGTGTGTGTGTGTGCGTGTGTGTGTCCGTTACCTATAGACTCCGAAACGACTGAACCGATTTTCTTGAAATTTTACACAGTTGTTCTATAAGCGTCTGCAAGTGTTCTTAGCTAAGTTTTGTCTCGAGGTACCTCCGATAAACATCGAAAATCGATAATCGAAAAAATCGGGTTATAGAAGGAGTGGTCTGATTTTAATCAAATTTGATACACTCATAGACAAAGACATAAGAAACGATATTCAGAAGTTTCAATGTTGCAGTTCTAACAATAATGCAGAAAATCGATAATATATATATATATATATATATATATATATAAATGGCAAGATGTTTGTGTGTGTGTCTGTTTATCTGCCTGTATGTCTGTATTTTTTTCAGCCCTTTTAATATTTTTGTTTTTGCTTCAGGTAAAAGTAGGTATAATTGTAGTTCTTTGTCTCAGCCATGATACTATTTATTCAGAGGACTTATTTAGCCTTCAAAATACAGTTTACGACTAAAAAGATTTTTTTGATATCGATACCAGGAAATCAAAACTTGACTTACATCCATTCATTTTTCTTTCAGTCTACGGTTTCGCTTTAACTGGAAACAACTATTGCTTTTTAGTCTTTCGTGCCAACGTCCAAAGAGTCTGAGCTCCAGGATCATGGATTAGTTTTAAAGCTTTTATTACACCCAAGCAAAATAGTACAAAATAATTGACAAGTCTTCATCTACAAAATTTAGAGACAATTACGTCTAATAGTGAAAAGCAAGAGATAAGATGAAAGATATCCTAGTCAAAAATGAGGGCTTCATCTAAGAAATTTCAGAGGTTATTATGTCTAATAGGTCATCATCATCATCATTTATCCATCACACCCAGATGGTGCATAGGGTAAAAACCTTTTGTTGCTGTTTCTGTAACAAACTGTTACAGGGGCAGGGTTGTTAGCCCTGCACCGAACCCCCAATCCTGGAGGACCGGTGGACCATTTTTGGTCCTTACATTTACAGCACCTGGTATTCCCAAATGGTCAACCATTTAAGTACTGACCAGGCTCGATATTGCTTAACTTCGGTGATCGGACGGGAACTGGTGTATTCAACACGATATAGTCGTAGACACGTCTAATAGGTACCTCCACGCAATTGATGAAAAAACAGTATAGCATTATATTAAAAGGGCTCAAACTTAATAAAAGCAAAGTTTTATCATGAATTACATTCCTTGCATTCACTTACGTAAAATTACCCTTAGGAAAGGTATTAATCCATCTATTCCCTCCAGTTATGGATTAAATAACAAGACAGATTGGATTCAGTAGCCTTGGCTGGCAACCAGTCTACCGCAGAAAGCAATGGCAATCTACTGGGGATAATCTTCTGCCCAGTCAGTCATGTCTCTTTCGAGACATAATCGCCTAAATCGTGTATAACTGCTAAGAAGGTAGGTTCACTGTGCAGGGCCAGGAAGTTTTTACCTGTCTGAATCCATCCTGCACATATATAAATCTACCATCCGACCTTGCATTAAATACTACTGCCACTTCTGGTCGGGTGCCCCTGCTATCCACCTCGGGGTTCTTGACACAATCCAACAGAGAATCTGTAATGTGATCGACACCGACTTGGCAGCTCGGCTTTGCGCTCTCTAAACGGCGTGACGTGGCTTCCCTGTGCCTCTGAAAATTAGTTGAAGTAAGTCAGACATGAAAGTGTCAAAAATTTAAAAGGAATGGAATCTCGTAAATTTTAATGCTTCCAAAAAGAAGCTGCTATCTATTAATCATCATAGACAATCGCTCCTACTCCTCATTAGCATTGATCTGGTTAGCCTCCCTGAGAGCAAAACACTACGCCTCCTTGGCCTAACACTCTCAGCGGACCTCAAGTGGAATAACTATATCGAATCCATAGCTAAATCCGCTGCTAAGAAGGTCGGTTCACTGTGCAGGGCCAGGAAGTTTTTCCCGTCTAAGTCCGTATTGCATATTTGAGTCCAAATCTACCATCCACCCGTGTATTGAATATTGCTGCCACATCTGATCGGGTGCTCCTGTTGTTCAGCTCAGGGTTCTTGACGAAATCCAACGGAGAATCTATAATGTCATCGATACCGATTTGGCAGCTCGGCTGCAGTCGCTCTCTCACCGGTGTTACATGGCTTCGCTGTGCCTCTTCTACAAATACTTTCACGGCTTCTGCTCCAATGAACTTAGCTCACTGGTGCCCCCTATGTATTAATTTACACAAGCTACTAGACTAGCCCCACCTTTTTACAATGAAACCGATAAAATGTAACCGCAATTTCTACACTAATAGCTTCTTTTCTCGCACTTCCCATCTGTGGAATTCCCTTCCATATACTTGCTTCCCCAACAGCTACAATCTCCAGGAATTTAAATGTGGGGTCAATAGACATCTCCTGTCACACTAACTCGGATCCATCCACTCCACCCGCATTACACCAGTATTTCTATTACCCTCCTCTTGACATCCCCTATAACTAACCCCTCTTTCTCATCTCGTTCCCCTATGTAACCCCCTGCGCAACAGTGGCAGTAAAACTGCCTTGCTTGGGATTAAATGATTAAAAAAATAAAAAATAAAAGTCTTCTGGGGAGCCTTCCAAAATCTCTATATATAAAAGGCAAAATATTTCTGTGTGTGTGTGTGTGTGTGTGTGTGTGTGTGTGTGTGTGTGTGTGTGTGTGTGTGTCCTTTATACAACTCCACAATTTTTATCCGATTCTCACCAAACTTCACACAAATGTTCTTTAGGCTTCCGGTCAGGTCATGGGCTACTTATTTTTCTGATTTCCCTCCGATATCGGAAATTAATACCCCAATATCTAATCAGGTCTGATCAAGATCAGGATTTCAGCCATTTTATCGTGGTTCTTGCTGCAGAATTTGCTCTAGCTTGGTAAAATTATAGTTTTTAGTTTCAAACATTAGTAGATCATCTCAGACAATTCATTTTCCCCGATATCGGAAATTGATAACACCAAAACCCCCGATATTCTATCGAATCTGATAAAAAACCGATATTCAGCCATCAATATGGCTCATTTTCTTCAATTTTACTCCCGGTGGGTACAATAAGTTTTCATGGACTTGCTTAGGTTAGTTTATCCTTGGATGACTTATTTGACTCCGATATTGGAAATCGATACCCCGATATCCTATCGGGTCTGATCAAAATCAGGTTTTCAGTTCTTTTATTTTGGTTTTTGCGTCGGGTTTTGCTCTAAGTAGGTATAATTGTAGTTCTTTGTCTCAGCCATGATACCATTTACACAGAGGACTTATTTAGCCTTCAAAATTCAGTTTGCGACGGAAAAATTGTTTGACATCGATACTGGAAATCAAAATTTGACTTACATCCATTCATTTTTCTTTCAGTCAACGGTTTCGCTTTGACTGGAAATAACTATTGCTTTTTAGTCTTTCGTGCCAACGTCCAAAGAGTCTGAGCTCCAAGACCATAGATTAATTTTAAAGCTTTTATTACACCCGAGGAACGCCGGGCTATACTGCTAGTTGAATATAAAGAACCAAGGCAGCCGGAAATTACACCGGAACGTGTCGTGTGAAGAACAACGCGGTCGTTTTGCCAAAGTTTCGCCCTTTTGAGAATCAAAATAATGAACAGATTTGTTGCCGCAAAACCTCAAAATTGAACCCTCTCTTTTGAAGCTGAGTCAATCTTTGTATATCTGATGTTTCAACCGAAATAAAACCTCTGAAGGTTCCGATCTTCTTCTATGTGCCTTTTTTATCCAGATTATTTCTCAACTGCTTATCGAGTTGACAATCTGAAAAGTATTGATTTTGAAATATATATAGACGATCATGGCCTTCCACGTTTCCCTATTCCTGGTGTCTCTTAGCACACTTTCTCCTGTGGCACCACGCAACACCCGTTCTGTCATCCACTTGCTCAAGCCCTTCAAATATGTTATCTGCTGCTTTTCCCTGTCTCTTTTCTCCTCTATCTGGCCTGTTAGTATCAGGTTCTCCAAGCCCTCCTTCCTCATTGCATGTCCCAGGAACTTTAGCTGTCTTTTCCTGATGCTCAGTATTAATTTACTTTTTGTTTCCATCCTTTCCAAAACCTCATAATTGCTCACATGTTCGGTCCACGATATCCGCAGCATCCTTCTGTAGAACCACATTTCAATTGCTTTAAGTTTTTCCTTCATCTTCGATGATGTTGTCCAGCATTCACTGCCATATTGAAGAACTGACATCACATATAAATTCAACGAAAATTTTTAATATATCGACTAACCCTTGGTTGCATATTGGTTACAATTGTAACCAATATGCAATAAATTGTAATTGTATCTTCGAGTTTGAACCATTCCTTTATTGTTTCATTAAAGCCCTAACCTAGTGGATGTCCGTTGCAGTGCAATAGAACGAGAAATCCAGTTAAATTCGTTGCATTCACTTACGCACAAATACTCTTGAGAAAGGTATTAAGACGACTCTTCTTCAGCTATGGGTCCAATAACAAGGCAGATTGGTGTCTGTAGCCTTGGTTGGCAATCAGTCTACCGCAGAAAGTAATGACAACCTACTGCGGGAAAATTTTCTGTCCAGTCAGTAATATCTCTTTCGAGATATGATCGCCCAAAGAGTGTATCACGTATGGTACTTAACTGACTGAATGAAGATAATAGTTGGAAACATAAGTAAAGCTTCTACTTGGCATAAAATGGGGGATCGGTTTTATATTGTTATGAAGTATTAAACTGATCCCCCACTAATTATTAATACAATCCGTCTCTTCTTCCTTCAGCTATACATTAAATAGCAGGATAGAAAATCTTCTGGCCAGTCAGTCATGTCTCTTTTGAGACATGATCGCTCAAAGCGTGTATCACGTATGGCGCTTAACTGACTGAATGAAGATAATAGTTGGAAACAAAAGTAAAGCTTCTACTTGGCATAAAGTGGGGGATCGGTTTTATATTGTTATGAAATAATAAACTGATCCCCCACTAATTACTAATTATTAATACAATCCGTCTCTTTTCCCTTCAGCTATACTTTAAATAGCAGGATAGAACCCAGTCAGTCATGTCTTGTTCGAGACATGATCGCCTAAAGCGTGTATCACGTATGGCACTTAACTGACTTCTTGAAAGCCCTAACCAAATAGATTTTATTTTGATTTCGGGGAAATGTTCTTTAATATTTAAAGTAAATTTATTTTAGGTTTCAAATTTGGGCATAATCATTTTGTCCAGTGCTATGAGGAAATTGTTTGCAAATTTGGCGGTGACTTTATTTCAGTCGTTTTTTATTTTTTATTTTTTCACTCTTTTTTTTTTTATCCAGATTGTTTCTCAACTGCTTATCGAGTTGAAAATCTGAAAAGTATTGATTTTGAAATATATATAAAGCATTTTATGGCGGACAGGTATTTCTAACTAGCAGTTGCTAGCGTAATGAAAGCTTTAAAACTAATCCATGGTCTTAGAGCTCAGACTCAGCCTAAAGAATATTTATCGCACCTAAAATATATATATATATATATATATATATATATATATATATATATATATATATCTTATTATTATTATTATTATTATAGAAAAACGTACAAAGAAAATAGTATCACTAATGACTAAAATCAAAGTTCTACCACTAACAAGACGTTAAATTAAGTCGTCAGACCCAAAAGGTAACACCAAATGGGTAAAGGGGGAAAAAAAAAAGAAACGAACAAAGCAAAAGCTGTGTTTGAAAGAAAGAAAAAAAAAACAACCCCCAAGACGAAAACCTTAACAAAAAAAGAGCTCGATACGAAAGTAGGAAAGCAGAGCAAAGATACGAACTAAATCTAAAAATGAGCCAAAAGTCGACCGCGGTTTCACTCACCGGATCGTCAGCCGATGTCCTATATATTATATGTGCGATTGGTAAATTGTCGCAATTATTTTATTAGATTCAGTTTATTGTATTATATATATATATATATATATATATATATAACTAAATCTAAAAGTGAGCCAAACGGTGGCCGCGGTTTCACTCTACGGATCGTCAGGACCTGGCTCTACTTTCGTACTTTCGTATTGAGCTCTTTTTTGTTAAGGTTTTCGTCTTGGGTTTTTTTTTCTTTCAAACACGCTCTTGAGTTATTGTTATTGGGCTTAGTTTGTTTCTTTTTTTTATTCCCCTTTTTACCCACTTGGTAGTCCTTGTTGGGTTTGACGACTTACGTTACTGATTTGTTAGCGTTAGTTTTTTCTGACTTCGGTCTTGATTAGCGCTACTGTATTGTTGGTACGTATAGTGATATATATATACTAGCAGTATAGCCCGGCGTTGCTCGGTTGTAATATAAGCTTTAAAATTAATCCATGGTTCAGAATCAGCCTAAAGAATATTTGTGTAAAATTTGGTGAGAATCGGATAAAAATTGTGGATTTGTATAAAGGACATACAGACAGATAAACAGACAGATAAACAGACATCTTGCCTTTTATATATATATATATTATCGATTTTCTGCACTATTGTAAGAACTGCAACCTTGAAAATTCTGAATATCGTTTCTTATATTTGTATATGCATGTATCAAATTTGATTAAAATCGGACCACTCCTTCAATAACCCCATTTTTTCGATTATTGATTTTCGATATCTATCGGGGGTACCTCGACACAAAACCTAGCTAAGAACACTCGCAGATGCTTATAGTACAACTGTGTTCAGCTGTTTGGGAGTCTATAGGTAACAGACACACACACACAGACATATATACACATACACACAAAGTTCCATTTATAAATAAGTTTAGATTCTTTGGGATATTTTTCCCAGAGAAACAGGTTTTAAATAGGAAAAAAAGCTCAAATATAAAAATGACGAAAACAAACATCATTTCGCGTCTTCTGTGATTGTCACCGACTTGACGAGTAACTGTCGAAAAAAAAAATCAGTGATGTCAAAAGAGTTAAGTCGTGTGAAATTAAGAAATATAACGACATCCAGACGGTTAAACAAACTCAATTTTCTCAACGTCATTTTTGAAATTAATGAATAGTGACTGATTTTTTGGGCGGACATGAAGAAGACTACCACCACCTTTAAATTTATTGTTTTTCATTTTTTTTTTTTTTTTTTTTTTTTTTTACTTTTTTCATCGCACTCTTATCGATTACACCCTAAACTTTCAGATTGACAAAGAAAATTTGGAAAAATTTCAATATTTCAACAATTTTAGTGGGGGCTTAGTTTTTCATACAACGTTATAGTAAATCGATCCTTCATTTTGAAACCACCAGCTGGTACGACATTACCACCACCTGTAAATTGGTTGATTATCAATTTTTTAAAATTTTCAGTGCAGTCTTATCGATTAAACCCAAAAGTTTCCGATTGACAAAAAAAAAATTGTAAAAATTTCAGTATTTAACAATCTTAGTGGGAGCGGGGTGCTCAGTTTTTTTTATACAACTTTATAGTAAATCGATCCTGTGCAATTCACTTTTTTTTTTGCTTGTGCAAATTCAACAACCGAATCATTTGCGAAATTTTTGAATAAAGCCATTCTTGAAGTTTCCGAGGAAGATGTCATTGTAAGAACTGAAGAAAACTTGAAAAAGACAAAAACAAGAGCAACAACTCGTCCCCCCACAAAAAAAAAAACAAAAACAAAAAAAAACAAAAACAAAAAAAGAACAAAGCGACCCCAACGCAAGTGGTTCCAAAATGGAGGATCGATTTACTATAACGTTGTATGAGAAAGTGAGCCCCACCTAAAATTGTTTAAATTTTGAAATTTTCCAATTTTTTTTTTTTAATCGGAAAGTTAAGGGTTTAATCGATAAGACTGCGATGAAAAAAGTAAAAACAAAAAAATGAAAAACAACAACAAATTTAAAGGTGGTGGTAGTCTCCTTCAGGTCCGCCATTTTTTAAATTAGGATTTATTTCAATTTCTTTCTCTTATCAATTATTTTTCCTTTTAGACAAGGATCTCTTTCATCTTATTTCTCTTGCTTTTCACTATTAGACGTAATAGTCTCTGAATTTCTGAGACGAAGCCTTGTCAGTTATTATTCATTTTTGACTAGGACTTATTTCATCTTATTTCTCTTGCTTTTCACTATTAGATGTCTGTGAATTCCTTAGATGAACTCTTGTCAATTGTTATTCCTTTTTTATTAGGATTTATTTCATCTTATTTCTCGTGCTTTTTACTATTAGACGCAATAATTTTTGAATTTCGTAGATGAAGCCTTGTTAATTATTACTTGTTTTTGACTAGGTCTTCTTTCCTCTTATTTCTCTTGCTCTTCACTAACATAAATAGTACTAAGCACTCGTTAGATGTTAGAGTCTAACAAGACAGTCGTCATGGAGTTCCGAACACTGACAACTTTCTGGTAACTCTTGCAACCAGATTGCTCCCAAATGTAATAACCTGAATTTCTGTGGATCTTGTCGCTACGGCCGAGAGATTGAAGTGGGTATAGAGTCTGGAAATCGTACGACCTCCATATAACATCTCTCTGGACTGCGTCCTGGAGAGGACACTTCAGTTTCACCACCATGTGGGAATTCTCTATATATCGATTGCTTAATAAATTCGACTTTACACACACCTATACCTTCTCAGGGGCCAACGGAAAGAACACATATTTATGAACTAGCAGTATAGCACGGCGTTGCTCGGGTGTAATGAAAGCTTTAAAACTGATCCATGGTCCTGGAGCTCAGACTCTTTGGACGTTGGCACGAAACACAAGCAATAGTTGTTTCCAGTTAAAGCGAAAACGTAGACTGAAAGAAAAATGAATGGATGTAAGTCAAATTTTGATTTCCTGGTATCGATGTCAAATATGTTTTTTTCGTCGTAAACTGATTTTTTTAACTACAATTATACCTACTTAGAGCCAAACCCGAAGCAAAAACTAAAATAAAAGGGATGAAAAAATACAGACATACAGACACACACACAAACATCTTGCCTTTTATATATATATATATATATATATATATATATATATATATATATATATATTATCGATTTTTTGCACTATTGTAAGAACTGCAACCTTGAAACTTCTGAATATCGTTTCTTATGTCTTTGTCTATGAATGTAGCAAATTTGATTAAAATCGGACCACTCCTTCTATAACTCGATTTTTTCGATTATCGATTTTCGATATTTATCGGGTGTACCTCGACACAAAACCTAGCTAAGAACACTTGCAGACGCTTATAGTACAACTGTGTAAATTTTCAAGAAAATCGGTTCAGCCATTTCGGAATCTATAGGTAACGGACACACACACACACAGAGACAAAGTTCCATTTATAAATAAGTTTAGATTAACCAACAGAAAATAACTATTCATTGGTTTAAATAGTTTTTCCGTATGCGGAGGTCGTTCAGAACAAATTGGATACACAATCTTATCATGGACTAATTTGAAGACAGGAAAAATATATTCAATCTTGATCCTATTCTTAGTCTTCAAAATGCATAAATACGTACGATTTTGCTTTTTTTCTCTTCAGAGAGCCATCGTAAGTCCGGGCAACATGTTTTGCTTACCCTCTCAACGTCTCTGCCGTACTGCGATCTGTATCTCGCCTTTTTCCACGTGCAACGGACAAAGAGATACATCTAGATATTCAAGAAAAAGCAGAAGGCTTGCTGCCGGATGCAGTCTTTTCGTCATACCCTGGATACGTTGTATTGAAAACTGAGTCTTCGATTTATCACCATTTTTAAAGTATTTAGGAGATAAATTCAAATCTCACGAAGAGTGGATGGAAACATTTCCAACCACAACGAAACTAAATTAAAACCTCAAAAGTAGCCTTATTCATTCTTTGTTGCCTTTTACGCCAGTTATTTCCCTTTGATACGCACGCACAAGTTATCTCCCTTTCGTACATTGACTATTTATCACTTTGCTATGATTTAACATCCCCGAAAATTTAGGAGTTACAGTTCAAACTTATCTTCTTTTTTTTAATCGTATCACCCCGAGCAAGGCGGTAATGCCACTGATGTGCAGGGGTCTACATAAGAGTAAAAAGATTAAGTAGAAGAGAGTGAAGAGGAAGACGAACCAGTTAGAAAGGAGCAAGAGAAGGATGGGAATACAGGTGTGATGTCAGTTGCAAAGGTGGAGAGAAAGGAAAGGATATACGGGGTGGTGAAAGAACTAGAGTCAAGTGGTTAATAGATGAGTATTGACATTGCATTTAAATTCCTGGAGGTTGTAGCCGTCAGGAAAGCAAAAATATGGAAGCGAGTTCCACAGGCGAGAAGTGCGAGAGAAGGAGTAGAATTGTCGTCTGCATTTGGTGAATCTTACTGTGAATGGTTGGGACCCAGTTGCCAATCTGGTTGCACGAGTAAACACCTGTTGCAGAGGCACCAGTGACTTAAGTTCGTTGAAGCCATGAAAGTATTTGTAGAACAGACAAAGGGAGGCCACATCTCGTCGGTGGGGAAGTGGCTGTAGTCGAGCCGCCAAGTCGGTACCTATCACATTACTGATTCTGTGGATAATTTATAGCCTTTCAAAGATTTTACTGTAAATAAGATCACAAAACTTACCAAAAATCCTTTTAAATGAATCATTTCACCCCAGGCAAAACAATAAAGGCACTAAGATGCAAATGGATCTCTAGATATGTACTAAATGCACCAAGCCAGATGTGACAAAACCTGTTTTTATTTTTTTATTCATTTAGGGTTTTTTTAACAATTTTTTTTTTTTTTCAGGTATCCAGACGCAAGGGATACGTCGTCTGTACAGACAAGGAAATTGAATTCTTGAATTCTTTCATTACATGGCAAGCCACAGAGTCCGAGACGCTAACTTGTGATTTTGTTTTTTAACGAAAACAAATTTCGAATCTACATTTATTTCCTATCACTATTTACGGCATGTTTATCCCACCCGTACTACCTTCTTTTGTCAAATGTGTACATCGACTTGCGCCATTAGCCACGTCAAAAGTCTACGCATGCGCACAAGCAGTTACCTTACCGCCTTCCCCTGTTTTGTTTAATCTTACATGAACACCGATTCACACGATTTTGATCACTGCATTTAGAACTCCATTTTACCCATAACGAGTCTTCGATTTAACATCTTTTTAAAACATTGAGAAGATAAATTCAAATCTCAGGAAGAGTGAAAGAAAACAATTCCAACCACAACGAAACTAAATTAAAACCTCAAAAGTAGCCTTATTCACACTTTGTTGCCTTTTACACGAGTTATTTCCCTTTGATACGCACGCACAAGTTATCTCCCTTTCGTATATTGACTATTTATCACTTTGCTATAATTTAACATCCCCGAATATTTCGGAATTACAGTTCAAACTTATCTGTGGATCATTTATGGCCTTTCAACGATTTTACCAAAAATTATTTTAAAGAAATAATTTTAAACGAATATTCTTTGAATATTCCCAATCTTGGTCAACCCACCGAAAGTATATGATTTTCTTTTCAAACTTTGTATTTATAAATGTTAAGTTATTAAGTACAAACACTCTGCTACAGAAAATATTACTAAAAGCATTACCTGTTAAAAATTAAAAATTTTAAAAGACAAAGCCGAATTTTATAAAGCAATTTCATATAACAAAAGCACAAAAATATTTAAATATTTAAATTAGTATGCTTAGTTAAGATGTTTATTCTTAATTATGAGAAGAAATTGTTAGTTTTCTTCCAGAACGTTGTGAGATATTTGTAAACGTTCTTTTTCAGAAGCATCTTTTCTTTGAAGGCAAACGACACATTTCAAAACTAAACTAACCAATTTATTATATGAATATTTTGCGAAGCCTTAGACATTAAAAATCGTTTTTTTTTTTCTACATCTAAATTTTCTGAACACGTAATTCATATTACGACCAATACTAACAAACTTATCTTATACTAGCAGTATAGCCCGGCGTTGCTCGGGTGTAATGAAAGCTTTAAAACTAATCCATGGTCTTGGAGCTCAGTCTCAGCCTAAAGAATATTTGTGTGAAGTTTGGTGAGAATCGGATAAAAATTGTGGATTTGTATAAAGAACATAAAGACAGATAAACAGACACACACACCTTACCTTTTATATATATATATATATATTATCAATTTTCTGCACTATTGTAAAAACTGCAACATTGAAACTTCTGAATATCGTTTCTATGAGTGTATCAAATTTGATTAAAATCGGACCACTCATTTCTATAACCCGATTATCGCTTTTCGATATTTATCGGGGGTACCTCGACACAAAAGCTAGCTAAAAACACTCGCAGACGCTTATAGTACAACTGTGTAAATTTTCAAGAAAATCGGTTCAGCCATTTCGGAGTCTATAGGTAACGGATACACACACACCCACACACAGACAAAGTTCCATTTATAAATAAGTTTAGATTCTCTGCGCGTCAGATGAAAAAAATTAATTATCTGCGCAGTTCCGGTTGTGAGACAATAATGTTTAAGACTTTGTGCTGTTATAATGGCGACTCTCCTGCCAAACCTCGTAAGCTAAGCAACTTCAGCAACTCCAAAAATAACGATTGGACTCTGATCCTTTGTACTGGGGCTGGAGTTTGTAAGCCTTATTTTTTCCTTACCCATATCACATCAACATTCCAAATCATATTTATGACAGTTCTCTTTGTGATAGTTTTCCCTGTGTCGCTAACAACAGCGATTCCTGTCCGGATGACCCGTTCCCATACAGCAGACACCGTGAGTGCAGGATTCGTCTTAAAGAAACATTCGACGCCAATGACAGTCAAAGTGGCTTTTCTTCACCCAAGAACATTTAACGTTAGCACAAAGACATTCAACGCTAGCATATACAACACATCACCGTCCATCCTTCCAACAAAACTACCCCATAATGTCACCACCCCACGGCAACAGGGCGTAGCCCAAGATGTCTATAACAATGATGACAGTGATGCTAGTTCTGCTGTGGTTCCTGTTTTCGTGCTAAGTAATACAAGTGGGTCTCCAGTGGCTACACCGGAAACGACTCGAAGTAAAAACGTTAATCTTGCAGTAATACCAGTATTGGGCATTTTCTTTCTCATGATACTCGTTTGTTTCAAAGGATGTAGTTGGTTCCGTGAACATCTCAAAGAACACGACATTGAAGACGACGGTAAAGATTACGTCATACTTTCCCCGCCAGAAGATGGTTATCGAGAGGTCGAGTTCCGCTCAGACACCTCATCCATGTACTACGACACAGTCTCTTCTTACAGGTCGATTCTCAGACAAAAAGGTGAATATGGCGGATACAACAACTACGACACCGTCACTTCTATCCGGTCAGTTTTACAGAGGGCAGATGTTAGAGATGCCGCTATCCAGGTTCGTTTGCAAGGCCAAAGACCTGATCGCTGGAAAAGCGTGTCTGGGATTTTAAACAATGGAGACGGTAGTAATTCAGATCTCCTACGCGTGCCCAAAAAGGCACATCGACAAGTCTCGTTTCAGACGAGTCACAACGAGACTTATGATCCACCTCCTCCGCGCATGTGTGACGTCAATATTCAAGTCGGGGATTCGACCATGGAACGTTTAAAACAGCAGCAAGAAAAGACATCGAAATTCCAGAATGGCATGTTACCACGACAGATTTCCCCCGGTTATGGTAGCCGAGGCTGTCTCGCTTCGTCTCTTCCCAATCGCCATTCGTCGGCCTCTCTACGCAGTATGGACAGACCGGAAAGTCAGCCCTTAAAGCGGACAGATAGTGGCGGCTGTGTTAGTACGACTAGCAACTCCACAGCGGCCAGTATTGGCTCAAATGTTCCTGTCAAACCTAAAAACCGCAGAATTCACCATTTCCAGGTTCTGAGAGTCAACAGCACCGACAGACTCGGTTCGCGAGAGACTGAACGAATGGACACTTCTCCGTTACGGCCAGCGGTGATCACGCCTCATTATATTGACCAGGACCGATCAGCATCCGGACTTACCCTTGATAAATCCGTTGACTTCCAAGACCGACCAGAACGTCCTTCAAGCGATTCGTTTGATAATAGCCCAGGAGAGCTTTACGGGGCTCCAATGACCACTATGTGTCACCCACATTATTTTTGTGACCAGTTTGTCCAGACTGACAGCGATTCGGCTAATGACACCATGTCTCCAGTTACCGCCGCTGCACATACCTCTGTTTACCCACCAATTCTCACAGAAATCAAACTCACTCACACGCGACCCGAGGACGAAGATTCGGACGAACTGAGTGGAATAAAGAAACTAGACGCAGACGGTCTACGGCACGAATTATACATTGATGAGAGTAGCGATACAACTGGAGAAGAGTCGCTTGTGACCAGCGGCCGAAACAGCGTGAGTTGGTCCGAGCAGTTAGACGAAGAGGACCAGCTTCAGAAGATGTTGCAGGCGCATGCTTCGGCCATTGCAGGGGCTCCGATCGCCTCTTCGATTTCGTTAGAATCCTCATCCTCTGACGACGTAGCGCAAAGGCTAGAACTACATCGTAGTCATCAGACTTTGACGGAAGCCGGCGATGCTACGACCACTTCTGAAGACAGCGGCGAAGGGAAAAACGATTTTGATAGTCGACCCGATAATAGTCAAGCTGAAAACGACGAACCAAAAGACGAAGAGACTCCGCTGATAGAGCGCTCGTTTACAGATATAACTAGTTCGCCTCACTCTGTTACTAGCCCCAAAACGTTAAACAGTACACGGCCTCACCGTGTCAGCAGTGGTTATGACACCCAAGGACCTGAATCTTCCAGCGTGAAGGGACCGGCAGAAGCCGGTGACTCGTCTTGTGATGTCACACCCTTAACATCTTCATCTAACTCTTTACAAGAATGTGGTCGGGAAGCTGGTAAGGGCGGTATACATGCGCAGCTGCCATTACAGCTGCTATTGTTTCAGCACGTACAAGAAGAACGTAAGCAAGCGCTGAAATCTCTAGACTTTGAGAGTCGGCATCAGGCACCTTTTTCCCGCCTTTTAAAGAACACAGATACTGGCAGAGACGAAATATTAATGGCTCCAAACTTGGGCCAACCTCCCTCATACATTCCACAACCCCACCCACAAGATACCAATAACAATATTTCTACGCCCCGCTTTAACGCCAACAACAACACATTTCCCAGACATAGAATGGGAAGCACTGACAGCAATTTTAGCAAAAGGAGTAGCAGCTTGAGTATGGACAATATCCAGCTAAAATCTCCTGCTTCTGACCCTCCGACCCCAACAGACAGTCTTGGTGAGAAGCCGACGATAGAGGCGATATCTGAAACAGTAACAGCGGGTAATAGAAATAGTGATGGTGGCAGCAGTGTGCAGTCATTGACTATAAAAGACAGTTTGAATGCCCCAGTGACTGAAATGGACGACCCACTTCGAACTTGCGACACGGCGGAGACTTTAGGCCGTGTTATGAAACCCCTAAGCACTCTCCCGCCGCTACCCCCTTCAGCAAAAAACGCCAAAATGTATCAAGCAAGAAACCCATCAAACTCTACTACAGATTCTACCGTTCTAAGATAAGTCATATATATATATATATATATATAAGTCAAATATATATATATATATATATATATATATATATATTTGCACAGTACTATATATATATATATATATATATATATAGTACTGTGCAAAAGTATTAGGACAAGAACTATTTTATCTTTTATGAGGCATATTGACAGAAAATAAACAATTTAATTAAAGTAATTTTATTTGATTTCCTCAACAAATACTTTAACAAGAAAAAATACTTGTTACAAAATAAATTTAATATTTAGTATAATTTTGCTTTGATCACAGCCTTCATTCTGTCAGGCATTGACATCACAAGCTACTTTAATGTATCTAATGGTATCTCCTGCCAAGCAGCTTGTATTTGTTCCCAAAGTGTGTCTTGCAAAGTAACATTAGATTTATCAATTTTTTTTATCCAAAATATCTCATAGATGTTCAATAGAGTAGTCTCAAAATAACTTTCTGCTTAATAGAAAATACGAAAAATTAAAGATAACTTTTTTTAACACATTTCTTTTACACCTAGTTTTAAATCAATATTTATTAGCAATTTACTTGGCTTTTCACCCTGTATTCGAATTTTAGTGATGTTTTTAGGAAAATCACCCCCTGTTTAAATACTTTTGCACACTACCGGTAGTGTACAAAAGTATTAGGACAGGGATGATTTTAAATTTTATTTTATTTATTCATAAAAGATAAAATAGTTCTTGTCCTAATACTTTTGCACAGTACTGTATATATATTATTGTATATTTTGGCAACAACCCTTCTTTTAAGCATGTTTCGTTAAAAACGACTGAAGGAAGATTTTAATTTTTTGTTTAATTTTTCAAGTTTTCTTACATGCTTAATTTTTGCTGGAGTTAAGGAATATAAGTCGAATTCCAGTCAAATTCGTTGCATTCACTTACGCGCAAATACCCTTGGGAAATGTATTAATCCATCACTTCTTCCTCCAGCTATGGATTAAATAGCAAAACTGATCGGGTTCTATAGTATTGGTTGGCAACCAGTCTACTGCAGAGAGTAGTGACAACCTTCTGCTGGAAAATCTTCTGCTCAGTTAGGCATGTCCCTTTCGAGACATGATCACCCATCCGTGTATCATGTATATCACTTAATTGACTGATTGAATATAATAGTTGGAAAAATAATTATAACTTCAAATGGGCATAAAGTCGGGTATTGGTTTTCTATTTTTATTCAGTAAGAAACTGATCCCCCTAGAATTAGTACCCATTAATATAAATGGAAACGAATACAATCAAAGCTTCCACAGGACATAAAATGAGGGATCGGTTTTCTATTGCTATGCAGTAAAAAACTGATCCCCCTTAAATTAGTACCCATTAATATAATTGTAAACGAATACAATTTAAGCTTCTGGTTGACTTAAAGTGGGGGATCTGTTTCTACTGCTATGAACTAATAAACTAATCCCCCACTAATTCCTACTTGTTAATATGAAAATAGAATCTTTCTCCCTCCAGCTATGGGTTACATAGCAGGACAAATTGGATTTTGTGGCTTTGGCTGGCAACCAGTTTACCACAGAAAGTAATAGCAACCTACTGCGGGAAAACCATCTGCCCAGTCAGTCATGTCTCAAAAGAGACGTGATCGCCTAAGCGTGTATCACGTATGGCACTTAACTGACTGAATGAAGATAATAGTTGGAAACATAAGTAAAGCTTCTGCAGGTCATAAAGTGGGGGATCGGTTTTATATTGTTATGAAGTTATAAACTGATCCCCCCCTAATTACTAATTATTAATACAATCCGTCTCTTCCCTTTTCAGCTATGCTTTAAATAGCAGGATAGAAACCATCTGCCCAGTCAGTCATGTCTCAAAAGAGACATGATCGCCCAAGCGTGTATCACGTATGGCACTTAATTGACTGATGGAATGTAAAAATATTCCGTAATTATTAACTCCAGCAAATAGGAAACATACTTGAAAAATTAAGTTAAAAATTAATAAAATCTTCCTTGTCTGTCGTTTTCAACAAAACGTGTGTGTGTATATGTGTGTGCGTGTGACAAAAGAATATATATATATATATATATATATATATATATATATATATATAAGAAAGAATATATATATATATATATATATATATATATATATATCTGTAAAAAGAAAATATAAATAAAGATAAAATGAAAATTTTTCTTTACCGTCGCATTTTGTCTTCAGGTAAATGTAAGGATTTTATTAGGGATCTCTACAGATTCCCTAAAAAAAAAATTAATACCAAACATTGATGAAAAAATATCCTAATCTCAAAAAGAAATTTTTTTCGTCAAAACCTTGCTGTTATTCTCAAAAGGAAAGACCAAAGGATTTTTTGTTTTTTGGATTATATTTTTGATTGTTTTTATAATTTTGGTTAAAAATCTTGTTTTCCGTTCTTATTTTTCTATTTTCTTGTTTCTTCTGTCTTGAATTTGTGGCACCAAAGATTAATTTCGGAATTTTAGCGTCTTTCTTGCGAAGAAAAAAAAACGCAATGATTTGGAAATTCTTCCAAAAATGAAATAACTATCAGGTCTTAATGAATTTCCAGGATTTTTTTAATCATTTCACCCCAATCAAGGTAGTACTACCACTGGAGCGCAGGGATTAGATATGATGAAAATGAAGAGAAAGAGAAACAGGTCATTGGGGGGGGAGGGGGGTCAGACTGGGTGTGAAGAGAGCTGCGTGAGAGTTGAGCGGAAAAAAAGTATCTAATGGTATCTCCTGCCAAGCAGCTTGTATTTGTGTCGGGGAAAAGATGGAAGTTAAGGAGATAAGAGATGGCAATTGACATTGCATTTAAACCCTTGGAGATTGTGGCTATCAGGAAAGCAAGAATACAGAAGGGAGTTCCACAGGTGGGAAGTGCGAGACAAGAAGATACTCGAGTAAAAATTGCGGCTACATTTGATTGGTTTCATTGTAAAAGGATGGAACCTAGTTGCCAGTCTAGTAGCTCCAGTAAATTTTTGTAGTGGGGTCACCGGGGAGCTAAGCACGTCGGAGTAGAATCAGTGAAAGTATTTGTAGAAGAGACAGAGGGAAGCCACATCTCTTCGGTGAGAAAGTGGCCGGAGTCAAGCCGCCAGAATGGGATCGATTACATCGCAGATTCACCTTTGGATTTTGTCGAGAACAATAGCAGGGGTGCCTGACCAAATATGACAGCCGGATTCAATGCACGGGCGAATGGCAGATTTATAAATGTGCAACATAAATTCAAGCGAAAAAAATTTCACATTATTAAATTAATTAAATTATATTATTTACATTGTTCGCCCGGTTCACACTTTGAACTAACGCCAGGTTCACACTCCACCCACGTCTATTGAACAGAGGGAGAGGCTCATCCCTTGTTCCCTGTTGAGGATGTGGTTTCTGTCTTTCTCTTTTCCAATCTTTTCACTCTTACGTAGCCCCCTGCGTATCGGTGGCGTTACCGCCTTGCTCGGGGTGATATAGTTAAAAAAAAAAACTGGTGTCCTCAACTTTATTGCCATGTTTACGATGTTTCAGCCGTTGCACGCTCCGCCATTCTTCAGGTGCTAGAAATTTCAAACCGAGCCTTTTTCAAATGGATAAAGTGGATAAAGACGTTCGTGAGTTCCAGTGACTTGACCCAAAACAGTTGTGAGTTCAATACCAGGCTACAGCAGTGGTGAACAAATAACTTAGAGAGTTGAGTTAAAGGGAGATAAGTACATGGCTTCCGGAAGTAACATCGAAGATGGAATGAGAATGATGTACTCCAATGATCGAAATAAAAGGTTCGGTTCGAAATTCCTAGCACTTGAAGAAAACCGAAGCGTACAACGACTGAAACGTCGTAAACTTGGCAATAAAGAGGACAACAGTCCGAACAATGTAAATAATGTAAATACTACCTCATTTCAGAAGTATAGACAAATGGTTAAATATTTTATATTTTTTTTTAATTTAATTTATATTTTACATTATATTACCTCCAATTATTTAATTTTATTTAATTTCGAAAAATTACATTTTGTAGAGTTTAATGATTATATTAGTTAAAAGCTAAAGTTCTTAAAGAATTAAAATCGTTATTTTTTTTCTTTTTGTAAAGCAGAACACCCAGTTGCCAAAATTTTGCTCTAAATCGTAAAATTAAAATATTATTATTTAATGAAAAAAGATTTTAATTGCATTTATGAATAAGATATAAAGATATTACTGTCTTAAGAAAAAAATTCGATGAAAAATAAATAATAATTTTCATTTTTTTATATATATATATATATTAATTTTAATAATATATAAAGATTTAAATCTTTAAAACTCTTATTTGAAGAAGTGAGGTGATATTGTTATGAAGTAAAAACTATATTTGTGTAGCGATGACTTGCCTCGGCGACCCAAAAGGGCCAGAGTCGGGTGTATGTTTTGTAAAGGAGTGTAGAGACGGCGAATTGGCGAGCGTTGGTCGGATGGAAAATCGGACAACATTTCGTTGTAAACAGAATCGGTGTCGATTGTAGCCGTTTATATTTACTGAGCTGAGCTTGCATTGGCTGAGTGGTAGCCAGGTCGATTGCATAAAACGTGGTATGCTTATTTGAGCCGTCGTTATATTCACCCGACACATTTTACTGTCGGGTAGGGGCCCAAATCATCTCTCAGTTGCGTCTCTGTCCTCGAAGACAGAGTGCGGCTCAGTTGTGGCTCCTTCCGCGAGGGCAGAGTTGCATCTGAGAAAAATTACACTGAAAGATGCCCGGTTCCGGAGAACAGTGTCCCGCGGCCGCGCCACTCCATTGCACCAGAGGGGTAGACCAGATGCTCGTCACCGGGGCTAGCTTAACCGGCGGTTGAGGTGACTTGGGAATTTTTGTTCCTGTGCCCGTCCATACGCGGTCGGGTCCCTTGTGTCACATACCGCTCCAATAGGGAAGTAGGTTAAATACCTAAATACCTATTTGAGCCGTCGTTCGCGTGAATAGCGTTTCAGAGGTTAAGACAAGACTCGTGAATCTGGTTTGCCTGTTTGGAATACTTTCCTGTAGTTGTTTCCTACCAACTAATTTTTCCCCCTTTTTGCAACAAGATATTTCGGCCTAAGATGACGCGCCACAAATTGGTCATAAGCATTGAACGCATCTGTTGCGTATGCAGTCAGTAGGGCCGTTTAATTTATTCCGCATCTGCCTTCTGTTTTTTACTCAACTGCCGATACACAGCGAGAGCGCCGCCTCGCAGTTGTAGCGGCAAGACACGCTCAACTTTGTCCATGTTGCAAAACTCGCAAACTAGTTCAACGTTCTCGATCCATTCTACAATCGGCAGGTCAGTCGCAGCATCGCTGTACCCCGGAATCAGTCGGATGTCAAAAACCTTATCCGCCATGATGGAAGGAAAGGTAGACAAAATAAAGGCCGAATTTGTTAATCGTGAATGGAAAAGCTTTATACAATTCATCGACGCCCCAATATTTTAAAAAGAATTTGGAAGTGTTTTTGTGTATAAACGTACCGATTTCTATAAATACGGGCGTCCATACTTGACATTATCAAAAAATAAAAGAAGTAACTATTGTAGTAAATTTAGACTCAGTCAGTCAGTTAAGTGCCATACGTGATACACGCTTGGGCGATCATATCTCGAAAGAGACATGATTGACTGGGCAGAAGATTATCCCGCAATAGGTTGTCATTGCTTTCTGCGGTAGACTGGTTGCCGACCAACGCTATAGAACCCAATCTGTCCTGCTATTTAACCCATAACTGGAAGGAAGAGACGGATTAATACCTTTTCTGCGCGTAAGTGAATACAATGGATTCAACTGGAATTCGAACTCGGCTACACGGTTTCTCGTTCCGACCCGATATCCACAACGAAAATTCAATAAAATATCAGATTACATAGAACATTTTCCTAATTTTTTAAGCTTAATGGATAGTTAGAATGTATATAAAAACGTTTACATACGTAAAGAGTAGATTTTACAGATATAGCCACCGTAGAAAAAGCATTACATTAACTTCCGTCTGTTATAAAGCTGTCAACCTTTGAATTTTTTTATAGTAACGTTCACCCTGTACAAGACCCAGTGAACACTCGAGGTAGAGGGTTACATTAAGAGGTAGATTATATCTATAAGAGGGGAAGAAAACGGTTAACTCTAGACTTGAACAGGTAAATATTGTAGTGATCGGGGAAACATCATCTTGGGAGTCTTTTCCATAGGACACTGTTTTCTTTCCTTTTTTTTCTTTTTTTTTTTTTCATCATTTCACCTTAAGTATGTGATACTAATGAAAAGGTTAAAAATGAACGGGATTCAAGAAGATAGATGATGGCAATTGACGTTGCATTTAAACTTTTGAAGCGGGAAGCTATCAGAGAAGCAAGTAAACGGAAAGGAGTTCCACAGCCGGAAAGTGAAAGAAAAGACTGGATACAATGGGTATTGAAGAAAAGATAAAAGATGAACAGGATTCATGAAGATGGAAGATGGCAGTTAACGTTGCGTTTAAATTAGCTATCAGGGAAGCAAGTAAACAGAAAGGATTTTCACAGACGGGAAGTGAGGGAAAAGACTGGGTACAGTGGGCATTAAAGAAACGATAAAAGATGAACGGGATTCATGAAGATTTCAGAGAAGCAAGTAAACGGAAATGAGTTCTACAGGTAAAAAAATGCGAGTAAAGAAACTATCAGAGTGGAAGTGACGGTTACATTTCAGCGGAGCAGATGCTATGAAAATATTTAAAGAAAAGACAGAGGGAAGCCACGTCACGTCGGTGAGAAAGTGACTGAAGTCGAGATGCCAAGTCAGGACCGATAACATTGCAGATTGTTCTTTGAATTTTGTCGAGAACCTCGAAATGAATAATAGGATTGCCCGACCAGATATGGCAACAGGGACTCAGCCATCCTGGCAGTAGATGCAACTCTTGATCTGATATATTCGATGCACTTCAGGTTAGTTGAAAAAAAGAGGCGCAGTGAGTTGCTCTCCAGGAGACTCGCATCAGCCATGCTGTTGGCTGGCAGGAACGTTTCTCTATGGTGGTTAGAGGAGAGGACATTTGTTTTGGAAGCGTTCAGATTAAACAGCCAGCTCTAGAGATTTGTGGGAAGAAGCTGCTTGAGTGGAACAAAGGGGAAATGTGGGTGGTTTGATACGATGTAAGCGGCGTGGCAGGTCGATTAATTAAACTTCAGACGTGTTAATATTCCCCAAGTAAAGTTTCAGAAACGTATATTTTATTTTTGAATTTTTTTGTTTTTAATAAAGAGAATAGGTTAAAAATTTCAAAACGAAAACCCTGTCCAGTCAATTTTGATCAGTTTTGAAATAAAGCAAAGTACACCCTTGTGCAAACAAATTGAAACAACTGCTTTACTAAGACGTGCGTTGTGGTGCAATGGATATCGGCTCAGAACGAGAAATCTAGGAGCCGAATTCAAATTCCAGTTGAAACACTTGCATTCACTTGCGCACAAATCCCTTTAGAAAGCTATTAATCCGTCTCTTCCCTCCAGTTATAGTCTAAATAGCAGGACAGATTGAGTTCTATAGCCTTGGCTGGCAACCAGTCTATCAAAGAAAGTAATGGTAACCTACGGCGGGATAATCTTCTGCCCAGTCATGTCTCTTTCGAGACATGATCGCCCAAAGCGTGTATCATGTATGGCACTTAACTGACTGAATGAAGATAATAGTTGGAAACATAAATAAAGCTTATGGGCATAAAGTGGGGGATCGGTTTTCTATTGTTATGAAGTAATAAACTGATCCCCCAGTAATTATTAATACAATCCGTCTCTTCACCCTTCAGCTATATTTTAAATAGCAGGATAGAAAATCTTCTGTCCAGTCAGTGATGTCTCTTTCGAGACATGATCGCCCAAAGTGTGTATCACATATGGCACTTAACTGACTGAATGAAGATAATAGTTGGAATATAAGTAAAGCTTCTTATGGGCATAAAGTGGGGGATCGGTTTTCTATTGCTATGAAGTAATAAACTGATCCCCCACTAATTACTCATTATTAATACAATCCGTCTCTTCTCCCTTCAACTATACTTTAAATTGTTGGATAGAAAATTTTCTACCCAGTCAGTCATGTCTCTTTCGGGACATGATCGCCAACGCGTGTATTATGTATGGCACTTAACTGACTGCTTTAGTTTCCTTTCTTTAATGATACGATCAGTTTTAAACTCACTGGAGTGATAGGGTGTATTCGGTTTCTATTTATTTTATTTTATTTTTTTCGGTTGAGGTCATTGGCTGTGGTGTGCAGTAATATGAATCTATCTTTGGGGTGTATTATGGAATTTGTTTGACTTTAAAAATATTGAATCATCTGTGATTGCAGCAGACACTATTCTTTTGACTGTCGATTAGTTGTCCTACGACCATTGCCTACGTTGGACGTTACTCCAATTAAGCGTACGAAAATTGTAACGCTGCATGAACACACTGGCAAGCCTTACAGAGTGATCGCGGATATTGTTGGTGTCAGCCTTTCAACTGTCAGTCGTGTCATCACGGCGAATAAACAAACTGGGCTCATCAGTCCAAAACGTAAAGGATAACGAGGCCAGAAAATAAAAATAAAATAAAATAAAATAAAATAAGCGCCAAGAGACGACGTATACGTAATCAAGGAAAGGATGAAAGATCCTTGGAAAACATTACTCGTTTTGTTTCAATTAATTTACACAAGAGTGTAATTTTCATATTAGCAACTAGCAGTATAGCCCGGCGTTGTTCGGGTGTAATGAAAGCTTTAAAACTAACCCATAGTCCTGGAGCTCAGACTCAGCCTAAAGAATATTTGTGTGAAGTTTGATAAAAATCGGATAAAAATTGTGGATTTGTATTAAGGACGTACAGACAGATAAACAGACACACACACAAACATCTTATCTTATATATATATATATATATATATATATATATATAATCGATTTTCTGCTCTATTATAAGAACTGCAACCTTGAAACTTCTAAATATCATTTCTTATGTCTTTGTCTATGAGCGTATCAAATTTGATTAAAGTCGGACCGCTCCTTCTATAACCCGATTTTTTCGATTATCGATTTTCGATATTTATCGGGGGTACCTCGACACAAAACCTAGCTAAGAACACTCGCAGACGCTTATAGTACAACTGTGTAAATTTTCAAGAAAATCAGTTCAGCCGTTTCGGAGTCTATAGGTAACGGACACACACACACACACACACATACATACACACACACAAAGTTCCATTCACAAATAAGTTTAGATATTAAATTTAATCCTTTAGCTTGAAATTAAACCTAAAATCAAAGCTTCAAGAAAGATTTTGGATTTTTAAATTGAAGTTTATGTATGGCGAATCTATGGAGATATCTATATTCTTCATCTTCGTTTTTCGTGTCCCTTCAGGACATAGTCGATCATGGACCTCCACTTGCTCCTATCCTTTGTCGCTCTCAACTTTTCCTCTTCGTATGTCTCCCAAACCCCGCTCTTCCATCCACTTGCTAAAGCCCATCAAGTACGCCTCGAGTTGCTTTCACCTGTCTCTAATTCCCTCTATCCGTCCTGTAAGTATTAGATTCTCCAAACCCTCCTTCCTCATTATGTAAATTAGAAATTTCAAATGTCTCTTCTTGATGCCAAATATGTTTCTTTTTCGTCGGCAAAATCTTGTCGTTGCTTACATGTTCGGTCCATGGTATCCTCAGCATCTTTCTGTAGAACCACATTTCTGTTGCTTCGAGTCTCTTCTTTATCTTTGAAGAGATTGTCCGGTATTCGCTGCCATATAAAAGGGCAGATATCACATAACATTTCAACGAAATCTTCGTGTCTCTCAACACTCTGCTTACATATGCCTTGATGATGTCCATCAGAGGATGAAACGTCGGTAATAATATATATATTAATAATAATAATAATAATAATAATATATATATATATATATATATATATATATACGTGAAAAAATCACAAGATCGCCAAGACAATATATATATATATATATATATATATATATATATATATATATATATTCCAATGAACTAAAATCGCCATTTTCTCATGATCTATATTGTAAAATCATTTACAACTCTCAAAAAGTTCTAAAAAGTTTTTTTTAAAATGCATCCTTGGTTATACCAATTCGTGTTCAGATCTCAGAGAAATCCTTACATGTGCCTTGATGATGTCCATCAGAGGATGAAACGTCGGTAAAGAAGAGTTTTCCTGTTGTCTCTATTGTTATAAATATATATTTTTAATAATCAAAATTTCAGACTATCTAACCGGGCTCGCTCTGATGAAGGGGGTGAATGGTTACTCGATGAATGTTAGTGTGTTTTTCTTTTTCTTTTTTCTGTTCTCATTCTAGAAGGGTTGTTTACGATTGAATGAACAAATGAAGAACGGGCACTGCTTATAGAAGATGAGATTCAACAATGGTCGACGCCTTTAAAGAAAAATAAAGAAAAATAATAATAATAATAAACTAATAATCAGGGACAAAACATTTAACGAATGATTTTTCGGATTGAACAAAAAAGAGACAATCTTACACTTACGCAAGCGACGGATGAAAACCTATGTTTGAATCAAACAAATTGTGATTTGCATGAAAAGTGAGGGAGTATTTTTTTACTTTCTATTTTTTAAAATAGAAAAGAATCTTTAAAAATATATCAACTTTGTGTTTGTTTTTTTTTTGTTTTGTTTTTTTGTATGTTTTTTTTTTTTTTTTTTTTTTTTTTTTTTGCTTGTTTTGTTTCAGCCAAAAAGCGTAAACGGTAACGCCCCATGTTACGGGCTTGCTAAAATTTCCAGTAAATAGTCCGACACGCGAATTATATATCGGAGTTATCAAAATTAAAGAAATACAATTTTTTAATCTCATTGTTCTACCAGGTCTGATCTTCGCGGCTAGGACCCGCCAGGACACATACACCATTTATTTTAAATTCAAAAATCCTTTTTTTTTTATTTTAGTTTAGTATAGCGCCTGCGCCTGGAATCAATCCGGAAGGGATAGGATGTTGAATGGAGTCTATGACAGAAATTATCAATGGATCGTATATATGCTTCGCCTAAGGACCGCGTTGAGTTTAAGGCCCAATAGTCGCTCAAGGCATGGTGAGGTGAAATGCATTTACCGTGACTAGATTAAATAGCAGTGTAGATCGAGCTCTCTAGCCTTGGTGGGGAAACAACCCGGAAGGAGTAGGATGTTGAACGGAGTTCATGTCAGAATTTCACGCCAGATTAACTGCAATGGTGACGGGCAAAAAAGATCTTTCGGATTGGACAACAGATGAGAATTAGTTATTACGAGTCAGATGGAAACTGTTTCGATCAGCTAACCTCAAGAAAGGCGATAAAGCCACTAAGCCACAAATGTTTACTGCATGTTAAAAAAAATAAATGAAAAAACTTTAGAAGGAAACGAAAAATCAATCCTAAACAGGGAAGAAAGGATAAACCTCTACTCCTGTTTAAAAGACAAGGGAGGAGTGTGAACCTGACGACAGGCAAACCTATCTACTCCTGTTGAGGAAAAAATAAAAATACAAAAAAATAAAAAGTAAATAATTTTTTTTAGTTTAGGTGGAGACGTTAGACGTATAGAGTTGAAGTAGAATTTATAAAGCAACGGAAAGCCTGAACGGGAAACACGGGATAAACCTTTACTCCTGTTCAAAATACCGGGAAGGAGAGTGAACCGGGCGATAGGCAAAACTATCTAGACCTATTAAACATGGAATAGCGTATTGAATCTCCTAATATGGATGTGCGTTGTGGTACAGTGGATATCGGCCCGGAACGGGAAATCGAGGAGCCGAGTTCGAATTCTAGTTTAATTCATTGCATTAACTTACGCGCAAATACCCTTGGGAAAGGTATTAATCAGTCCCTACCTTCCAGTTATGAGTTAAATAGCAGGACAGATTAGGTTCTATAGCCTTGGCTAGCAACATGTCTACCGCAGAAAGCAATGGTAACCTACTGCGAGATAATCTTCTGCCCAGTCAGTCATGTCTCTTTCGAGATATGATCGCCCAAAAGGTGTATCGCGTATGACACTTAACTGACTGAATGAAAATAATAGTTGGAAACATGATTTAGGCTTGTACTGGGCATAAAGTGGGGGATCGGTTTTCTATTGTTTTGAAGCAATAAACTGATACCCACTAATTACTACGTATTTGTATAATGTATTATAATTCATCTCTTCTCACTCTAGCTATGGGTTAAATGGCAGGACAGATTGGGCTCTATAGCCTTGGCTGGCAACCAGTCTACCGCAGAAAATAATGGCAACCTACTGCGGGATAATCTGCCCAGTCAGTCATGTCCCTTCCGAGACATGATCGCCCAAAGCGTGTATCACGTATAGCACTTAACTCACTGACTGAATATAATAATTGAAAACATGATTTAGGCTTATACTGGGCATAAAGTGAGGGATCGGTTTTCTATTGCTATGAGCTAAATGGCAAGACAGATTGGGTTCAATAGCCTTGGCTGGAAACCATTCTACCAGAGAAAGCAATGGCAACCTACTACGGGATAATCTTCTGCCCAGTCAGCCATGTCCCTTTCGAGACATGATCGCTCAAGCGTGTTTCATGTATGGCACTTAACTGACTGATCTCCTAATATATATGCACAACCGAAAATGTGATGTTGATAGATGGGGACTTCGTGAGGGATGACCTAATTAGTCGTTAAGTACTTATTTATATAATAACTAGCAGTATAGCCCGGCGTTGCTCGGGTGTAATGAAAGCTTTAAAACTAATCCATGGTCCTGGAGCTCAGACTCAGCCTAAAGAATATTTGGAATAATAAAATAATTGCGACAATTTACCAATCGCATCTACTATATATATATATATATATATACTAGCAGTATAGCCCGGCGTTGCTCGGGTGTAATGAAAGCTTTAAAACTAATCCATGGTCCTGGAGCTCAGACTCAGCCTAAAGAATATTTGGAATAATAAAATAATTGCGACAATTTACCAATCGCATCTACTATATATATATATATATACTAGCAGTATAGCCCGGCGTTGCTCGGGTGTAATGAAAGCTTTAAAACTAATCCATGGTCCTGGAGCTCAGACTCAGCCTAAAGAATATTTGGAATAATAAAATAATTGCGACAATTTACCAATCGCATATACTATATATATATATATATATATATACTAGCAGTATAACCCGGCGTTGCTCGGGTGTAATGAAAGCTTTAAAACTAATCCATGGTCCTGGAGTTCAGACTCTTTGGACGTTGGCACGAAAGACTAAAAAGCAATAGTTGTTTCCAGTGACCCGCCAGGACACATACACCATTTATCCGGGAAAGAAAAATGAATGGATGTAAGTCAAATTTTGATTTCCTGGTATCGATATCAAATAACTTTTTTCGTCGTAAACTGAATTTTGAAGGCTAAATAAGTTCTCTGAGTAAATGGTATCATGGCTGACACTAAGAACTACAATTATACCTACTTAGAGCCAAACCTGAAGCAAAAACTAAAAGGCCTGAAAAAAATACAGACATACAGGCAGATAAACAGACACACACACAAACATCTTGCCTTATATATATATTATCGATTTTCTTCACTATTGTAAGAATTGCAACCTTGAAACTTCTGAATATCGTTTCTTATGTCTTTGTCTATCAGACTTGATTAAAATCGGACCACTCCTTCTATAACCCGATTTTTTTTAATTATCGGTTTTCGACATTTATCGGGGGTACCTCGACATAAACCCTAGCTAAGAACACTCGCAGACGCTTATAGTACAACTGTGTAAATTTTCAAGTAAATCGGTTCAGCCGTTTCGGAGTCTATAGGTAACGGACACACACACACACACACACATACACACACACACACAGACAAAGTTTCATTTATAAATAAATTTAGATATTTTAGTTGTTTTGTTTATTCAGATTTTACTTTGAAAGGCTTCCTAGACAAGATAATAAATGAAAGCGTGAAGAAAGGACTAACCACCAATTGTAAGAATACACAAATCAAAAACAAAATTTGAATATCTGGTAAGTGTTTTCATAAGCACCGGAAAATATGACACCGAAATCCGAAGTAGCATTAGATGCATTCCAAAAGCTAAACAGTGTATTATGAAATGAGAAAAATAATAAAAAAAACGTGGCACAAGACCTTTTTAATGTAGGTAATCCGAGCCATATAGCTCGGACGAAAATTGTCAACTTTTCCTCTGACGAGATTCTACCCTTCGGCGGAGCCTCGTCTGGGTTACTCTCCGCCGGAAGCCAGAGTGTCCGACGTCTGAGCAACGTTAATCGCTAGGTTCCAGTTTACCACCCACCTCACAATAGGGTCAAACGTATTTATGAGGATTGGGAAATACCCATTAATGTTCACAGGTAAGGATAAACCAGCTATATTGCTTTACGAATGGGTGATGAAAACCTCTCAGTCAAAACAAGAAACGTTTTCAAGCAAAGTTTGTTTTTTTTTCTCTCCTTTCCTTATCTACATAGCGGCTGGGATTGTAAAAGTGTTTTTTTTTGTTGTTGTTGTTGTTTTTTTTTTGTTTTGTTTTTTTTGTCTTTTTTTTTTTGTTTCCTTGCGAACGAAAACCTCTCAAAGAGTATGAATATAATGATCCCACCAAGCGGACAACATAGCCTTTCTTCCATAGATTTCAGATTTTAGGATCAGGTGTGCATTTGTTCTTATTAAATCACTGCATTTGGTGTTGAACATTGTTCTATGCAACCCATTCTTCATCACCTGTTATGACGGGTTTAAAGAATAAATTATTTTTCATTTTGTAATTGTTTCACCCTGTTACGCCTAGCGAATGCTGGTTCCAGTTATATCGACGAACAGACAAACACCTTATATATATATAAATATATGAGCTATATTTTTATTAATGACGATGAACCGTGTAGCCTAGGGAACAGAGAGTGAGAGAGCGCGCTTCTAAGGGTTGACGGGAGTGTCGTCTTATCTGTTGTGTCTCTCTTCACCGGCCGATCTCTGTTGCTCCTCTACTGCTACTCTGGTCTGTCTCTCTGGTGAATCCGTGCGCCGAGGTCTTTTTATAATCTCCAAACCGGGACTTTTTCTTCCGGTTTTGCCTCGCCCACGCACGCCCACGTAATTCTCAGAAACACCTGTTCTGTTTGCCTCTGTAGCCATTTCCGCTACTGCCGGAAATAAGGTCAAACAAACATCCGTTCCTTTCAACGACCGGAAACACCCCCGCTTGCATCAGCCTTCCTCGGGTGGGGCGAGATTGCTATATTACATTCCTCGCCCACCCATTTCCCAAAATGTTCACCTAAGAACATTTTAAGCGCAACACCCTCACACTCCTCCCCATGCCACACAAGCCCGACAATTGTATAAAACATGTGCACGCCAAAACAACAAAACATGTGCATGCCGAAACAAAAAAAAACAACAAAAAATATATAGGGGAGCCTACATCGGCAACCCAACAATGTTCGTGTCCATCGTGAAAATTGTTCTACCAGCTCGATGTTTCATTGTTCTTTTTTTTTTTTTTTTTTTTTTTTTTTAATATCCATTTTCACAGAATTGGGCAAAGTTCTTAAAAATGTTCATTTTCTTTCTCGACTCTGTCCATAAGCGTAGACGCCTCGATGCACGACCACATGATCATAGGCGGTAATCGCGCCCCAGTTTCTAAACTGACATCGAGTAAATGACCTTTGACCAACACCATGCGTGTTTCTGCTCGAGTTTATTGTTACACATGTAACTTCATTTAATTTAATTTAATTTCAAACATACTATGTTTGAACACAGAAAAATGGCCATTATCTGCAGTACATATCATTCATAGTCTGACCGAGAAATGTTCAATAGAAAATGAAGAAAATTACCCTGATTCCAACGTTAATCCGCATGCAATTTACTTGTGGAGGATTAGAGGTTTCATCTATATTAATTTAGTCTAAAACAATGAACCCGTGACTCGTAGTTCCTTAGTTTGTACAATGTTTTCCATTCCTTGAACTACTTCCTCTGGATTCGAATCCAAGCATATCTGATTTGTTGACATCTCTCTGTTTAACGCAGAGACATTTGAGTGTTGAACACCCGTTGACCCCGGAGTACTATTCGCAATGGGTAACTCAATTTCCTTTTCCGAAGCACTGTTGCTTCTTTCACACTTAAAAATCCGCTTCCTAGCTATTATTCCAAGGATTATCATAACGCCGACTATGCCAGCAATGACTCCTATCGTCAACTTCTTCGGGAGTTCTTCATATCCTTCACTAAATCTTTCCATATCTATCTGTTCCAAGGTATTTACTAGTTTTCAGAAATTAATATGTCTTCAAAAGATATTTCCCAAGTCACATAAATGAAAATTCACAGAGGATGTTGAATTGATGGGAACCTGCACAAAAGCATAATTCACAACCATAGAAATGTAAATCATTTTGTAGTGTACAGTCATTGAAAAGAAATCCAAAAAAAAAGAAAACCTAACACTGCACAAACCAAAGAAAACATTGTTATCAACAAGTTAATCCAATTATCCACTTTAAAGAGTAGAAGAAACTTCCTTTACATGATTTTACATTTCACTTACTCAATAAAAGTAAGATTAATTAAGCAACATACCAGTAAACTCACTTCACATATATGGTAAAATATTAACAAAAAAAATAAATCATTAACTCAGATGTTTTATACTTACAGATAGGTAAATATCTCAACTTTATTCCTCTCGTCAACCCCAACCTATGCGCTACTCTCTACATGTAGTCCTGCACCCCCTCCGTTCTACCGAACAATCCATTTTTCAACTCTAGGGTCAGATCGGCAAAAGTATGCATTTTTTTTCTAACTAGACTTATAAACACGAGCAGAAAACACACACACTATCAAATCAAAGAGTCACCTACCTTGGCTGATGTCTATAGTCGAGCGGCTGCTATGTATTTTCGTCTTCTTTTTTTCTTTCTATCTGGTAGTTTTATGTCCGTTGAATTTTCAATCGTCGCCGTGGTAACCAGCTCGTATCTATCTGTTTTGTTGTCCCAAAACAGCAAGTCACTAGGCACCAATTTCAATGTCTGTTTCGCCTAGCGAATGCTGGTTCCAGTTATATCGACGAACAGACAAACACCTTATATATATAAAAATATATGAGTTATATTTTTATTAATGACGATGAACCGTGTAGCCTAGGGAACAGAGAGTGAGAGAGCGCGCTTCTAAGGGTTGACGGGAGTGTCGTCTTATCTGTTGTGTCTCTCTTTTCACCGGCCGATCTCTGTTGCTCCTCTACTGCTACTCTGGTCTGTCTCTCTGGTGAATCCGTGCGCCGAGGTCTTTTTATAATCTCCAAACCGGGACTTTTTCTTCCGGTTTTGCCTCGCCCACGCACGCCCACGTAATTCTCAGAGACACCTGTTCTGTTTGCCTCTGTAGCCATTTCCGCTACTGCCGGAAATAAGGTCAAACAAACATCCGTTCCTTTCAACGACCGGAAACACCCCCGCTTGCATCAGCCTTCCTCGGGTGGGGCGAGATTGTTATATTACAACCCTAAGCAAGAAAGTACTGCCACCGATGCACAGGGGGCTACCTAAGAGAAGAATGAAGGGTTACATAGGAGAAGAGCAAAGAGAAAAAGGAATAAAAAAGGAACTGGTTACAGGGAGTGTCAGAGAATGGGTAAGAGAATACTAGTAAAAAGAGAGTTGCGCGAGAGTAGAGTGAAAAAGGAAGAAGAACAAGATTCAGAGGGTGTTGTGGAAAGTTGGGGAACTCTTGGATATTGTAGCTATCAGGGAAGCAAGTATACGGAAGGAAGTTCTACAGGCGAGAAGTGCGATAAAAGAAGCTATTAGAGTAGAAGCATTTGGTTGTTTTGACTGTAAAAGGGTGGGACCTTGTTGCCAGTCTGGTTGCTCGAGTAAATTCCTGTTGAGGGGGGCACCAGAGAGCTAAGCTCGTCGGAGCAAAAGCCATGAATATATATATATTTTATAATCGTGTCGCCCCAAGCAAGGCATTTTACTGCCAGTGTTGTGCAAGGGGTTACATAGGAGGAATGTTGAGGAGTGAGAGGTTGCAGGGGGTGTCAGGAAGAGAGTAGGAGAGGGAAGAGATTACTGATGAGAGTGGGGTAGACGAGAAGGAATGTTATGAGGAGTGAGAGGTTGCAGGGGGTGTCAGAAAGAGAGTAGGAGAGGGAAGAATGTACTGATGAGAGTGGGGTGGCTGTAAAAAAGCATGAGAGACAGGATGTAAGTTAGTGAGACAGAAGATGACTATTGACTTTACATTTAAATTCTTGGAGATTGTAACTATCAGGAAAGCAAGTATGTGGAAGAGAATTCCACAGGCGGGAAGTGAAGTGCGAGAAAAGAAGCTGATGGAGTATAATTTGCGTTTACATTTTATTGGTTTCACAGTAAAAGGGTGGGACCTAGTTGCTAATATTTGTAGAAGAGACAGAGAGAAGACACATCTCGTCGGTGCTAAAGTGGCTGGAGTCGAGTTGCCAGGTCGGGATCGATTACATTGCAGATTCTCCTCTGGAGCCTGTTGAGAACTCCAAGATGTATAGCAGATATAACAACAGTATTCAATGCATGTGCGGATGGCTGATTTGTATTTGGGAAAGATGGATTCAGGCGGAAAAAAATTCTACGATTGCCTTATGGGGGTAATGTTTCGAAATTAAATTAAAAACCAGAGAGGGTGGTATGTAAACAACCCTCAATTGAGCATCAAATCTAAGAGAGAAGTCTGGCACGGATACTCCAGACGATACTCCAGACGAGTCAAATGTGGAGTTGGAAGAGAATCTGCAAGCAAAGCACTCGACCTTGTCCGCTGTGAATGTGAGAACCTCAAATTTATTGATTAAACGAAGGATGGAGAATTTGCTGTTGTTCTAAACAAATTTGCAGAGCCGCCAGTAGTCTTTGGAGCCGAACTTGCTGGCTGCTATACGCTGCTTCGTTCTCTCAGCAAACAAAGGCTTAGCGTTATTTTAAATCATCTTGCACTTCTTACGAGCAGTGGCAAACAGGCTCTATTGTGGTCAGACGCGTGGCTCCGGTATAGCCGGAAGAATTGGTTCCTGTGGGCAATGGTAGCAGAGCAAGCAGAAGAGAAACAGGGGTACGAATAAGGTTTAGGACGGAACTTCCTCACCCAGGCGGAGACCTCAGATGCTAAACATGTTTTCCCAAGGGACCTCTCATAGAAAATCGCGGAACGAATCCCAGTCTGCTATTTGGTAGGGGAGTGGGGGAGTGAATTTTGCTTAACGGCATATCAACCTCTGTGGGTCATTTAATGCCAAAAATGTAGGGTTTTAAGGTACATTTTTTAGTAAGAAGGTTAATTTAGTCAGATTTTAACGAAAATTTTGTTTTTATTCTTTTTCATTTTAGAAAACTGAAAATGTCTTCTAGTTTTGTATTAAAAAATGTTTTGTTGAGAATTTTTTCCTTCAAAAATGTGTTGTGGTAATAATCTTTTCTTCAAAGATGTATATTTTTCTATAAAAGTCTATTTTTATGAATATATATTTCTATAAAAGCATTTTTATACTTCCATAATGTTTTGACCCTCAGTTTGGGGGTTCACTATTTGCCCATGGCTGGGGCCCTAACAGGTGCTACCACTCCGGGTCAAGGTGGAACTGGGAACAACAGCAATTAAGAGGTGGTTCCATGCTCCTCACAATCAGAGGCCTTGCTGCCGGGTGCAGTTTACCGTCATACCCAGGACCAGGGGGAGGGGGAATAGAAAGAATTATTAATGGAAACGACAGCATAATCGGTGATTCCAAGAGGGCAAAGCTGCGAAGCTTGGCAGGAGTCAGGGTCATATGTGAAGCAGAGAAGAATATCCTGTAAGAATACTGGGGAAGCTCTTAGGGAAATCCACCAACTGCGCAAGAGATTGAGTCATTGCAAAGTTCATGGCAGGAATGTCAGCAGGATCAGTGAGCGAGTTTTTCAATCACTTGGCATGGTAGGCATTAAAATCACCAAACACAAATATGTTAGCAAATGGGTGGGAAGAAGTATCCATATCTATATTGTCAGAAATACTGTCTAGCAGGGAGCAGTCGGGAGAGGAAGGGGAATGGAAAAGATAGCTAACTGATTTTAGAAGTGAAAGATGGAGACACATTTAGAAGTGGTCAGGGGATTCGAGAGAAGTCACCCCAGCTAGAGGGAGGTGTTCACTGACGTAAACCTCCAGATGAATAGTGGAGTCCTTCCTTAAGAGTAAAAGGTAGCCAGGAATCAAGTCAGAGAAAGGGATTTAGGAGTTGGAATTTGTTTCGCAAAGCGCTCAGTTGTCAGGGGACTTTTCGTGGAGGAAAGATTCCACGCCCCTGCAGACATTGGTACGTGTACCACGGATGTTTGTGAAGGAAATTTTGAGTGGTTTAGGCGGTTTTTGATTGTCTGGTTTAGCATAGTTTCTCGAGATGCTATTGTTCATTTTTGTGTTGTTGGTGAGGAGAGACCTTCACCATCATCATCATCCTACGACCTTGGCCGAGATCGAACTCACGACACCCTTCCAGTATTCCCTATTTGTCATAGCTCCTGTAAGGTCTTCCTTGGCGATAGATGTATCTCTGTGTATCCTGTCTGGAAAGGTTAACTTACGAGATCGATTGTGAGATGATGGGTGCCTCCATAATACAAACAATGAAACAAGTTCATCTGTAGCACGTGCACAATGCCCAGCAAACTGGACACGTCTCTTTTGAACTAAGGTTGATACTCTTGGTAGGTCTCCATATATCATTTCTAGAGTTGGGTAGTTTCGCCATGAAAGATCAAGTACTCTTCTGAGAAGATGAGTATAACATCCATCTAAACGGCGCTGTTGTTTTGCTGAAAGAGTCCAAGTTTGCTGAAAGAGTCCAAGATCCATTGAGTAAGATTGGTTCAATAAGTACGCGAAAAACTTGGATTTTGATCTTACGATCAAGATTGGATTTCCAGGTCTTATCCATTTTGTTACAAGCAGTCCATGCTATGCCTTTTCTGATATCGAAGTCTTTTTTAGAATTCTTGATGTGTGATCCTAGATGTTTGTAGTCTTCAACGCGTTTAAGGATGTTATTCGAGAGAGTTTTAATTTCATGATTACTGCGAATGTTGATTGGCATACACTCAGTTTTAGTTTCATTCAGGTGAAGCCCTGAACAGTTTGCTGCTGATTCAAGAGAAGATAGGAGTGCCTGAACATTAAGGAGGTTGTCTGACAACAGCGCAATGTCATCAGCAAAAATCAGCATCGGTAATATAAAGTGCAGGGTAACGTGAACTATTTCTAGGCTGATATATGAGTCCATTTTTGTTTATTGTATCCACAAAGATGCGCATGATGTAGTCTATTGCAATGATGAAAAGGAAAGGTGCAAATGTATCACCTTGGAGAATACCAGCTAGAATATGAAAAGGCTCTGTTTCACCATCTGGAGTCAGGACTGTGACTTGTGTGTTTGTATACAATACTTTAATGGCTTCAATGATATCTACTGATATGCCATAAAATCCAAGAATTTTGAACATAGTCTCGCGGTTGACTGAGTCGAAAGTTTTACTAAAGTCTACAAAGATAAGAGCTGCAGTTTTATTGCAGAATGTGATTTCCTCAATTATTCTACGCAGAGTGAGAATTTGTCCAAGAGTGGAACGACCTTAAGTAGAGGTGACAGATGGTCATTGACTGCGACATGTGCAGGAAGGGAGCTGGATTCATTCATTTGCGAAGGAGTTATATTAGTCAGTTAAGTGTCATACTTGAAACACGCTTGGGCGATCATGTCTCGAAAGAGACATGACTGACTGGGCAGAAGATTATCCCACAGTAGGTTGCCATTGCTTTCTGCGGTAGACTGGTTGCCTGCCAAGCTATAGAACCCAATCTGTCCTGTTATTTAACCCATAACTGGAAGAAAGAGACGGATTAATACCTTTCCCAAGGGCCTCCATAATATATAATGAATGCAATGAATTCAACGTAAATGAATGCAATGAATTCAACTGGAATTCGAACTCGGCTTCTCGATTTCTCGTTCCGTGCCGATATCCACTGCACCACAACGCACATCCGTCCTTATCCGAAGTTATATAAGTTTCCTAAAAATCTGACAAAATTTGTATTTTTCAAGAATTTTCAAATCAATGTGTTTTTCCCGGAAAAAAGGATATGAAAATTTCATAGACTAATTTATGGTCTCCCGTTGATGCAAGCAAGACTAGATTTTTAACAAAAATTTAGAATGTTCTAAAAATACTCAAAAAATACAATTTAATAATAAAAAAAGTCCTTTGGTTTTCTCTCTCAGTATGAATTTTGATGATAAAATTTTGTATTTTATTAAGTTTGCGGTATTTTTCCTCATTTTCTAATGAACCTTTGGAGGTATCTACAGGACAGAGAAAAACAGGTAGGAAAAACATCTTTAATCTAACATCTTTAATCTAACATCTTTAATCTAACTAATTTTATTAGTTTTTTTTTTTTTGTTGTTCTAGAGATTGGTTAAAACACAGATTAAAAAAATGTTAACAAGTCTTTTGAGTTTGAGTTTTAACAGCATATCAACACCTCTGTTGGTTATTTAATGCTAAAAATGTGGAGGTTTAAGGGTTTTTTAATGTTCGGTTATAGTGAGAAGGGTGATTTAATCAATTTTTTTGTTCTTATTCTTTTTTATTTTAGCAAACTGAAAATGACTTCTAGTTTTGTATTCAAAAATATTTTGTTGAGAATATTTTTTTTCCTTCAAAAATATTTTATAGTAATATGTTCTTACAAAATTCATTGTTGGTAATATTTTTCCATCAAAAATGTATATTTTTCTGTAACTGATCCCAGTTTAGGGGTTAACTATTTGCCCATAGCTGGGACCATAACAGGTGCTACCACTCTGAGTCAGGGTAGATCTTGGAACAGCAATTAAGAGGTGTTTCCATACTCCTCACAACCTCCCCAATCAGAAGCCTTGCTGCCGGATGCAGTTTACCGTCATGCCTGGGACCACTCATTTTTTAATGAATCTTTGGAGGTATCTACAGGATAAAGTAATAACAGGTAGGAAAAACATCTTTAATCTAACACGTTTCAATTTATTGGGTTTTTTTTTTTTTTTTTTTTTTAGAGATTGGTTAAGACACAGATTAAAAAAAATTGAAGTCACCCGAGTTAGAGGGAGGTGTTCACTGACGTAAACCCCCAGACCATGCATATGAATAGTGGAGTCCTTCCTTAAGAGAAGGAGGTAGCCAGGAATCGAGAAGTCAGAGGAGGGGATTAAGATTAGTTTCGTAAAGACCTAATAAGTCAGGGGACTTTTAGTGGAGGGAAGATTCCCCTTTGTAGAAGTTGGTACGCACACCACGAATGTTTGTGGAGGAAATTTTGAGTGGTTTACGTGGTTTTGGTTTGGCTGGTTTAGCTTTGTTTCTTTGGATGCGATTGTTAATCCGAAAGTTATGGATAAACGATCCGTTTAGTTCATTTCGTTAAGAGGGTGTCGGACCAGCTTGCTGGGTTTTCTCTATCTTTTCTGTCGGTTTATGGTCGACTGTGAACGTTTTACATCTTTTCTAATTCCCGATTACTTCTAGCGCAGATTGTAGATTTCCAGATTTGACGGCTTCATCATCACAGTCATGGCCGTATCTGACTACCGGGCACACCGGGCACGGGTCCTTGCCGATCCGTGCAATCATAGTGAAAATCCGAGCAAGGAAAAATTTCTTCGTCAGAAATCAAACTAAACAATTCACGAAGAAAGAAAGAAAGAAAGAAAGAAAGAAAGAAAGAAAGAAAGAAAGAAAAACGAAGAAAACATCCGAATGAACGCAGTAAAAATCTGTTTATTTATTTATTAATTTTGGGAGAAAAGACTGGTTATACTCAGAAAGTCCGAACCCGATTTCCTGCTTTCGTTCACGTTCTGTGCCTAATTTCCATTAGAATAGCCGAAAAAATCCGCAAAAATCATTGTTTCTGTAAACGGATGACACTGATGACGTCATTACATTGTCAACTAATAAATCCGGGCAATTTTCTTTGTGCCCGGTGTTTTTAGCATCAGCTACGGCCCTTATCACAGTCGGGTCAACACCCCGGTCTTGGTTATCTGCAAATCAATTCTGTCATGATGTCACTCATTTTTTTGTCCTAGGTATGACGATAAACTACATCCGGCAGCAAGCGAGATATTGGAAGTTTTGAGGAGCGGGGAATTTTCTCTTAACTGGTATTGTTTCCAGATCCACCCTGACTCACAGTGGAAGCACTTGTTTGCGGGGGCCCAGCTATAGACAAATAGTGAACTCCCAAACAAAAACAAAGCATTTGTCTATATTTCTGAGATGAGGTAGTATTTACATTATTCGGTCTATTGTCCTCTTTGTTGCCATTTGTACGACGTTTCGGCCGTTATACGCTCCGGCCTTCTTCAGGTGCTAGGAATTTCAAACCGAACGCTTTATTACAATTACTGGGGTATATGAACTCCATTCTTTGCGTAGTAGTCCCTCTTTTGATAGTAATGAATTATCTCCCTCTAACCCTGTAAGTTACTTGTCCACCAATGTTGTAGCCTCGTATTGAATCACAACCCTTTGAGTCAAGTCACAGGAACTAAGCAATGTCTGGATATACAAAAAAGTTTAAGAAAAAAATGTCTTAAATTTTTTAAAAGACATTTAAGTTCATCATTACAGCATACTTTAAGAGGAAAAATTATTTGATTGATTTGTATTTTTACGGTATATCAAGCCGGCTGGAATTGGAACTCAGATTTTGAATTTGGAAACGTTCTCATTTACAACACAATAATGAATTCTAAATGTTTATGTGTGTGTGTGTGTGTGTGTGTGTGTGTGTGTGTGTGTGTGTGTGTGTGTGTGTGTGTGTGAAAGCTTGCTATTGTTTCTTATTCATTAGTTTGGTTATTCAATTTTCTGCTGGTTTACGATTTTTAAAATATAAGGGGGATTTGCCAAAGGAGGATCTGCGACGTTGAAGTCAGGGCATGAAGTCAGGACGTGAAGTCGGGAGGTACAGTCAGGATATGTAATCGGAACGTGAAGACGGGACGTGAAGTCAGGAAGTGAAGTCGGGACGTGAAGTCGGGAGGTACAGTCAGGATATGTAATCGGGACGTGAAGACGGGACGTGAAGTCGGGACGTGAAGTCGGGACGTGAAAACGGGACGTACAGTCGGAACGTGAATTCAGGACGTGACTTGGCTTCCCTCTGTCTTTTTTAAAAATAATTTCGTGACAACTGCTTCACGAAGTTTTTTCTCTGGTGCCCGGATTACGTGAATTTAAGCGTGCACCCGGATTGGCAACTAGGTTCCAACCTTTTAAATTGCTAAATAAAACCGTCACTTTGTAGGGGCCTCGGCTATGTTTGTCAAATTGGCCTTGTGCCAAACACAACCGAAGTTCCAACAATTTAAAATATCAGAAGGTTGAAGGTTGGATATTGGAATGTGGAAGAATAAAATATTTTGTTTTGTCTGTTAAAGTAAAATTTTATTAACTAAACAGAATAGCAAATTTGTAAGAAGTAAACATGTCCAAATAGGAAATCGCACCTAGTATATATATATATATATATATATATATATATATATATATATATATATATATACTAGCAGTATAGCCCGGCGTTGCTCGGGTATAATGAAAGCTTTAAAACTAATCCATGGTCCTGGAGCTCAGACTCAGCCTAAAGAATATTTGAAATAATAAAATAATTGCGACAAATTACCAATCGCACCTAATATATATATATATATATATATATATATATATATATATATATATACTAGCAGTATAGCCCGGCGTTGCTCGGGTGTAATGAAAGCTTTAAAATTAATCTATGGACCTGGAGCTCAGACTCTTTGGACGTTGGCACGAAAGACTAAAAAGTAATAGTTGTTTCCAGTTAAAGCGAAACCGTAGACTGAAAGAAAAATGAATGGATGTAAGCCAAATTTTGATTTCTTGGTATCTATATGAAATAAGTTGTTTTCGTCGTAAACTGAATTTTGAAGGCTAAATAAGTCCTCTGAGTAAATGGCATCATGGCTGAGACTAAGAACTACAATTATACCTACTTAGAGCCAAACCCGAAGCAAAAACTAAAATAAAATGGCTGAAAAATACAGACATACAGGTAGATAAATAGACACACACAAAAACATCTTGCCTTTTATATATATATATATATATATATATATATATATATATATATATATATATTAACGATTTTCTGCACTATTGTTAGAACTGCAACCTTGAAACTTCTGAATATCTTTTCTTATGTCTTTGTCTATGAGTGTATCAAATCTGATTAAAATCGGACCACTCCTTCTATAACCCGATTTTTTTATTATCGATTTTCAATATTTATCGGGGGTACCTCGACACAAAACCTAGCTAAGAACACTCGCAAACGCTTATAGTACAACTGGGTAAATTTTCAAGATGATCGGTTTAACCGTTTCGGACTCTATAGGTAACGGACACACACACACACACACACACACACACACACACACACACACACACACACACACACACATACACACGCACACACACAGACAAAGTCCCATTTATAAGTTTAGATAGTAACAGAATGTGTGTACATAGAAAGATTAACAAGTTACTCATAAAGTCTGTGTTCCTTTCCTTTTTTATAACCGGCGAGAAAGTGAAAGGGAAGGTGAAGCAATAACTTGCTCTACTCCAGCCACTTTCTCACCGACTGAATGTGGCTTCCCTCTGTCTGTTCTATAAATATTTTCATAGCTTCTGCTCCGACGAACTTAAGTTACTGGTGCCCCCGCAACAAGTGTTTACTCGTGCAACCAGACTGGCAACTGGGTACCACCCATTCACAGTTAGGTCAACCAAATGCAGTTGACAATTCTACTCCTTCAGCTTCTTTTCTCGCACTTCCCGCTTGTGGAACTTGCTTCCATATTCTTGCTTTCCTGACGGCTACAACCTCCAGGAATTTAAATGCAATGTCAATACCCATCTCTCAACCACTTGACCCCAGTTCTTTCTACATCACCCTGCATATCTTTTCCTTTCTCTCTACCTTGCAACTGTCATCACACCGGTACTCCCATCATCCTCTTGCTTCTTTCTAACTGGTTCGTCTTTCTCTTTCCTCTCCTCCTATCTAATGTTTTTACTCTTATGTAGCCCCCTGCACATGAGTTGCGTTACCCACTTGCTCGGGGTGATACGATTAAAAAAAATATATATAAACTGAATAAGAACTGAATGTGTGGTAATCAGTAAAAAAGGAGCCCAAGAAGACAGATCCGAAGGCATATTAATATGGCCAAGGATGCATTCCAGAAGCTGAGTAGTAACTGGAAAATTTCGCTGGAAACAAAGAAGTGAGTACTGGATTGCCATTTGATGTTTGTCTTTCAATATGGCAACAAATTTTGTAGATGAACAAATTTCTTGGCTGGCAAGAAATCACCAACACAAACAGTGCAACAAGTTGATAAAAAAGATTAATTACTGAAAATCTTCATTTCGACACCCACCGTCACAAAGGCAATTGTACCAGCTTTTGGAAATAGGCTGAGGTTGGATATTGAGAAGGTAAGAGGAGAGAGAGAGAGAGAGAGATTAGCACCACTTACATGGAGTGATGGTGTGAGATGAAAAATGAAGGAAGTTGGAGTTAAGGGACGGTTTGATTTCTCCGACCACGCTCAAAAGAATATTGGACAACCCCTAAATTTGGAAAAAATAATCGAGTAAATATATTTTGAAAACATGAGATTTTTTTAAATGGTTGATGCTAAGGATAGATGATAACCAGACACGAATCCCGTCAACACTACACCTGCCAGACGCAGGAGCCCATATAAGCTGGAGGTTAGGACAACTTAGAGTCGCCGCACCTCTTCTACTGGAATCCACATTATTCGCTGAAACCTGTTGGTCAAAATCTTGTGATCGTCCTGAAGAACAGAACTTAGAAATTTTAATAAAGACTAACACAGGCTGTAAAATTAACAAAAGGAAAGGAGATCTCATTGTAATTTGATTATAACAGTAGCGGGAAGAGTTAAAACTGCTGTATACAGCAAGTTATATATTATTTTTTTTTAATAATCATTCCGCCCCAAGCAAGGCATTTTACTGCCACTGTTGTTCAGGGGGTTACATAAGAGGAAAGTTATAAGAAAAAGTGACAGGTTATAGAGGGTGTCAGGAAGTGGGTAAGAGAAGGATGAGAATACTGATGATTTGTTTTTATAATCATACCGCTCCAAGCAAGGCATTTTACTGCCACTGTTGTTCAGGGGGTTACATAAGAGGAAAGTTATAAGAAAATGTGACAGGTTATAGAGGGTGTCAGGAAGTGGGTAAGAAAAGGATGAGAATACTGATGATTTGTTTTTTAATAATCATACCGCCCCAAGCAAGGCATTTTACTGCCACTGTTGTTCAGGGGGTTACATAAAAGGAAAGTTATAAGAAAAAGTGACAGGTTATAGAGGGTGTCAGGAAGTGGGTAAGAGAAGGATGAGAATACTGATGATTTGTTTTTTATAATCATACCCCCCAAGCCCCAAGGCAAGGCATTTTACTGCCACTGTTGTTCAGGGGGTTACATAAGAGGAAAGTTATAAGAAAATGTGACAGGTTATAGAGGGTGTCAGGAAGTGGGTAAGAGAAGGATGAGAATACTGATGATTTGTTTTTTAATAATCATACCGCCCCAAGCAAGGCATTTTACTGCCACTGTTGTTCAGGGGGTTACATAAGAGGAAAGTTATAAGAAAATGTGACAGGTTATAGAGGGTGTCAGGAAGTGGGTAAGAGAAGGATGATAATACTGATGATTTGTTTTTTATAATCATACCGCCCCAAGCAAGGCATTTTACTGCCACTGTTGTTCAGGGGGTTACATAAGAGGAAAGTTATAAGAAAATGTGACAGGTTATAGAGGGCGTCAGGAAGTGGGTAAGAGAAGGATGAGAATACTGATGATTTGTTTTTTATAATCATACCGCCCCAAGCAAGGCATTTTACTGCCACTGTTGTTCAGTGGGTTAAATGAGAGGAAAGTTATAAGAAAAAGTGACAGGTTATAGAGGGTGTCAGGAAATGGGTAAGAGAAAGATGAGAATACTGACGATTTGTTTTTTATAATCATACCGCCCCAAGTAAGGTATTTTACAGGCACTGTTGTTCAGGGGGTTACATGAGAGGAAAGTTATAAGAAAATGTGACAGGTTATAGAGGGTGTCAGGAAGTGGGTAAGAGAAGGATGAGAATACTGATGATTTGTTTTTTATAATCATACCACTCCAAGCAAGGCATTTTACTGCCACTGTTGTTCAGGGGGTTACATAAGAGGAAAGTGATAAGAAAAAGTGACAGGTTATAGAGGGTGTCAGGAAGTGGGTAAGAGAAGGATGAGAATACTGATGATTTGTTTTTTATAATCATACCGCCCCAAGCAAGGCATTTTCCTGCCACTGTTGTTCAGGGGATTACATAAGAGGAAAGTTATAAGAAAAAGTGACAGGTTATAGAGGGTGTCAGGAAGTGGGTAAGAGAATGATGAGAATACTGATGATTTGTTTTTTAATCATATCGCCCCAAGCAATGAATTTTACTGCCACTGTTTTACATGGGGTTAAATTGTAGGAAAGTTATGAGAAATAGTGATAGGTTATTGGGGGTGTCAGGAAGTGGGTAAGAGAAGGGTGAGTATACTGATGAGAGTGAAGTGGACGGAGAAAGAAACATGAGAGAGAGGATACAGTTTAATGAGATAGGATATTACTTTTTTTTATAATCATATCGCCCCAAGCAATGTATTTTACTGCCATTGTTTTGCAAGGGGTTACATAGGAGGAAATTTATGAGAAAGAGTGACAGGTTATAGGGAGTGTCAGGAAATGGGTAAGAGAAGGATGAGAATAATGATGATTTGTTTTTTATAATCATATTGCCCCAAGCAATGAATTTTACTGCCACTGTTTTACAGGGGGTTACATAGGAGGAAAGTTATGAGAAAGAGTGACAGGTTATAGGGAGTATCAGGAAGTGGGTAAGAGAAGGATGAGAATACTGATGAGAGTGGAGTGGACGGAGAAAGGAGCATGAGAGAGAGGATGCAGGTTACTGAGTTAGAAGATGAATATTGACTTTACATTAAAATTCTTGGAAATTGTAGCTGTCGGGCTATCTATCTACCGTTTTTTTTTGTTTTTTTTTATAATCGTGTCGCCCCAAGCATGATATTTTTATTTGGGTTAAATAGCCGGACAGATTGGATTCTATAGCCTTGGTTGGCAACCAACGTACCATAGAAATAAATGGCTACTTACTGCAGGAAAATATTTTCTGCCTAGTCAGTCATGGATCCAAAGAGACATGATCACCCGAGTGTGTATCACGTATGGTACTTAACTGTTTTTTGTTTTTTTACTGATGAATTTAGAGCTTCATTGGTTGTTGGGATTTTATGGCATATCAACAACTATGGGTTATTTAATGCCAAATCCAGTTTATATTAAATATATATAATTTGTAAACATAATTTAGGGATAACGTCTTTTAACCACAGCTCATTTACTCTTACTCGAGTAAATAGTTTCAAATGTTTCTATCTGACATGAGTTAGTTTATTTAATATAAATAATTAATTCATTTGCGTAGCCAATTGATGTAATTATTTCTCACTACCAGATTTACTTACAGTGATTAAAGACCCAACGTAGTACTATTCAACAGTAGGTTGATGGTTTTACACATGTAAAATCCTTTGTACAATAAAGACGGAAGCTGATGATGGTTCACCTGAAATAGGCCCACACTTCCGATTTACCATGAAATAACGTATCTGCCTTAATTTTTCTTATATTTGCACTGTATATATTGATATACATATATATTTAGAGCTCTCTTAGAGAGTTATCCTACCACTGCATGTACAGGATACTCCTTTGGATTCTTCTATATCCACACCGCATGCTGATTAATATATATATATAACATGCTCCGTTAAAAATGACTGGGAAGGAAGATTTATTAATTTTGATTTAATTTTTATGGTATTCTTACATGTTTCCTTTTTGCTGGAGATAAGAAATATAAAAGTGTTCCATCACTATTAACTTTCCAAGTGCTTTCAGCCCCTTCACTGGCCATTTTCAAAAATGTTATTTTTTTTCCGATGATGTTATTTTATCCTTAAAACGTAATTTGTAGCTTTTTTAAAGCTATTGCGTGACGCGCACAGCTGGGCATCACACGAGCTTGTGTCTATTAAAAAAAAATACATTTCCACTATTAAATAATATAAGGTTGATGGTAGAAAATTATTTGATATAAAGTGCTTCTCTTAGAGTGAGGTGCTTTTGATATTGTGATTAAATAGTATTTTCGTATTTTCAACCAAAATTTTTCTTAAGGTTTCTTGTAAATTATAGGTAAATAAATGTTTTTTATTGCACTATTATTAGATAGGTGGCATGTAAGGCGTCTGCTCAAAGAAGTAGTAGTATGTCTCATATAGGTAATTGATTTGTGACAAGAAACAGTCTTGTACAGGGCATTGAAACTCTTACACTATTGCGAGTTTAGATTTGATTGGATTAGTTTTATTAGAAACAACAAGGTTCAAAAAACACAAAAACGGTCAAAACATGAAGATAAAATAACAACATCGTTATATTAAAAAAGTTCTCCATATACATTTAAAGAAAAGATGACTTAACACGCAGTGCTTTTAAATGTTAAAATTAGGAAGATCAACCAGTTATACAATAGTATTGTACATACTTTCATTCGGGTTTATATAAACCCAAAATGTACTTCATAATGTGTATACATCCGGGCATGATTTTGGACATTTCATTTGATGAAAAATGAAAAGAGAAACTTGGCTATGACATAATCTTTAGCTTATTATGTACCCACTAGCAGTATAGCCCGGCGTTGCTCGGGTGTAATGAAAGCTTTAAAACTAATCCATGGTCCTGGAGCTCAGACTCTTTGGACGTTGGCACAAAAAACTGAAAAGCAATAGTTGTTTCCAGTTAAAGTGAAACCGTAGACTGAAAGAAAAATGAATGGATGTAAATCAAATTTTGATTTCTTGGTATCAATATCAAATAAGTTTTTTTTCGTCGTAAACTGAATTTTGAAGGCTAAATAAGTAAATGGTATCATGGCTGAGACTAAGAACTACAATTGTACCTACTTAGAGCCAAACACACACACAAACATCTTGCCTTTTATATATATATTATCGATTTTCTGCACTATTGTAAAAACTGCAACCTTGAAACTTCCGAATATCATTTCTTATGTCTTTGTCTATGAGTGTATCAAATTTGATTAAAATCGGACCACTCCTTCCATGACCCGATTTTTTTCGATTATTGATTTTCGATATTTATCGGGGGTACCTCAACACAAAACCTAACTAAGAACACTCGCAGACGCTTATAGTACAACTGTGTAAATTTTCAAGAAAATCGGTTCAGCCGTTTCAGAGTCTATAGGTAACAGACACACACACACATGCACACACACAGAGACAAAGTTCCATTTATAAATAAGTTTAGTATATATATATATATATATATATATATATATATATATATATATATATATATATTCACGGCTTCTGCTCGGATGAACCTAGCTCACTGGTGCCCCTATATATAAATTTACTCGAGCCACAAGAATAGCAACTAGGTCTCATTCCTGTCACTGTAAAACCAATAAATTGTAAACGCAAATTCTACTCCATCAGCTTCTTTTCCCACACTTGCTGCCTGTGGAATTCCCTTCCATTTACTTGTTTTCTCGACAGCTATAATCTCCAAGAATTTAAATGTAAAGTTAATAGTTATCTTTTATTTCACTAACCTGCATCCTCTCTCTCTCACTCCTTTCTCCATGCACTCTACTCTCATCAGTTTTTTCATCCTTCTCTTACCCACTTTCTGACACCCCCTATAACCTGTCACTCTTCCCTATAACTTTCCTATGTAACCCCTTGCAAAACAGTGGCAGCAAAATGCCTTGCTCGGGGGCGATATGATTATATAAAAAAAATTTATATACATTTATATTCCAGAGAATGTAAATAAATCTAAAAGACATGCATGTGTAGCTAATCAGTATTTCATTGACTGATTGATTCGTCTTCTACGGCTTATCAACAGACAAAAAACATTATGTAAATATAAAGTGGGGGATCAATTTTATATTACAATTAATATATAAATTGATCCCCCACATAATGGCCACATGCATCCTTTTCTTACACACTTCCTGACACCCCCTATAACCTGCCAGTTTTTCTCATAACTTTCCTCCTATGTAACCTCCTGCAAAACAGTGGCAGTAAAATGCCTTGCTTGGTGTATATATATATATGTGTGTGTGTGTGTGTGTGTGTGTGTAGATGGGCAGTAATCTTTTCTTTGAACATATTTCGTTAAAAACGAGCAGCAAGCAAGATTTTAATTTCTTTTCCCCAGCATTCTTACATGTTTCCTTTTTGCTGAAGATAAGGAGTGTAAAAATGTTCCATAGTTTTTTACTTTCCAAGGCCATTTTGAAGGATGTTATTTTTCTAATGTTGTTATTTTTTCATGTTTGACTGTAATGTAATTTTTTCTTGTTTTTTTTTTTTAAGAAGAGTTCTTTAAAGCTGTCACGTGGTACACACAGCGATTATATTAGAAAGTGCTCAATACAATGTAGTATAAACAGAGCCATATATTTATAAATATACATATTATCCTACATCAGTGACTTGATTCGGAGGTTTGTGCTTTATGCAATGCACCTGATGATTGCGTCATGCAAAACACTCTGAGTTGTGCTACCAACGTTTTATATATTTTCTAAACATATACTGTTAAATATAAGAGACAATGAATGTCTATTATGTTTAATCATGAGCCGTTCTGAACATCGTATTTTGGCTTTAATTTCAGTTGAAAATAAAGACAAAAATTCTCCAACATTTGGATAATTTTTTATTAAGTTGGTTCTAAGCTTTCGGCTCACATGAGCCATATTTAGAGAGGTTACAAGCTTAGAACCAACTTAATAAAAAATTATCCAAATGTTGGAGAATTTTTGTCTTTATTTTCACCTGAAATTAAAGCAAAAATACGATGTTCAGAATGGCTCATGATTAAACAATAGACATTCATTGTCTCTTATATTTAACAGTATATGTTTAGAAAATTATCTGCTGCCTCAATACACAAAACATATATATATATATATAATTATAAATTATAGTTTAGAACATGTACAAATTATCATCTACTACAAAGTATACATTTTGTTTCAACAATGATTAACTTTAGTAAGATTACAAAATCTAAAGTTAGGATCTCAAGAAACGATAAACCTTTATAGTATTAATATTAGTTCCATGTTAGTCACTTTTAACTGTATGATCTCTGCCCTTATATATTTTTACCTTTAATTTTACCTTTATTTCATACTACAAATTGTGATCTAATTAAAGTTTCATAAAAAAAAGATTTCCTTAAATTTTAAATCAAGTTTAAATATAAAAATATATTAAATATAAAAATTAAGTTTAAATACAAAAATATTTGTAGCCATAGACTTCACTGATACACGTTTTTCCACTACCAATTCCTATGTCTTCTACTCCCTCCCACCTCATATACATTTTCTTACTCTTTGTTAAACCCAAAGGCCAAGTCATAAAAGCTGTAAAGGACCATACTTTATCTTCTAGTGTTAAACCTGTCTCTAAAATTTTCAACATGCCCATTAATCACCACTCACCTCTTCCTCTTTTTGTTCAAATTTTATTTTACAACTTCCAATTCTTTTTTTCCATTTTATCAACCCCACTTACCTCTCACGCATAATTCGCCAATATCAGGTAAAGAATTTTCCATTTCCCTTCACACTACCTGATGAGACATTGTCCTTTCAATTTCAATGTCAAAACAAAATGTACACTTTGTAGTAGACGATAATTTGTACATGTTCTAAATTATAATTTATAATAGTCATAGCTCTATTTTTATATTGAGCATTGCTTTAATGTTTTGAATGTTGTTAATATTTTCTTCATTTGGATATATATATATATATATATATATATATATATATATATAGGAAAAACTATTAAAAATTGTAAGTTTAAAAATGTATTTTTTTTCACAGTATTTGTTTATTTCTATTATTATATTTTATATTTCAGACCACCCTCGGTCCTTCATCAGAAACAAATGATTTTAAAATTTAAATTAGAAACGTATTTCGCAAGAGCGTGGAGAGAGTTTGTTTATATCACGTGACGCAGAAAGCAACAGATTTTTTAAAAAAAGTATTTGTAGATACAAACCTGTCTTTAATAATACTACTAAATTTTGTTTTAGATAAAATATATATATATATATATATATATATATATATATATAATGACAATATACATGCTAAAAAGTCTGCCTTGTACTGAATGCCCATAGACCAGAGGTAGAATTGCTGACTGACGACAATTTGGTCGGGTTTCACTCCTGAGTTAAAAGCAATCGGAGTCTAACCGTACTGATGAGCTGTGATACAGCAAAACAGATCTGTCTGTGGATGACTATATATATATATATATATATATATATAGATAGATATAGATATAGATATCGAAGTGAAATAGGAATGAAGAAAATATTAACAACATTCAAATAATATATATATATATATATATATATATATATTATTTACCATAAATATCTCTTGAAAATTTCCCAATATCAGTTGGTTAATAATCTTATTGAGAAAATATTAACTCACATTTGACAGTGTTGGTAGGAGGATCACTTTATTACTTATAAACAATAAAAAAGTGATCCCCCTTTTTATGTCTAGTAGAAACAATATTTAATGTAAATACATCCTGAAAATTTTACAACATTGATTAATCAAATTTTTATTGCAGGAAAATTAAACTTACTCAGCCGGCTAAACTGTTGACATTTACAAAGCACAACGAAGTCTGGCACAAGTTCTCGAATGTGGGAGCACATAAGTAGTAACAGACAACAAGACTAGCCCAATGGCAAGGTAGTCCAATATTTTAAAGTCTGGCAGAAGAACACAACAAGTGAGAACCAAAATGTACTGACTAGTTAGAGAAAATCATGTTCGGACTTATGTTGTTTATTTTAAAGTTGACCGAGATGGTTTTTAAAGATGTCATCTTCTAAAATAGATTTCGATTTTTTCTGCAAACAACACCAAATCAATGTGTGATGACTATGTGGACAGGATTTCTAAATAGAAGATGTCGCAAAATTTGAACCCCATATTATACAAGGTGGGGCTGAAAAGTTCATAGATTATGAAGTACTGATGATAGAGCTGTGACTGCTTGTATGCATTAATTCCAATGCACCTTATTAATAATTGCATTGTTGCTTTCCAGATTAGATTGTGACCTTAAAAGTTCACAGGCTGACTATGAAGGATTGATGCTAGAACTGTGAAATCTTGCATGCATTCATTTCAATGCTCCTTATTAATAACTGCATTGTTACTTCCCAGATTTGATTGTGGTCTTAAAAGTTCACAGGCTATGACATAAAAAAATATTTGACTGGGAACCAGTATTGCAGTGACGATGATGTTATAACTGCTATTGAAGACTTTTTTGACCAAAAGGATGAACAATATTCTTTCAACGGTCTGATGTTTGCTTACCTGCAAAGAACCAATGCAATTATTAATAAGAAGAGTTGAAATTAAAACATGCAAGGTTTCACAGCTCTAGCATCACTCCTTCCTAGTCAGCCTGTGAACTTTTTAGCCCGCCTATGTTGCTTGTGGTGCATTGGATATCGGCTCAGAATGAGAAATCGGGGAGCCGAGTTTGAATTCAGTTGAATTCAATGCATTCACTTACACGCAAATACCCTTGGGAAAGGTATTAATCCATCTCTTCCCTCCAGTTATAGGTTAAATCACAGGACAGATTGGGTTCTATAGCCTTGGCTGGCAACCAGTCTACCACAGAAAACAATGGCAACCTAGTGCACGATAATCTTCTTTCGAGACATGATCGCCCAAGCATGTTTCACAAATGGTACTTAACTGACTGATGTATGAACAAAAGGTCTTTGAATTTTGCTCTCTTTTAATTGCTTTTTTTTTAATTTCAACCCAAGCAAGGCAATAAAGCCACTAAAATGCAAAGAGTGTCAGAGAATATGAGGTGACTTATGTCGAGAAACCACTTAAATTGAATTTGTCTCCAAATTTAATTGTCACTAGGCTAAACCACAAATAACCACTCAGTTTTGTATTTTATTTATAAATTCATTTTTAATAATATATGGTCAATAAGAATCTATTTTAAGCTGACAAACAAATTTTACTTTTTAATATAGTCCAGAAAAAAATTAATCTAAATTTACGAATACATGTACGTACAAATTTATAAAAGTTTACAATTTGACAATCTTTACAGTACATCATAAACTCTTATTTGTGAATGTGGTTTGCTCTAAGACATTATAAAATAAAATGATTTTGTAAGGTTTATTAACAAATTGTTATTGAAATTATTTTGCAATAGAAGAAAATAAATTAATTTATATTAAATTTACTAATATTTACATTCAATTTGTTTTACATTGTGCAAGTAGTTGGCTTTTACACTTATTAATTGGACAGTAAAATTATTTTATGTGCTTTTAACACTTTTCTGGTGATATTATGACTTCAAAGTGTTCCTTTTAATAATGGCAAAATATTCATATCGGGCGTAGGAAGATATGATTTTTACATAGGGTTGCACGATTGGTAATGGACACGAGGGTACACGGCTGCATCAGATTGCGTTTCCTGATCGAAAGCAGCCGATTCATCAAACTTTTGCTGCTGTTTATCATCGCGTTACTGAGGCCAGATCGGTGGCAGTACAAACTATAGATTGAAGAAGACCGAATATACCATTTTAGCAGCGTTTACTGTAAAGTGAGGGGAAACGCCGCCAAAGTTTGAAAGTATTATACCTTATATATATATATATATATATATATATATATATATTCTAATCATATACTGTTAAATATAAGAGACAATGAATGTATATTATGTTTAATCATGAGCCGTTCTAAACGTCGTATTTTGGCTTTAATTTCAGTTGAAAATAAAGACAAAAATTCTCCAACATTTGAATAATTTTTTATTAATTTGGTTCTAAGCTTTCGGCTCACATGAGCCATCTTCAGAGAGATTATTAAGACGGTAATACATTAACATCCACCATCTCTGATGATTTTATTTTGTGTTGACATAAAACTCCGCTAGGCAATGGCAAGTTACCAAAAATAACGTGGTTTGCAAATTTGCAATGCGGTTCTATGACGTCACACCACGTGAGAACAGAACCATGTATTCAAATGCAATATGTTATGACCGGATTTATATATATAATGTGTGTGTGTATATATAATATATTTGTAGCAAACAGATGTAAATTCAAATAAAATAACTTGATTTTAGTTTTCTATATATTTTTTTACTAACAACATATAATCGAGAACAATTTCAAACAACATAACCAGAGATATACATGTAGTAGCTTTTCTATAAAACTCAGTAACTCTTTGCGTCTTAGTGGCTTTATTGTTTTGCTTGGGTGAAATGATTAAAAAGAATTGTCTTTCAATTAAAAAAAATTATGTTTGAAAAATAATTTTTTAAAAAGATCAGCCAGAAGTTCAGAACTTCTTTGTTCTTCTTGGTTATAAGTTTTCAGAAAGGCTTCTGTCACAAACTCACCAAATATTAATAGTCCATCAATTCACAGTAATTTACAAAAAAATTAAATTCTATTATGACGTATTCTTTACCTGCACTCACATGAGTATTTCATCGTAGCAAACAGGCCGGGTTTGCCTAAATTGTGGTGTACAAGTCGGTCTCAAGATCTTGATCTCAAAATTCTGAGTTAAGTCTATACCTACCATATAGGTCAACCCCCCATACATACGGTAGGCTACCAATGGCCCAAAATGAAGACCTACCTGTAAATGACATTAGGCTACATTATACGATAACCTTTGATAAAATTATATAAGGTCATACCTATTACCTGTATATTGAGACATTGCTATGGGGAAACACACCTATCCCTCAGATAATGGACTCTCCCTCCTATATTTTTTTTTTTTATAATCATATCGCCCCCAAGCAAGGCATTTTACTGCCACTGTTTAGCAGGGGGTTACATCGAAGGAAAGTTATGAGAAATAATGACAGGTTATTGGGGGTGTCAGGAAGTGAGTAAGAGAAGGATGAGAATACTGATGAGTTTTCTTTTTATAATCATATCACCCCAAGCAAGACATTTTACTGCCACTGTTTTGCAGGGGGTTACATAGGAGGAAAGTTATGAGAAAGAGTGTAAGGTATCAGGAATTTATAAGAGTTAATGGAAAGTTCTAGAGAAGTTCTTGTGAAGTTCATAGGAGTTCTTTAGAGTTCTATTGGAGTTCAGTAGAACTACTAGGCAGTTGATATTAGTTGGCAGTTAGCCGAATACTAAGGAGTCAGCTTTCAGTGGAAGATTACCAAGTTCTTAACATTTTGGGTGTGTTAAGGGTTAGCAATCAACATAGCATGATTATAAACCTTCAGTGCGAAAACTACTCCTCAACAGACATTAACCATAATATCTTTATATGCATGTTGTTGGGCAAAAAATCTAACACAAACCAGTAGCTACTGTATCGTTTTAATTTTGCGAATATTTAAAATTTGTCAGGTCTACTGATTAACACGTTAAAGTCAACATCAACTCTTATAAAATAGTAATACTGTAAATTACACATCACACCAGGTAGTTTCTGTTACATATTGTACAGCCACTCATATCCAAACACACCTATCTACTAAGGAAGTTAACTGATCCCCATTGCAGACGCCAGCTCAGGCACATTTTATACTGCAACTTTACTGGGCAGACCTTAGTTACAGTTTCTTGAAGAGAGTGCGTTATCTAGCAAGGCCAATACATTTCAGTCACAATGACTTGACTTCATGCTATCACAACCATTGACGTCTCCTAAAGGGACCCATCTACACAATTTCATTCACAAGGTTGAGCCAACTCAAGGTATTGTTTTCAGGCACTTTCCAAACATGTCGCATGCTGGAATCGTCTCCACCGGACCGATAAAAATCAAGAAATTATCTTCCTGACAAATTGACTCTGGCGAGATTTGAACCAGGGTCTCGTAGTCAGAAAGTGAACATTCTCATCCCTCGGCCACTTACCCATTATGCATTGTAAAAACACAGTATCAGTCATTTGCCATTTGTACCAGTTGTGTAAATAAACAACCTATGACCCCCCACCAAACTCATGTGGCAAACTGCAAAACTGTGGGTTCGTTATAATAAACCTAGTTGCCTTAATGGCCACCTGAGTTAAATGGCACTCCAATCAGTATTTACACTGAGTGTACCAACTGTTAGATGCAATGTTTGCTGTAGCATTAAAAGAATTCTATATTTTTTGTTACTTGTTTATTATTTTATACTAGCAGTATAAATAGTTGCAGTATGTATCTGGTCGGGTGCACCTAGGTGCCCTTGACAAAATCCAACTGAAAATCTGTGGTCGATCCTGACTTGACTCTTACAACAGACTTCAAGTGGAATGACTATATAGAATGCTCATATATAAATCCACCATCCGCCCGTGCATTGAATACTGTTGCCATATCTGGTCGGGTGCTTCTGCTATCCACCTATGGGCCATTAACAAAATCCAACGGAGAATCTGTAATGTGATCAATCCCGACTTGGCAGCTCAGATGCAGTCACTTTCTCACCTGCGCAATGTGGCTTCCCTGTGTCTCTTCTACAAATACTTTCACAGCTTCTGCTCTGATCAACTAAGCTTACTGGTGCCCTTTATATATGAATTTACTCGAACCACAAGATGAGCAACTAGGTCCCACCCTTTTACTTTGAAACCAATAAAATGCAAATGCAACTCAATCAGCTTCTTTTCTCACACTTCCCACCTGTGGAATTCCCTTCCATTGACTTGCTTCCCCAACAGCTACAATCTCCAAGAATTCAAATGTAAAGTCAATAGTCATCTCCTATCTCACTTATCCTCTCTCTCATGCTTCTTTCTCTGTCCACTCCACTCTCATCAGTATTCTCATCCTTCTCTTACCCACTTCTTGACTCCCCCTATAACCTGTCACTATTTCTCATAACTCCTCATATGTAACCCCCTGCAAAACATTTGCAGTAAAATGCCTTGCTTTAAGCAATATGATTATAAAAAAAGCCCCCCCCCCCAAACCTGTTGGGTTTCATTTAAAAGCAATTCAGGATACAAAATGAAGCAACAATATTAAAAATTTTACTATTAATTACACATATTTTGATTTAGTTTTGCAATAAAAACTATTGCGATAATTACTATTATTTATATTATACATTTGGACCCATTCCACCCCTTGTATGTTGTACCCAACTTTAAAAAAATTTTTTTCAGTCACCATTGATTCTTATTTTGGTTGAGATCAAAGCGTAGTATCTGTTTATATAGCACAATCTGATTCTCTCTGTACAATTTCATCTTTCCTTTTTGTCTTTCATTTTCTCACTGAAACCAAGTAGTGTCTTTTCTCCTCTTTCCATGCTATTAAAATGGAATCTTGCATCATTTTGGAGGTATTGGCAGGGCGTAACGGTCGTGCAAACTGACAAAGGGAAGGACAAGCACAATTAGAACAGAACTTCAATTATTACTATGATTATTATTATTATTATTACTACCCCCACCTGTTGGGTTTTTTCTGAAAACAGTTCATGATATAAAATAGAGTAACTATATCAGAAATTTTACTATTAATTACACATAATTTTATTTATATTTGCAATAAAAGTATTTGCACTAATTATTATTACTTATATAATACAATTGGATCTGACTTCACCATTTGTATGTTGTATCTAACTTGAAAATAAAAAAACAACCCTACACCCTCTATTATTGTCTAATTCCGATATTTGCATATTTTAAACACGACAACACTTTGTAATTATTTACACTGTTCAGACAGCTGTCTTCATCTTTATTACCATATTTATGGCGTTTCAGCCATTGTATGCCCAAGCCTTCTTCAAGTGCTAGAAATTTCAAAGCAAACCATCTATTTTGATGACTGGGATATATCATTCTCATTCCATGTGAAATGCCACTGCAAGTAGCCATGTAGCTATCTACCTTTAGCTCAACTTCTGCTGTTCACATGGCAACAAAGATGAGGACAACAGTCGAAACAATGTAAATAATGTAAATTCTACCTCATCTCAGAAGTAGAGACAAATACAGAAGGCCGGAGCGTACAACGGCCAAAATGTCGTAAACATGGCAATAAAGATGAGGACAACAGTCCAAACAATAAAAATAATGTAAATTCTACCTCATCTCAGAAATATAGACAAATACGTAAGGCAGGAGCGTACAACAGTCCGAACAATGTAAATAATATACATACTACCTTATCTCGAAAGTGTATATGTGAAGCTGATTAAAATGCCAAAAGTGAAAGAAGAATGTGGGTGTTGGTTTCAGTTAATGTGATGTCAACATAGGCTGATATACCTTGATGGTGATCATCACAACTGACACTCAAGGGACCTAACTCCAATTCATAATTATCTCCTCCTGACTTCGATAGACTGCTCTCTTATTATTGTGAGGATTAATTTCTGTGTTAATATGCCAAATATGTTCACCAAATACAAGTTTTAATGAGATATATATTTCTGGTCATCTGCTGCAGGTACATTAATTCATGTACATTAATTGTTAAGAGTGCGATCACACAAAGACACATGGTCAAGTGGATGTTGGTTAGCTCCAGTGACTTGATCCAAAGAGTTTTGAGTTCAATAACTGGTTAAAGCAGTGGTGAGCAAATAACTTAACAAGTTGAGTAAAACAAAGATAACTACAGGGTATTCGAAAGTGACAACACACATGGAATGAGAACGATCTACCCCAATGATTGAAATAAAGTGTTTGGCTCAAAATTTCTAGTACCTGATGATGACTGAAGCATACAACGACTGAAACGTCATAAACATGGTAATAAAAATGAGGAACAATGTAAATAATGTCAGCCATAAAGTTTTGCATTTTACACCTGGAATATATGTTTACACCTAAAACATTTTTTATGGGTCTTAAAACTCGACTTGTGCACCGCAATTTAGGGGTACATCAAGTAGTAAGAGCAGATATAAGATAAATAATTATCCCCCCAATGTTTGTGTTTTTTCTTAAAAAAAAAAAAAAAAAAAAAAAAAAAAATGATTTTCAAAAAAAAATTTTAAAAGTTTTTAAAAATTTAAAAAAAAAAAAAAAAAAAAAAAGGCATACATCAACGATGTAAGCTCATTTTCAAACTTGTCATTTGCAAATAAGAACTATGTCTAATAACTCTGTAAAAAGTCAGGGATCATTCTGCCTGCATTTCAATCATAAGCAGGACCCCCTCTTCTAAATCAATAACAAAATCAATATTTTTTTGATTCTAACAAAAAAAATAAAAAAAAAAAAACTCCCTTTTTTTCTTAAAAACTGACAAATGAGAAAATCTACAAGTTTATCTCTGATTTTTCTAAAGACATACACGAGACCCCCACTTGTGACCTATTCTGCATAGCATCTTCAGACAGCGGTTCACATATAGACCTTGTATCTGCAGCGGTTGATGTCGGCGACCTGGCTGCATTTGACGGGGACAATGCAGGCGGGGAAGAAATGTTTGACGATAAAACTGTAGACGTGGACGACATCGTGGGAGATAGTGAAGACGACGGATAGGAAGGGGAGGAGTACGATGCAGGAGAAATGTAGGATGATGATGGTGGGGAGGCAAAAGAGTATGGGGAGGAAGGAGAAGAACTCGAAGATGAAGAAGAGGCTAATTTCATCCCTTGTTTTGGATGGCCTTCCATTGCAAGCAGGTATTCACTCAGGTGTTGAGCTAATTTCTTACGATCAACTTTTTCATTGAATTTTTCACCTGGAACAAAAACAAAAAATGAAATTAAAATAAAATAAAATAAAAAAAAAACAAAAAATGAGACATTCTATACAATTCATAACTATAAATCTATTTTATTAATTTTTTTTTTTTAACGTAATCTTTTTAAGTTTTGAAAAATAGTGCCTGATTTTAAAATAAACAGCAGACCTGAAAGAGACTATCACCATATTCAATTTGTTGTTTTTCATTTTATTTTACTTTTTTTCAGCGCAGTCTTATCAATAATTATATCAAGTTTCCAATTGTCAAAAAATTTAGAAAAATTTCAATATTTAAACAATTTTAGGTGGGGGCTCAGTTTCTCATACAACGTTATAGTAAATCAATCCTCCATTTTGGAACCACTTGCATTGGGGTTGCTTTGTTTTGTTTTTTGGACGAGTTGTTGCTCTTGTTTTTGTCTTTTTCAAGTATTCTTCAGTTCTTACGATGGCATCTTCCTCGGAAACTCCAAGAATGGCTTTATTAAAAAATTTTGCAAAAGATTCAGTTGTTGAATATGCGCAAGCAAAAAAGTTAATTGCACAGGATCGATTTACTATAAGGTTGTATGAACCCCCGCCCCCGCGCTAAAATTGTTTAAATATTGAAATTTTTACAAATTTTTTTTTTTTAAGGTGTAATCGATAAGACTGTGCTGGAAAAGTCCAAAATAATGAAAAACAACAAATTTAAAGGTGGTGCTAGTCTCCTTCAGGTCCGCTAAAAAAACTTTTATTCTTTAATTCAGTCAAAATAGGAACCCTAAACATCTCTACGTTGAAGCGTGTTGTGGGAAAGGTATTAATCCATCTCTTCTCCCTCCAACTATGGGTTAAATAGCAGAACAGATTGGATTCTATAGCTGTGGTTGGCAACCAGTCTACTGCATAAAGAAATGGCAATCTACTGCGGGAAAATCTTCTGCCTAGTCAGTCAGAGATTGAAAGAAAGATGATTGCCTAAGTGTGTATAATATATGGCAATTAACGGACAGAATATAATAGTTGGAAACATGATTATAGCTTCCACAGGGTATAAAGTGGGGGCTCTGTTTTCTATTGTTATGAAGTAATAAACTGAACCCCCATTAATTACTACTTATTAGTTTAATAATATAATCCATCTTCCAGCTATAGGTTGAACAACAGGACAGATTGGGTTCTATAGCCTTGGCTGGCAACGAGTCTACAGCACGAAAAAAACAAAACTCTTGCAAAAAAATCTTCTGTTTAGTCAGTCATGGATCAAAAGAGACATGATCATCCAAGCGTGTTTCATGTATCTAAATCTAATCTAATCTAAATCTAAGCTTATTTATAAATGGAACTTTGTCTGTGTGTGTGCATGTCCGTTACCTATAGACTCCAAAATGGCTGAACCGATTTTCTTGAAAATTTACACAGTTGTACTACAAGCGTCTGCGAGTGTTCTTAGCTAGCTTTTGTGTCGAGGTACGCCTGATAAATATCAAAAACCGATAATCAAAAAAATCGGGTTATAGAAGGGGTGGTCCAATTTTAATCAAATTTGATACACCCATAGACAAAGACATAAGTAAAGATATTCAGAAGTTTCAAGGTTGCAGTTCATACAATAGTGAAGAAAATCGATAATGTATATATATATATATATAAAAGTCAAGATGTTTGTGTGTGTGTCTGTTTATCTGCCTGTATATCTCTATTTTTTCAGCCCTTCTATTTTAGTTTTTGCTTCGGGTTTGGCTCTAAGTAGGTATAATTGTAGTTCTTAGTCACAACCATGATACCATTTACTCAGAGGATTTATTTAGCATTCAAAATTCAGTTTACGACGAAAAAAACTTGATATCGATATCAGGAAATCAAAATTTGACTTACATCCATTCATTTTCCTTTCAGTCTACGGTTTTGCTTTAACTGGAAACGACTATTGCTTTCTAGTTTTTTGTGACAAAATCCAAAGAGTCTGAGCTCCAGGACCATGGATTAGTTTTAAAGCTTTCATTACACCCAAGCAATGCCGGGGTATACTGCTAGTGATACTTAACTGAAAGTGCAAACAGTGATTTAGGTGAGGAAGCTGTGGAGAACCATGATGGCCCAAGCACTTAACCGAATGACTGAATGGTGAACTCTTTAGCAAATAAATTCTGGAAACCCAGGACCATTCTTGTACCTCTGATGCCACACAGTTCAGAAGTTTCAAGCTGCTGATGCAGTTCACTGCGTATCCAAAATTGTCTTTATTTCAAGTATTGATAGTGATCATCAGGATCCGTAAAGAATTATACATCTGACATTTCAACAATGTCTCCATGATTTGCAATACCAGCAAGAACCATCCGTTGTATCTTGAGAGCAATCTAGGCCAAATGTCCTGGCTTGCAATGCCGGTTGTTTTTCAAATGAGTCGTTGTCATGCTCACCAATACAGCACAGTTATAGGCTCACTAAGATGGTCTTCTTATAAAATATATTCTCATGATAATAATTAAGATTGTGAATAGACTGTGGAGCACTTAGTCTACCATTTGATGTGGTTAAAATGATTGATTTTTTTGTTTAGTGGCATATAAACCTCAATGAATTATGTAACGTCAAAATCTAACTATTCTGTACGCAATTTTGTTTTTGAGATAATAGTTTTATGCCTTGCTCGGGGTGAAACACTTATAAAAAAAAAAAAGAGTGAAAAATGTCTAATTAAACCATAGATTGGGGAAGTGGATGTATCTGCATCTGCAAGTGAATATAACAAATCCAACCGGAATTATAACTCAGCTGTTCGATCAACAATTCACTGTACATAAACTGAGGGATCGGTTTTCTGTCTTATTAAGTAATAAACTGATCCCTCCAGGATTAATATACCTTACACTGGACATAAACTGAAGGATCGATTTTCTATCCTTATTAAATAATATACTGGTCCCTCTAAGATTAATATACCTTACACTGGACATAAACTGAGGGATCGGTTTTCTACCCTTATTAAGTAATAAACTGATCCCTCCAGGAGTAATATACCTTACACTGGACATAAAGTGAGGGATCGATTTTCTATACTTATTAAGTAATACACTGAGCCCTCAACGATTAATATACCTTACACTGGACATAAACTGAAGGATCGATTTTCTATCCTTATTAAATAATATACTGGTCCCTCTAAGATTAATATACCTTACACTGGACATAAACTGAGGGATCGATTTTCTATCCTTATTAAGTAATAAACTGATCTCTCCAGGATTAATATACCTTACACTGGACATAAAGACATAAGACAACAGACATAAAGTGAGGGATCGGTTTTCTATACTTATTAAGTAATATACTGATCTCACAAGGATTAACATACTTTACACAGGACATAAACTGAGGGATCGGTTTTCTATCCTCATTACATAATAAACTGATCCCCCAGAATTAATATGACTTACACTGGACATAAACTGAGGGATCGGTTTTCTACCCTTATTAAGTAATAAACTGATCCCTCCAGGAGTAATATACCTTACACTGGACATAAACTGAAGGATCGATTTTCTATCCTTATTAAATAATATACTGGTCCCTCTAAGATTAATATACCTTACACTGGACATAAACTGAGGGATCGATTTTCTATCCTTATTAAGTAATAAACTGATCTCTCCAGGATTAATATACCTTACACTGGACATAAAGACATAAGACAACAGACATAAAGTGAGGGATCGGTTTTCTATACTTATTAAGTAATATACTGATCTCACAAGGATTAACATACTTTACACAGGACATAAACTGAGGGATCGGTTTTCTATCCTCATTACATAATAAACTGATCCCCCCAGAATTAATATGACTTACACTGGACATAAACTGAGGGATCGGTTTTATATTGTTATTAAGTAATAAAGTGATCCCTCCAGAATTAATATACCTTCCATGAGACATAAAATGAGGGATCGATTTTCTATCCTCATTACATAAAAACTGATCCCCCCAGAATTAATATGACTTACACTGGACATAAAGTGAGGGATCGGTTTTATATTGTTATTAAGTAATAAAATGATCCTACCTAGAATTTATTTCTTTAGTTTTTTATGCTGCATTAATGACAGATTATTGTCTCTTGTATACTTACATTCCCATGTCGACTTGCGGAATATTTCCAGCAGATTTGAATTGTTATCGTTGAGACTTAAAGCACGAATTGTTAGATTTGTCATCATCTTTTCATCTTCTTCCGCTTAAAAGAAAATTTTAAAAAAATATTTTATTAAACCATAGTATTTCTCTCTAAGAACGATTACACATTCAGCATAAAAGAAAAAGAAAAACAATTAACCTTTTAAGGTCAGAAGCTACCAAATTTTCCTGCAAGTTACAGCCATGGAGAACTTGAAGGCAACCACAATCAGTTAGCATGGAATTCACTACATAATCAACTAGAAGTCCAGAAAAATATTATTAATGAGCTAGAACAATAAAAGAACAGGAATTAAGACAGAAAATAGGAATTGACATTGCATTTAGATTTTTGAAGATCAAAGTTGAGGAGAAAGCAATAATCTAGAAGAGAGTTCCCTAAGCAAGAGAAGAAACTGTTAGCATAGGACTTATAATAATATGAGAAGAAGAAAACATAATTCTTCTTCTATGTGCCCTGTCCCTTCAGGACGTAGGCGATCATGGCTCTCCACGTCTCCCTATCCCTTGTGGCTCTTAGTATGTTTACTCCGGTTGCTCCTGGCAATACCCGTTCCGTCATCCACCTGATCAGTCCCTGCAAATATGTTATCCGCTGCCTTCCTCTGTCTCTCCTTCCTTCTATCTGTCCAGTCAGTATCAGGTTCTCCAGGCTCTCCTTCCTCATTGCATGTCCCAGGAACTTCAGTTGTCTCTTCCTGATGCTCAGCATCAATTTCCTTTTTGTTGCCATTCTTTCTAACACCTCGTCGTTGCTTGTATGCTCAGTCCACGATATCCGTAGCATCCTTCTGTAGAACCACATTTCGGCCGCTTCCAGTTTTGTCCTCATTTTCGATGATATTGTCCAGCATTCACAGCCGTATTGAAGAACTGACATCACGTAGCAGTCTAGCACTCTTTTCTTCGTTTCTATTGAGATTTTCCTGTGTGTTAGTATTTTGCTCATCTTCTGGAACGCATCCTTTGCCATGCCAATTCATCTTCGGATCTCTGTGTCGCACTTTCCATCTCCTGTTAGAACACTTCCTAGGTACTTAAATTCTTGTACTTGTTTGATTCTGTTATCCTCCACCTATATTTGGCATTTTGGGTTGTATCTTTTGCTGATGACCATGCACTCAGTTTTCTTAAAGTTTATTTGTAGTCCCTTCTTGTCACTCTCCACTGCTACTTTCTGTATGAGGTCTTGTAGTTTCCTTTCCGTGTCCGCAATCAGCACTGTATCGTCCGCATATCTTATGTTGTTCAGGTTGTGGCCTCCAATAACAAATCCTGGCGTGTCATCTAGGGTCCTCAAAATATAATTAAGGAAAGAAAACAATAAGAGAACAGGAATTAAGAAGACAGAAGATAACGATTGACATTGCATTTTAATTTTTAAAGATCAAACTTGAGTTGAAAGCAATAAGCCGAAATAGAGTTCCACAACCGAGAGAAGAAACTGTTAGCATAGAAACTGTTACTGCATTTAAATTTTTGAAGATCAAATTTGATTGGAAAGCAAGAAGCCAGAAGAGAGTTCCACAAGTGAGAGAAGAAACTGTTAGCATAGGACTTATAATAATATGAGAAGAAAACATTGCATTTAAATTTTTGAAGATCAATGTCAATTGTTATCTTCTGTCTTCTTAATACCTGTTCTTTTATTGTCCTCTCTCCTTAATTATGTTTTCTTCTTCTCATATTATTATAAGTCCTATGCTAACAGTTTCTTCTCTCACTTGTGGAACTCTCTTCCGGCTTCTTGCTTTCCACTCAACATTGATCATTAAAAATTAAAATGGAACGTCAATCGTTATTTTCTGTCTTAATTCCTGTTCTTTTATTGTTCTTTCTCCTTAATAATGTTTTCTTCTTCTCATATTATTATAAGTCCTATACTAACAGTTTCTTCTCTCACTTGTGGAACTCTCTTCTGGCTTCTTGCTTTCCACTCAACATTGATCATTAAAAATTAAAATGGAACGTCAATCGTTATTTTCTGTCTTAATTCTTGTTCTTTTATTGTTCTTTCTCCTTAATTATGTTTTCTTCTTTTCATATTATTATAAGTCCTATGCTAACAATTTCTTCTCTTGCTTGTCGAATTCTCTTCCGGCTTCTTGCTTTCCAGACAAATTTGATCTACAAAAATTTAAATGCAAAGTTGAGTAGAAAGCAATAAGCTGGAAGAGAGTTCCACAAGCGAGAGAAGAAACTGTTAGCATAGGACTTATAATAATATGAGAAGAAAAAATAATTAAGGAGAAAGAACAATAAAAGAACAGGAATTAAGACAGAAAATAACGATTGATGTTGCATTTAATTTTTAATGATCAATGTTGAGTGGAAAGCAAGAAGCCGGAAGAGAGTTCCACAAGTGAGAGAAGAAACTGTTAGCATAGGACTTATAATAATATGAGAAGAAGAAAACATAATTAAGGAGAAAGAACAATAAAAGAACAGGAATTAAGACAGAAAATAACGATTGACGTTGCATTTAATTTTTAATGATCAATGTTGAGTGGAAAGCAAGAAGCCGGAAGAGAGTTCCACAAGTGAGAGAAGAAACTGTTAGCATAGGACTTATAATAATATGAGAAGAAGAAAACATAATTAAGGAGAGAGAAAAATAAAAGAACAGGAATTAAGAAGACAGAATGTAACGATTGACATTGCATTTAAATCAAATTTGATTTGAAAGAATAAAACCGAAATAGCATTCAACAAATCAGTCAACAGCAAAATGACAAGACTTTGTCGCCAATCTATTATAGCAGGAAAATTCATAAAATCCAGAAACCATAGAAGGAAGTTCATCAGAACAATTACCCTGAAAATATTTATTAAAAAGGCACAGGGAAACCACGTTACAGCATTGGGAAAGTGGGTGAAGCCGAGATGCCAGGTCAAGACCTGAAACATTGCAATTTTTTTCTATTTTATTAAGGACCATTTAATATATGGCAGCAGCACTGGACCATATGCGGCAACAATATTCTAAGTATCATCCAATGGCACACTTATAAATATGTAAGATTCAGGAGCGTTAAGTATGAAACCAGTTAGAAAGTTACAGTTAATCAAAAAAATATAAAATAAATAAAATAAAGTACATTGTAAAGGAAATCACAAAAATTATATGTATATCTAAACTTATTTATAAATGGAACTTTGTCTGTGTGTGTGTGTCCGTTACCTATAGACTCCAAAATGGCTGAACCGATTTTCTTGAAAATTAACACAGTTGTACTATAAGCGCCTGTGAGCGTTCTTAGCTAGGTTTTGTGTTGAGGTACCCCCGATAAATATCGAAAATCAATAATTGAAAAAATCGGGTTATAGAAGGAGTGATCCAATTTTAATCATATTTGATACACTCATAGACAAAGACATAAACAATATTCAGAAGTTTCAAGGTTGCAGTTCTTACAATAGTGCAGAAAATCGATAATATATATATATATATAAAAGGCAAGATGCTTGTGTGTGTATCTGTTTATCCATCTGTATATCCTTTATACAAATCCACAATTTTTATCCGATTCTCACCAAACTTCACACAAATATTCTTTAGGCTGAGTCTGAGCTCCAGGACCATGGATTAGTTTTAAAGCTTTCATTACACCCGAGCAACGCCGGGCTATACTGCTAGTATATATATATATATATATATATATATAATTCTGTGCAAAAGTATTAGGACAAGAACTATTTTATCTTTTATAAGACATTTTGACAGAAAATGAACAATTTAATTAAGTAATTTTATTTGATTTACTCAACAAATGCTTTAACAAGAAAAAGTACTTGTTACAAAATAAATTTAATATTTAGTATAATAGCCTTTTGCTTTGATCACAGCCTTCATTGTCAGGCATTGACATCACAAACTTCTTCAATATATCTAATGGTATCTCCTGCCAAGCAGCTTGTATGTGTTTCTAAAGTGTGTCTTGCAAAGTACCATTAGATTTATCAATTTTTTTATCCAAAATATCCCATAGATGTTCAACACTATTGAGATCAGTGCTTTGTGTGGGCCAATTCAAATTCCGACGCCTTCCTTCCTTTTTAGTTAAATAATTCTTACTCAGGTTTGGCTTTTCACCCTGTATTTGAATTTCAGTGAGGTTTTTAGGAAAATCTCCCTTCTCCTAATACTTTTGAAGACTACCAATAGTGTGCAAAAGTGTTAGGACAGGGGTGATTTTAAACATTATTTTGATGCCTCATAAAAGATAAAATAGTTCTTGTCCTAATAGTGTTGCACAGTACTGTCTATAAATAATCATGAATCTTCATTTAAACTGGAAAACCTCAAAAATTGTACCAAACTGGCTAGTCACCTGTGGAAATTAAAACTGAAAAAGGGAAAAACCCTGTTATAACATGGAGTATAATGAAAATAGCCAAAACCATACAATGGTGCAATGTACACAGATTGTGCCAGGAGAAAAAGTTAACCATTATGTTGTTTCTAGAACAAATAAAAATTACTATTTGAAAGATCAGAAATTACATCCATCATACCTATAAATACATACTAAGATCACACAAACACGAATGAAAGTGTTCTAAGATTCTTCAATAACTTCTTGACCAAAAAGTAACAGGTATATATTGATCTGGGTAATCTACCAAGAATTCTGAAAATGAATGGTTTCGGGTGGAATTTAAATTCTACATGGCAATAGTACTTGTTTCTGTAGATCAGGGTTGGCAACCTTTTGGAGAGTGAGGCCCAAAAAGCTATGTAGAGTCATGGAGGAGGGCCAAACAGTTATGGCTCCAGTGTCATGGAAGAGAACCATGTTAATAAATATTTGAATACAATTTTGAAATGATTTGAAAAGTATTTTTGATAAAATATGTTTTCCAAGGCAAAAGTTGATTTTTTTTCTTGTTTTTATATACATAAAAAAGGAACTCTACTCTTTCTCAATCCGATAAAAAAACACATGTTCCTAAAGCATGAAAAAAAGAAAATATCCGATGGGAAATTTTGTTAAAAAAAATATTACATCTTAAAAAATAAATGTTTTCTAAATCAAGAATTCCATTAAAATCAGTTAAAAATTTTATATTCATTTAAAAGTGCCCGCACATGAAAACAATTTCACAGAAAAAGTGAAAGTGAGGCCATATGCTAATTTTGGCGATCCCTACGAATAAAAAAATAAAAGTAAAACATTCTCCAGGTAAAAAGAAATATTTTTAAAATTTCAATGCAATATATTCCGACTATCAACTGTCACTGTGGTTTGGCTTACCTCTATTTATATTGTGTCCAGAGTAAGGTAGTGGGCCAGACAAGATTCACCCGCAGGCCGGGGTTTGAAACCGCTGCTCTAGATGAATATCTACATGCACCTTTAGCAGAAACCGTAACATACCAGAAAGGTTTGTCAGCTAAAAGCTGGTGTCATAATGAGGAAAGAGGGCTTAGAAAATCAAACACTCACAAGACATATTAAAAGTAAGAGGGACAGAGGGAAACAGCATATAACCTACTCAACAAGTTTGGGTAAATTGTTTTGCAAAACGGAGTTTAAAAGAGACAGCAAAAAATATAAGATTTACCAAGTTACAAATCACAGGAAATTGTGGAGAGCCATGATTGCCAATGTCTTGAAGTAAACCAAAATACAGAAAAAAAAAGAATAAGATTTTGTAAAATAGTAGCATGACAGGGTTCATGAGAGATAAAATTTATTAAGAGCGACAAAGGACAAGAAGTTGTGGAGAGCCGTAATCGCCAATGTCCTGAGAGGACATGGCCCATAGAAGGAAAAGCCTGTGTAAAAATGGTCAGGATTAGGAGATAGAGAGCAAAAACACAAAATTCACTAAGAGCTACAAAGGGATAGAAATGATGGAGAGCCATGATTACCAATGTCCTGACGTATCACGACACATAGAAGGAATTCAGCATCTCTTTCGTATAAGCCTTACCTGACTGAGGTAGTATGCAATGGGCAATGACGTCCCGAATTGATTTCATGTTAACATTCTCCGTGCTTTTCTTTACATCAACCACTTCTAGGTTTTGGGATCCGGAACAACTCCTGCTGGACAGAAAAAAAGTAATTGTTATTGTGGTGATACCGAGCAAAAGCGATGGACCAGATGTTTGCGCTTTCATGACCAAAAAGCAAATGACCAAAAGTCATCGCTGCGCCACTGGCTCCGCGCAAATGTTCCGGTTGAAAACTAAAAATGAATTAAATATTAAATTTCCAGTTTGCGAGCCTATACAAATTTTATTTACCAGCCAATGGGAAACCCAGAACCAAATACAAGTGTGAAATCCCACGTGATCTGCTGTGATCCAAAAAGAAGATATAAAAAGCAGATACAGAAAGCATCGCCAGGCAGACCGACTCGAGGAGAAGAGAGTAATTAGTAGCTCCCTTGACCGAAAGTGAAGTGGCTTACTACGCTCACCTCCCTTACCTCTTTCCTTCTTCCCTACCTCAAAACTACTTACTGACCTAAGGCGCGACTACATCAAAATCATTCCTTACTCATAGCGCTCCTCACATTCCTAAGCATTAATTCTCTTTCAGCATTTTATTGCCATGAACATTTCAACCTCCGTTGGACCTATATTTCAAGTATTACTTCAATTGTAAAAACATTAATTGATATATGTATATATAAAATGTTATTTTTCTACTCAAATTGCCTTTCTTGATTTGTAATCATTTTATGACTTATAGTGGGCTATCTACAACAAGGCCAAATTCCATTAACCCGCAACAGCACACAACTACCCTTCACTAGAACGGACTCCCACTACTAACAGAAAAAGAATGGATAACCCCACTATATTATTAGGCAATATGGAAAATAAAGTCTGATTTTAATAAAAAACCTTTTAATTCTGCTCAGATACTTCATAAACAAAATATCGAAAATCACTTAAATTCTAATTTGCATCACAAAAAACAAATTCAAAAAACTTTATTCACTTTACTTCTGCTCTTGGAAATAACCCCCAATCTGCGACGGATTGGGCTAAGAAATAGCTTGTAAATTTTAATATCTCCAAAATGAAACTTCTCTCCTTTAACCACCACAGAGGAACTTTCATGCCGACCATCAGAATGGATAACACTTGTCTCCTAAAGAGCAACACACTTCACCTCCTTGGCCTCACTCTCTCAAGTGATCTCAAATGGACTACATTGAATCCATTGCTACATCTATTGCTAAAAAAATCAGGTCACTGTGTCAGGCCAGGAAGTTTTTCTCATCAGAATCCATTTTGCACATTTACAAATCTACCATTTGTCTGTGCACTGAATACTGTTGCCATATCTGGTCCAATGCTGCTGCTATTCATCTTGAGGTTCTTGTCAAAATCCAAAAGATGATATGTAATATAATTGGCAGCTCACCATCAGTCACTTTTTCGTCGACGTGATGTGGCTTCCCTCTGTCTTTTCTACCAGTATTTTCATAGCAATTGATCTGACGAGCTTCCCCCCCACCCGATAATTTGATCACATGTCTTTACTTGTGCTACTAGATTCTTTTACTATAGAAATGGTTAAATGTAACTTACTCTTCTAATTTAGTAGTTTCTTTTCTCTCACTTTCAACTGGTGGAACTCACTTCCATTTGCTTGCTTCCTTGATAGCTACAATCTCCAAAAGTTTAAATGCAACGTCAACTGCCATCTTTTATCTCCTTGATTCCCATCCATCTCTTATCTTTTCTTCAACATCCCAACAGCTACAATCTCCAAAAGTTTAAATGCAACGTCATTTGCCATCTTTTATCTCCTTGATTCCCATCCATCTCTTATCTTTTCTTCAACATCCCAACAGCTACAATTTCCAAAAGTTTAAATGCAACGTCATTTGCCATCTTTTATCTCCTTGATTCCCATCCATCTCTTATCATTTCTTAGACATCTCAATAGCTACAATCTCCAAAAGTTTAAATGCAACATCAACTGCCATCTTTTATCTACTTGATTCCCATCCATCTTTTATATTTTCTTCGACATTCTCCGTTCCTTTTTTTTCCAGTGTAACCCCCTTTTAGTTTTGTATTCAAAAATGTATTGCTGTAATAATTATGTATTATGGCAATGTTTTTTTCTTTCAAAATATATTGTTAATATTTTTCCTTGAAAAATGTATATTTTTCTATAAAAGTCTATTTTTATACTTCTGAGTAGTACCATAGATGTATTTTTATTAATATATATAATTTATATATTATTATATGTAGATGATATATATTTATATTTCAAAATATTTATTAATATATATTTTTGTTATTATACAGCATTAAGCTGTTTCATTCACACCTGATTAATATTTACATATTGATGTGTATTTCTGATAGGGACACATCTATACTTATTCACCCACTTACATATAAACATCAGAAATTTAAATAGCAACGTACAAAGCAAGATCATTAATAAGGAATGTAACTGAAGGGACAAAAATAAATACCCACTTCAAGGACTTTGTAATCCAAAAGATGTCATTTACAAAGCAAAAATACATGACTTACATGGTCAAAACAAAACATATTTATAATCAACCAAAGATACTTTTAAGACAAGATGGTTCAATCACAGGTCTACATTTTTTTAATGTTCGGTTATTTAGTCAGATTTTAATGAAAATTTGTTTTTATTCTTTCTTATTTTATAAAACTGTAAATGTCTTTTAGTTTTGTATTCAAAAATGTTTTGCTGAGAATAATTTTTTGTCCTTCAAAAATGTTATGGCAATAATTTTTTCTTCAAAAATGTATTATTGGTAATATTTTTACTTCAAAAAATGTATATATTTCTATAAAAGTCTATTTTTATGTATATATTTCTATACAAATGTATAATTTCATCGAGTTTTGACCTCAATTTGTGGATTAACTATTTGCCGATAGCTGGGACCCGAACAGGTTCTACCACTCTGAGTCAGGATGAACCTGGGAACAACAGCCATTAAGAGGTGGTTCCATGCTCCTCACAACCTCCTAATTAGAGGTCTTGCTGCCAGATGCAGTTTACATCATACCCAAGACCTTGAACATAAATAACAACAGTGACATTATTCCTATATGAGTGCTTGCCTGTCTAGAAGTATGTTGGATGGTATTGTTAGTTAATATAAATGTGTATTAAGGAAAAAATCTGTTTTCAAATAAATTGTTAAAAATGTCGTGAAATGTTGCAATGATTTTGTATGTGTGCGTGTGTATGTGCAAATACTATTGTCACTATTATTGTGCGCAACTGAAATGCAGTTTGATTGTGAGTGATTTTTGTGGTTGAAATTTTTCATTAAATATTCTTCGAAGATCTAGTTAAAGATAAGAGATTAAAAATTTTTTTTACAAAGAGACAGTATACGAAATGAGAGAGAGAGAGGGCAAGGTTAGTGAGATAGGAGATGACTATTGACTTTACATTTAAATTCTTGGAGATTGTAGCTGTTAAATAGCAAGTAAATAGAAGGGAATTCCACAGGTGGGAAGTGTGAGAAAAGAAGCTGATGGAGTAGAATTTGCTTTTACATTTTATTGGTTTCACAGTAAAAGGGTGGGACCTAATTGCCAATCTTGTGGCTCAAGTAAATTCATATATAATGGCACCAGTGAATTAAGTTCATTGGAGCAGAAGTCATGAAAGTATTTGTAGAAGAGACACAGGGAAGCCACATTGCGCCAGTGAGAAAGTGACTGTCTCTGAGCTGCCAAGTTGGGATTGATGACATCGCAGATTTTTTGCTGGATTTTGTCAAGGAATCCTAGATGGATAGCAGGAGCACCTGACCAGATATGGCAGCTGTATTCAATGCACGGACGGATGGTAGGACTGTTTCAGACAGGAAAAACTTTTGGCCCTACACAGAGAACTGCCATTTTAGCAACAGATTCAGCTATGGATTCTATTTAGTCATTTCGTTGAGGTCTGTTGTGAGAGTTAAGCTGAGGAGATGCAGTGTTTTGCATTAGGGGAGACCAACCTGATTCATGATAATTGGGGGTGGGGGGGTAGGAGCGATTTGTCCGGGACTACAAAGACCCTCCCCTCCACAAAGAGTAAAAGAAACAGGTTCTGTGCCTTTTCCTTTTATACAATCTGACAGAAACTTACTTGCGTTGCCGTTTCCTTATAATAGGGTTGTTGACTTCATTAAGTGGTTTTAGTTTGATAAAATTTTCTGGTTGTCTCATTGTCGACAGGTATTCAGAGTGAGCCATTTTCATGTCTTCCTGAGCATTCTACAACAGAATCAAAACAAGTTTATTACAAAATATAATAGTATATGTAGCCCCCACTAGCTAGATGAAGAACTTAAACACATTGATAACCCATTGAAATCACAAAAATATCCTAATTACACCATACTAACTAAAAAAAAAATAAGCTCTCAATATACACATCAGTCAGTCAGACAAGTAGAACACGTGATACATGACTGGGTGATCATGTCTCTTTCAATCCATGACTGACTAAATAAAATATTTTCTCACAGTAGCTTGTCATTAGTTTCTGCCATAGACTGGTTGCCAGCCACAGCTATAAAACCCAATTTGTCCTGTTATTCAACCCTTACGTGGTACTGGTTCGGGTGATAATGTCTTTTTTGATCCATGACTGACTAGACAGAATGTTTTTCTTACAGTAGGCTGCCATTTCTTTCTGCAGTAGACTGGTTGCCAACCAAGGCTATAGAACCCAATCTGTCCTGCTATTCAATCCATAGCTAGAGAGATAAGAGATGGAATGTATTGTATTATTATATTAATAAGTAGTAATTAATGAGGGATAAGTTTATTACTTTATAATAATAGAAAACAGATCTTCCACTTTAGGTCCAACAGGATTTAATTGCAGGGGGATATGTTTATTACTGCATAACAATAGAAAACCAATCCCCCATTTTATGCCTAGTAAAAGCTTTAATTATATTTTCACATTTTGATGAAATTTTTTTTTCTTTATTTTAGAAAACTGAAGATGTTTTCTAGTTTTGTATTAAAAAATGGTAATAATTTTTCATCTCGTTCAAAAATGTATTGTTGGTAAGATTTTTCCTTCAAAAATGTATATTTTTCTATAAAAGTCTATTTTGATGTATATATTTCTATAAAAGTCTATTTTTATACTTTCATAGTGTTTTGACCCCAGTTTAAGGGGTTAATTATTTGCCCATAGCTGGGACCCTAACAGGTGCTACCACACCAGTTCAGGGTGGACCTGGAAACAACAGCAATTAAGAGTTGGTTCCATGCTCGTCACAACCTCCCAATCAGAGGCCTTGTCAGATACAGTTTACTGTAATACCCAGGACCAAAGACTTGATAGAGATGCTTGGCAATCTTGATATATTCAGGTAAGACCTTAAAGTAATCAGGAACCTTTACTGGCAATAAACTACCTGCATATAGACAGGTAACGAGTTCAGCAGATACACAAAGATAATTGGAGTAGATAGACTAAACTATCGCCTGGTTCACACTTCACCCACGTCTATTGTACAGGTGTAGAGGTTCATCCCTTGTTCACTGTTTAGGATGTGGTTTCCGGTTTTCTCTTTTCCAAATCTTTTCACTCTTACGTAGCCCCCCTGCACATCAGTGGTGTTACCACCTTGCTCGGGGTGATATGATTAAAAAAAAAAAAAAAGACAAGGATGTGTCTTTTCACCAGATATGTTCGAACTATATAGCAAGACAACTCTGAGAACTTTAGAAGTCCTGCTAGGATTCGACATTCACAGCCGCAATCTGAACAATATAAAATACGCAGATGATACAGTGCTGATAGCAAACACAGAAAGGAAACTACAAGACCTCCTACAAGAAGTAGTTAAAGGAAGCAGAAAGAAAGAACTACATAAATTACAAAAAAAACTGAATGCATCGTCATCAGTGAAAAGTTTACTGTAAAATGCCAATTACAAGTTGGGGATACTAAATTAAACAGGTTCAGAAGTTTAAAAATCTCAGAAGTGTTCTAAAAAAAAGATGAAACGTGTGATACAGAGAACCAAAGGCATATTGGTATGGCCAATAATGCATTCTCGAAGCTAAGTAGAGTATTAAGATACAGAAAAATTTTGCTGGAAACAAAGAAGAGAGTACAGGATTTTTATGTGATGTCTGTTCTTCAATATGGCAGTGAATGCTGGACAATCTCATCAAAGATGAAGGAAAAACTTGAAGCAAACAAAATGTCGTCCTACAGAAGGATGCTGAGGATGCAATGGACTGAACATGTGAGCAATGACAATGTTTTGGAGAGGATAGACACAAGAAGGAAACTGATACTTAATATCAGGAAAAGACAGCTGAAGTTTTGGGGAGATGTAATGAGGAAGGAGGGTTTAGAGAACCAGATGCTCACAGGGTTAGATAGAGGGGAAGAGAGACAATGCATAACATACTTGATGAACTTGAGCAGATGGATGTAAAAGTAGAGATTGAAGGGGGTAGCAAGATAAGGGGTATTAATAGTGGCAAAAAATAGGATAATGTGGAAGTCCATGATCGTCCATGTCCTAAAGGGACATGACACATAACAGAAGAATAATCTTGTTTTGTGAAAATTACCCATGTATTTATTAGTCATTATCATCCTCCATTAATTTTCTTGACGTGGTTGAACCAACAATTAATTGTAACCCCTAAGCCCCACACCATTATAGGCGTCTTTCGTTTAAAAACAAAGAAAAACTGGAGGCTTGAGAACATCTTACTTGGATCTTACTCACCTTATTGGCAATAATGGATGGAGAATGAAGAACTGTTTCGGGTGCATTTTTCTTCAGCCATGGACTTTGTTCCAAGTCGTCAACTGACATTCGATGAATTGGTTCCACATGAAGCAAACTTTAAGAACAAAAGAGAATAAAAAAAAAAAAGGTAAAAAGTTAAAAAGGGAATCAGAAAATAAAAATTTTTTTTCCTTAAATCAGAATCAATAATTATTAACGTTTCTAAAACTAATTTTTAATTGAAACAAAGGTTTATAAACATTTTTTTTTTATCGTTTCACCCCATGCAAGGCAGTAATGCCACTAATGCTCAGGAGGCAACATAAGAGTAAAAGATTAGACAGGAGGAATGTAAAAAGAAAGACAAACCAGTTACAGCGGATGTTAGAGAAGGGAGCAGGAAAGGATGGGAATACAGGTGTGATGACAGTTGCAAAGGTAGAGAGAAAGGAAAAGATATACAGGGTGATGTAGAAAGAACTGGAGTCAAGTGGATAAAAGATGGGTAATGACATTGCATTTAAATTCCTGGAGATTGTAGCCATCGAGAAAGCAAGAATATAGAAGAGAGTTCCATAGGTGGGAAGTGCAAGAAAAGAAGCTGATAGAGTAGAATTGTTGACTGCATTTGGGTGATCAGTGAATGGGTGGTACCCAGTTGCCAGTCTGGTTGCATGAGTAAACTCATGTGGCAGGGGCACCAGTGACTTAAGTTTGTTGAAGCAGAAGCCATGAAAATATTTATAGAACAGACAGAGGGAAGCTACATCCTGTCAATGAGAAAGCAGCTGGAGTTGAGCCACCAAGTTGGTACCTGTCACATTACTGATTCTCCTTTGGAGCCTGTCAAGAACACTGAGATGAACAGCGAGGGCGCCTGACCAGACATGACAGTAGTATTACAGACTGCCATGTTTACAACGTTGCGGCTGTTGTTCACTCTGGCCTTCTTCAGATGCTAGGAATTTCGAACTGAACCCTTTATTTCAATCACTGGAGAATATCAGTCCCGTTCCATGCCACTTCCAGCAGACATGTAGTTATCTCCCTTTGATTTAATTCTTTAAGGTATTTGTTCACTACTGCTATAGCCTTAAGGACACATGGCCCAGTAGATACAGACGTTGGTTAGTTCCAGTGACTTCACCCAAAGAGTTTTAAGTTCAATATCTGGAGACAGCAATGGTGAGCAAATAACTTAGAAAGTTGAGTTAAAGGGAGATAACTACAAGGCATTCGGAAGTGGCATCACACATGGAAAGAGAATGATTATCCTAGTGATCAAAATTCCTAACACCTCCAGAAGGTCAGTGCATACAACAGCTGAAATGTAGTAAACATGAAAATGTAAAAACGAAGACAACAGTCAAACAATTTAAATAATGTAAATACTATTTCATCTCAGAAATATAGATAAATACAGAAAGCTGGGCCATACAATGGCCGAAATGTCGTAAACATGGCAATAAATATTAAGACAACAGTCTGAACAATGAAAAATATGTATATACCACCACATCTCAGAAGTATAGACAAATACAGAAGACCGGAGAGTGCAATGACCAAAATGTCGTAAACATGGCAATAAAGATGAGGACAACAGTCTGAATAATGTAAATACTACTTTTCAGAAGTATAGACAAATACTAAAGGTTTATGAACATCAAAGAAAATTTACCTTCACTAAATATCAAGATTATATAAATCTTAGGTCTCATTTAAATACACATGGAGACCTACAAAACTATCTTCAACATACTTGTCGATAATAAAATATAATCACAATATTCACATGTTAAAAAAAGAGTGGCTAAAAATAATGGAAACATTATTCACAAAAAATTAAAAGCCAACACTTATTAATATCAACTATGAACATGGTCAGAATGTGCTGACATTGTTTAGAATATAAAACATTCTTATGGCTCTACACATACATACATAAAATAATTTATATATTCAGTTAAAAGTAAAATCAGCTTCATCCTTGATAATGGATAAAAGTATAGCTGAAAGCACTTGAATAAATAAAACATTGGACAATTTTTATATATTTTATGTTCTAAAATGAAAAAAAGGCAGACCTGAAGGAGACTACCACCACCTTTAAATTTGGTGTTTTTCATTTTATTTTTTTTACTTTTTTCAGCACAGTCTTATCAATTATTACATAAAAGTTTCTGGTTATCAAAAAAAAAAAAAAAATTAGGAAAGATTTCAGTATTTAAACAATTTTAGGTGGGGGCTCAGTTTCTCATACAACGTTATAGTAAATCAATCCTCCATTTTGGAACCACTCGCATTGGGTGTTGTTTGTTTTGTTTTTTTTTTTTGGATGAGTTGTTGCTCTTGTTTTTGTCTTTTTCAAGTTTTCTTCAGTTCTTACGACAGCATCTTCCTCGGAAACTCCAAGAATGACTTTATTCAAAAATTTTGCAAAGGATTCAGTTGTTGAATATGCGCAAGCAAAAAAGTTAATTGCACAGGATCAATTTACTATAAGATTGTATGAAAAACTGAGCCCCCCCGCCCCCCGAAAAAAAAAAAAAAAATTGCTAATCAACAAATTTACAGGTAGTGGTAATGTCGTACCGGCAAGTGGAGGATTAATATATTATGAACGTTGTATGAAAAACTGAGCCCCCTCCTAAAATTGTTTAAATATTGAAATTTAAAAAAAATTTTTTGTCAGTTGGAAAGTTTAGGGTGTAAACAATAAAATTGCACTGTAAAAAGTATTAAAAAAAAAAAAAAAAAAAAAATGAAAATCACCAAATTTAAAGATGGTGGTAGTCTCCTTCAGGTCTGCCGAAAAAAATTATAAAATCACACAAAAAATTATATAAAAAGCTTAACCACAGTATCTCTTCTGTCATTTTTAATGACACATGCATAAAAGTGGGATTGCTGCCTAAATGCTCAATATATGTGTGTGTGTGTATAACCTCAGCTTACCTGTATGCTCATTTTGCTTTACAGTGTAGGAAGCATTGGCTGTGCTTGTGACATGGCCTTGTGTCAAACATAACAGAGCCCACAACATTTGAATTACTATTGTTATTGTTATATAATTTCAATATTTTATTGTTATGTAATTTAATTATTTTTTTTTTAAATTATTAGAGCTCTAATAATGCAGAAAAAATAATTAAATTGATTTTTTTTTTTACAAACCAGAAATGACATGCTGTTAATTAGCAAGTTGCATGCAAATTAAATGAAATTGTGCAAAGACTAACCCCCGAACAACGTCTTTTGCTGCAGAGGAGATAAACTCCCAGTCTTCCTCTGGAAACTCATAGTCCCCAGTGAGTATTTTTCTTCTCATCTCAACCGAGAGTTGACGTGAAGGAGTCTCTGAATAAAATGGAGGGTAACCACATAACATTATGTAGAGTATAACACCAAGGCTCCACATATCACAGCTCTGAAGAAGAAAAAGAAACACATTTTTCTAAAAAGGAATTTTGCATTTGACATATTTTCTATCAGATTCTAAAAAAGGTACAACAGGTAAATAAATTCTGGAAAGATTTTCTTTTATATATAAACTAGCAGTATAGCCCGGAGTTGCTCGGGTGTAATGAAAGCTTTAAACCTAATCCATGGTCCTGGATCTCAGACTCAGCCTAAAGAATATTTGAAATAATAAAATAATTGTGACAATCTACCATTCGCACCTTATATATATACTAGCAGTATAGCCCGGCGTTGCTCAGGTGTAATGAAAGCTTTAAAATTAATCCATGGCCTTGGAGCTCAGACTCTTTTGGACGTTCGCATGAAAGACTAAAAAGGAATAGTTGTTTCCAGTTAAAGCGAAACCGTAGACTGAAAGAAAATTGAATGGATGTAAGTCAAATTTTGATTTCCTGGTATCGATATCAAATAATTTTTTTTGTTGTAAACTGAATTTTGAAGGCTAAATAAGTCCTCTGAGTAAATGGTATCATGGCTGAGACTAAGAACCACAATTATACCTACTTAGAGCCAAACCCAAAGAAAAAACTAAAATAATACAGACATCCAGGCAGATGAACAGACACGCACACAAACATCTTGCCTTTTATATATATATATATATCGATTTTCTGCACTATTGTAAGAACTGCAACCTTGAAACTTCTGAATATCGTTTCTTATGTCTTTGTCTATGAGTGTATCAAATTTGATTAAAATCAGACCACTCCTCCTATAACCCGATTTTTTCGATTATCGATTTTCGATATTTATCAGGGGTACCTCAACACAAAACCTAGCTAAGAACACTTGCAGACGCTTATAGTACAACTGTGTAACTTTTCAAGAAAATCGGCTCAGCCGTTTCAGAATCTATAGGTAATGGACACACACACACAGAGACAAAGCTCCATTTATAAATAAGTTTAGACAGATTAGATTAGATTTAGATAAGAAACAACACCAGAGTAAACAATGATAAAACATGTATTAACCATATCCAGAATTGGTTGAAAAAGGCATGTAATACATTCAACAAAAGATAAGAAAACAAGAGTTTCTCCCCATTATTTGAAGTCAAATGTTTAACTTATTGAAAGTTATTCATTAAAGAATTGAGTTTTGTTTAATGGCATATCAACCTCTGTGGGTTATTTGCCAAAAAGGTGGGCTTTTAAGGTATTTTTTTAATGCTTGCTTATAGTGAGAATGTTCATTTAGTCAAATTTTAATGAAAACTTTGTTTTTATTCATTTTTGTTTTTGAAAACTGAAAATGTCTTTTAGTTTTGTATTCAAAAATGTTTTGCTGAGAATAATTTTTTTCTTCCTTCAAAAATTCATTATGGCAATAACTTTTTTTTTCCTTTAAAAATGTCTTCATAATATTTTTCCTTCAAAAATGTTTATTTTTATATAAAAGTTTAATAAAATCACGTTTAAATCTGGTCATAACACATTACATTGCATTTAAATATATGGTTCTGTTAACGTTTCAAGCTCTCATGCAGTGAGACGTCATAGAACCGCATTACAAATTTATGAACTGCATTTGCTATTTGGTAACTGTTATTGTTGCTTAGCAAAGTTTTATGTCAACACAAGATAAAGTATTTCTATAACAGTGTATTTTTATACTTTCATAGTATTTTGACCCCAGTTTGGGGGTTAACTATTTGCCCATAGTTGGGACCCTAACAGGTGCTACCACTACAGGTCAGGGTGGACCTGAGAATGACAGCAATTCAGAGGTGGTTCCATGCTCCTCACAATGTCTCAAGCAGAGGCCTTGTTGCCGGATGCAGTTTATCACCATGCATTCATTGAAGAAAGAAAATCCTGAAAGGAATAATAATCTACATGCTCGAATTGATATCCCATTTCATTTTATATTGGGAAGTGTGTGTGTGTGTGTGTAAAAGAAATAAATTAGCCCCTAACCTGCAATTAGTGAAGTGTTTATGTGTGAGTGAGTGGTATAATGCCAGCCAATAGACTGGGGTCCAACTTCCCACTGAATGGAACACGTGTGAATCCGCTGCTTAAATATCCATGCCAAAATGCGCGGGAAAATAAGGTTATCATGTGAAAACTAAATGAAAGCTGCATGTCTCAAAGATGAGAATTACGTCTGACAGAAGTAAGCATAGGTTTAATAATGAATATATGTAAATGCGTGAATGTGTATTCCACAACCTCCCCTTCCTAGCACTAGATGTAGCTACTGATTTGATGTAATTGTTCCACTTGAGGACAGTTGAGAGAGTGAGGCCAAGGAGGTTGCTCTATGAGAGATTATCATCATTTATTCTAATGGAAGGCAAAAAAGTTTGTCTATGGTGGTTAAAGGAGAGTGTCTTTATTTTGGAAGCATTAAAATTTACGAACCATTTCTTACCCTTTATTCATCACAGAAAGTTCCTTTCGCAGAGCAACAGTGAGGTTTATTTTATTACCCTTGGTAGATTTCTTATTAAGATTCGAGCAAATGGTGGTGTCATCTGAAGAGATGTCTACTTGTGAATTGATGACACTGGGAAGATCACTGATGAAGATCAGGAAAAGTGTAAGACCTTGGATAGAGCCTTGAGGTACACACATTATCGTATGAAAGGTTGGTTGGTTGGTTTACTTAACCGGCATATCAACCTTCATTCGGTCATTTAATGCCGAAAATCGTTTTCATTTTTTTTTATTTAGTTTATTTGTTTTATTGTTATTCTTTTTATTCAAAAAAGTTTTGTTGGTAACGTTTTTTTTATTCAAAACAGTTTTGTTGGTAACGTTTTTTTTATTCAAAACAGTTTTGTTGGTAACGTTTTTTTTAATTTTGGTGGGGGTTAACTATTTGGCCATAGCTGGGACCCTAACAGATGCTACCACTCCGGGTCAGAGTAGACCTGGGACAACAGCAATTAAGAGGTGGTTCCATGCCTCTCACAACTTCCCAGTCAGAGGTCTTGCTGCTGGATGCAGTTTACCATCATGCCCAGGACCATCATATGAAAGAATCTGAAAGCATACTTGTTCAAGTTTTATAATCGAACTAGCAGTTTAGTCCGGTTTCACTCAGGTAGTTTAAGGAATAATAAGAATAAAAACCATATGATGAATTTACATAGCAAATACTTACACAACGTCCACCCTCGTCACTTTTATAGATATAGATAACAATGTAGAATGTCTCTATTGGATTAGGGTGGGCGGGGCAACATATATAGATATAGATAATATAAAGTGGGGTTATCAATTCTATATTATAGTCAATACATAAACTGATCCCTGTGTATTTCTACCCCTAATTTTGGCTTTCTGAAAAATTTCAACGTGACATTAGCGCTTTAAAATTTTGATCTATCTGAGCACAACTTGAGCTAGACCGCAAAATGCAGACGCTAAGTCGAATCCATCAAACAAACCAATACGGTAAAATTTCGTAAGTACTACCGTTGCTATTCCCCTTCAAATTTATCCAAAGTATCATTGTATAATAGGAGAATTTATCGAAAAAACTTACCTTTTTTTTATCTAAATATCCATTTGAAAAACGAACCGTGCCCCCCTTCTCTCCCGTAACTCTCACGTAGACAAGTAACTAACTGCAGCATAACGGGCTGCGTCCCCTCTTTACCTCCGCCTCTTTACTTTCGATTAAGGAAGTAATGCGCCATGTTTCTATTTTTTTGGTACACAATTTAAAGATAAAGTTGTTTTTTTTTTTTAAATATGAAAATATGTGCACTTTTTTTTGATAAATTGCACTGGATTTGAATTCAGCACATACTTTTGCACTGATATAATGCTACTTTGGATAAATTTTGTTAGTTCTAAAGTAAGTTATTAAAACTAAAACAACATGAAAGGAAACTAAACCCAAGGTACGTTTACACATTTATTACAGGCCAAATAGTCAACAAATATAAGACAAAAACATTTACATCAATCAGAAATATTTAGAGTTTATAAGACTCACCAAAAGGTGGTGGAATTAGTTTTCTTGTAGCTAAACTCATGTTGGAAATTTTCAACGCTACCGTTCACCTCCTTGTCCAAAGGCTCACTCCCAATCCTCTTCTCCCCAAGGGCAGATTACCCCTTTTCGGTCCTTTTTATTTTTTTGTCCCCACAATTTGAAGGGGAATAGCAACGGTAGTACTTACGAAATTTTACCACAAATACTTCTACACCGTCCACCCTCGTCACTTTTATAGATATATGGTAGATTAAACTCAGTTTTTGGGCACATACATGTTTGCGTGAACGTAATTACTCAAGGTGGTGACAGATGTGAGTTTATGTTGTCGTTTTGTTGGGATTATATTTTGGAATACAGTTGGATTTCTTTAAGAAACTGTTGGATATTATATGGACTAATATAATCAAAGAGACATTTTTGTTGATTATTTGGTTGATTTTGTTCAGTGGCATATCAACCTCAATAGATTATGCTGAAATCTAAATACATTGACCCTGTTGTATACAACATCCCTCCTCCCATCAAAACTGGTCGCATACGGCAGGTGGTCGCTCACTAAAGTCTCGTGACCTATCCTCCCCACAATCGTATATTTCACTCTCCAGAATGTACCTATTTTAGTATTTTACCATGTAATATGGTAATAAATAAATGAGAACATATGATGGTCTATTCAGCATAATTTTTTTTTTTAACATTAAAAACGTATTTAGAACGATTAAAAAAAATAAAATTATTTATTCACACTGGTGTAGGCTTAAAAAATCAGTTATTGCAGTTTGTGTGGTGTGTTTTTTGTTTGTTTTTTTTTTTGTTTTTGTAATGGGCATTGTGGTACAGTGGATATCGGCTCGGAACGAGAAACCGGGGAGCCAAGTTCGAATTCCAGTTGAATCCATTGTATTCACTTACGCGCAAATACCCTTGGGAAAGGTATTAATCCGTCTCTTCCTTCCAGTTATGGGTTAAATAGCAGGACAGATTGGGTTCTATAGCCTTGGTCGGCAACCAGTCTACCGCAGAAAGCAATGGCAACCTACTGCGTGATAATCTTCTGCCCAGTCAGTCATGTCTCTTTCGAGACATGATCGCCCAAGTGTGTATCACGTATGGCACTTTAACTGACTGACCACTTCGATTCTAATTGATGTTGGCCCTTATTTCTTATAAAATAAGTACGTTGGAAAAGTTTGCAATAACAATAGTAAAAGAGAATCTGCGATAATACATGGAAAAATAAACAAACATACAAGAAAGAGAGAGAGAGAGAAAGAAAGAGAGAGAGAGAGAGAGAAAGAGAGAGAGAGAGAGAAAGAAAGAGAAATGATTGAGAAAAAAATAAAGATAATGAAAAAGATAAACATTGAAAATTTAAATTTCACATAGATGTGATTTTTTTCTTCCCACGCCCAAATTTATCCAGGTTGGTACAGAAACCGACAAATCTCTTGAGCTTGTCAAAAATGTAATAAGTACATGTTAATACAAGACAGCCACTGTTTGACCACAGCTATTTCAACAAATAATAAAAATTTGACACTTCACTACAATAACAAAACAACAAGAAAGTGTTTCTGGCTTAGATTAAAGGAAAATGAAATAGATTACTAACTTAAATTCTCCTAATTTAGAAGTTAGGACTGTACTACCAAAATGAATTTTTGTTAAAGTGGTCACTTGACCAGTGCTTTCTATTCTTTCATGCTAGTCGGTGGTCACGTTTTGGAAGTGGTCCCTCACTGGGGGTCAATTAACATTAGCAAATTGTTCGTGCTGGGAAGGGGGTCACATACAACAGTTTCTACTGTATTTTGAATACAATTGTTTGCCTTCAACTACAGACAAAATGTGTCTTGTTGGCAATGACAGTAGTGCGTGATTTATTTTTTACAACTTATCAGCTTTTTGTAGGTTATTTAAAGCCAGAAAATATTTCGAGCTTGTAAGTATTTTTTAAAAATAATATTTAGTTGCATAAGTTCTAATTAATCCATTGCTGGGAGGAAAGAAAAGGTGGATTCTTACTTTTCCTAAGAGTATTTGCATACAAGTGAATATGATAAATTCAACTGAAATTGGAACTCATTTCTGTTCTCCAATTCAGAGTCATTATCCATTGCACCACCTGCACATCTAGGCTTACAGTCTCTGACATTTGTTACGTGTTTGAAGTTTTAACAAAGGAAAAGAAAATGATTTACCAAAACACAGAGCTAAATCACAAACATAGGTGAAGAGGTGGTTTCCGGCTTTCTCTTTTCCATCTTTTTACTTTTCTTTTTCTTCAATTGGAGTAGATAGACTAAACTATTGCCTGGTTCACACTCCAACCACGTCTATTGAACAGGTGAAGAGGCTCATCCCGTGTTCCCTGTTTAGGATGTGGTTTCCGGCTTTCTCTTTTCCAATCTTTTCACTCTTACGTAGCCCTCTATGCATCAGTGGCGTTACCACCTTGCTTGGGGTGATATGATTAAAAAAAAATGTATTTAAAACACAAAATAAAATACATACAAATGTACACCTGTAGGATGTGCGTTGTGGTGCAGTGGATATTGACTCGGAACAAGAAAACGGGGAGCCAAGTTCAAATTTCAGTTGAATTCCTTGCATTCACTTATACACAAATACTCTTTAAAAAGGTATTAATCCGTTTCTTCCCTCCAGTTATTGGTTAAATAACAGGACAGATTGGGTTCTATAGCCTTAGCTGGCAACCAGTCTACCGCAGAAAGCAATGGCAACCTACTGCAGGATAATCTTCTGCCTAGTCAGTCATGTCTCTTTTGAGACATAATCACCCAAAGTGTCTATCGCATGTGGCACTCAACTGACTGACACTTGTAGCATTCAAACAGAAAAAAAACAGTTTACTGGCAAAGTGTTACGAAGGAGAAGGGAGGGTGAGTCAAGTACCTTTACCACATTAGGGCTAGTGAAGTATCTAAGGGCTATTATTGAAAAGTTTCACATGTGTATATATAGATTAAGTTTTAGTTTAATCAATGAAAATATTCAAAATTTCTATCTACCAGATTTGTTTCAGGTTTTTGTTGGTCGGTATCTTTTCATAGAGATTCTTTCGGCTGGATATAATAATCCATGAATCAAGCCGGAATTGATAATGCCAGAAATTCCTTTTGTACAACTGACAACTCTTTTCCAAAAACCTATTTTTATAGGGGCTAGCACCTAATTAGCATATTTCTCGATGTTTCTCAAACATCTAGATCTTTCTCAAATATACTGGAATGATCTAGAATCTTGCAAACATTCTATTTCTAATTTCTCTATTTTACAACTACTTCATGAATGAAAACTTTTTTGTAATAACAAATAGGACTCAGTAGAATCCCTTACTATAAATTTTAACCTTTTTGTTGACTTTATTAATATTTTTATATGGAAACGCACCCTCGTAACACATTTCGAAGTGAGTGGTCACTTGATGCGATATAAGCTGTCATCTGAAATTTTGTTAAAGACACATCTGCAGGATGTTACAGAAATCATTTTGACAATTCTTGTCTTGACAAAGGAGTTCTGTTGGATGGAGCAGACCTCCCAAAAACCAGGTCTACTGACCCTGACAAAGTGGGTCAGCTGAGTGGAGTGGACTAAGAACCAGATCAACAGGACACTGGTTTCTTAATCTAAATCTAAACTTCTAAACTTATTTTATAGATGGAACTTTGTCTGTGTGTGTGTGTGTGTGTGTGTGTGTCCACTACCTATAGACTCCGAAACGGCTGAACCGATTTTCTTGAAAATTTACAGTTGTACTATAAGTGTCTGCGAGTGTTCTTAGCTAGGTTTTGTGTTGAGGTACCCCTGATAAATATCGAAAATCAATAATGAAAAAAATCTGGTTATAGAAGGAGTGTTCGGATTTTAATCAAATTTAATACACTCATAGACAAAGACATAAGAAACGATATTCAGAAGTTTCAAGGTTTCAGCTCTTACAATAGTGCAGAAAATCAATCATATATATATATATATATATATATACATATATATAAAAGGCAAGATGTTTGTGTGTGTGTCTGTTTATGTCTGTATGACCTTTATACAAAACCAAATTTTTATCTGATTCTCACCAAACTTCCAAATTTGACTTACATCGATTCATTTTTCTTTCAGTCTATGGTTTTGCTTTAACTGGAAACAACTATTGCTTAGTTTAGCTTTAAGTAGGTATAATTGTAGTTCTTAGTCTCAGCCATGATACCATTTACCCAGAGGACTTATTTAGCCTTCAAAATTCAGTTTACTACGAAATGAACTTATTTGATATCGATACCAGGAAATCAAAATTTGACTTACATCCATTCATTTTTCTTTCAGCCTACGGTTTCACTTTAACTGGAAACAACTATTGCTTTTTAGTCTTTCGTACCAACATCCAAAGAGTCTGAGCTCCAGGACTATGGATTAGTTTTAAAGCTTTCATTACACCTGAGCAACGCCGGGCCATACTGCTAGTCAGAGGTAAAAAACTTATTCATGAAAGCTGACCAGACAAAGAAAGCTTATTTTCAGTAAGACAATTATCTAGAGCAGACTAAACTAGAGGGCCACTCACCCAACACATGAATATGCCAGTTAGACTGCTATCTTTTCAACTTGCCTCACTCACCTACAAATTTGCCAACTGCTACATTTTTGTCTCATGGTCAAATTTTTTTGGGTAATAATCCAGCCAAAGAATTATTTTCCTTGCATTAAGTCACAAATGTTCAACTGGAGAAAGCTACACCTTGAGAATGAATCTGGCATCTGATCTGAGCTACGAAACTACAGAACAGGTAACATTTGTACTTGTCTTTCTATACTATTCATGCACGGATTAAGAGTTTTAAATGTTCTTGTAGTGATACCAGGGACCAGATGTTTGCCCTCGGAGGTCCAGAAAGCAAATGACCAAAACTGGTCTTTGTGCGCCCGGCTCCACGCAGATGTTCCGGCAGACAATCAAAAAATTAATAAATATCAAATTCCTTTTCACGAGCCTATGTGAATTTTGTTTATTGTCCAATGGGAAGCCCAGAATTAAATACGGGTGTGAATTCCCAAATGACCTGCTGGGACCCACAAAGAGGAAATAAAAAGCCGACACAGGACGCATCGCCAGTTGAGAAAGTACGAGCATAATTAGCACATCCCTTGACCCCGTCAAGCGATCATACTATGCTCGCTGCTCCTTTCTCTCCCACCTTCTTCGCTGTCCCCTGAGCTACTTACCTGAGCAACTGAGCGAAGACATCAAAGACATTCCTAACTAACAAATACTCACACATACATATGCACAAACTCTCTTTTCAGCATTTACTGCTATGAACATTTTAACATCCTTTGAACCCGTCCTAAAGACATTACTTTATTTGTAAAAAAAAACCTTAATTGATATCTGTGTATATATAAATGTTGTTTCTATACTCAACTTGATTTTCTTGTTTATACCCCCCTTATAGTGTGCCATCTACTAACAAGGCCAAATTCAGTTAATCTGCTTCAACACACAACTACGCTTCACTAGAACGGATAATTCACTATATTCTTATAGCTTGTCAACCCTTTCAAGTTATTTAAAGCCAGGAAATATTTTTAAATGGTGAGAATATTTTTGGGGGAAAGGGATAATGATAAGTCAGTGAAATAAGTCTTAGTAATTATTCCAGAATGTGTGTTGTGGTGCAGTGGACATCGATTCGGAACAACAAATTGGGGTGCAGAGTTCAAATTTCAGTTCACTTCCTTGCATTCATTTATGCACAAATACCCTTGGAAAAGATATTAAACCATCTCTTCCCTCCTGTTATGGGTTAAGTAATAGGATAGATTGAGTTCTATAGCCTTGGCTGGCAACCAGTCTACCGCAGAAAGTAATGGCAACCTACTGCGGGATAATCTTCAGCCCAGTCAGTCATGTCTCTTTCGTGACATGATTGCTGAAGTGTGTAACCTGGAGGGTGAAATAATATTTGTATCTGATACAAATATTATTTAACCCTCCGTTAGTACAGTAATACGAAAAGTTCTTTCATACTTAGCAAGTGGCAAGTTAGTTTTTTCGAGACATGATCACCCAAAGCGTGTATCATGTATGGCACTTAACTGACTGACTGAATATAATAGTTGAAAACAATTCAAACTTCTACTGGACATAAAGTGGGGGATCAGTTTTCTATTGTTATGAATTAATAAACTGATCCCCCACTAATTACTACTTATTAATGTAATGATATACTATAATTCATCTCTTCTCACTCCAGCTATGGCGAAATGGCAGGACAGATTGGGTTCTCTAGCCTTGGCTGGCAACCAGTCTACCGCAGAAAGTAATGGCAACCTACTACGGGATAATCTTCTGTTCGGTCAGTCATGTCTCTTTTGAGACATGATTGCCCAAAGCGTGTATTGGAAACATAAGTAAACTTCTACTTGGCATAAAGTGGGGGATCAGTTTTATATTGTTATGAAATAATAAACTGATCCTCCACTAATTATTAATACAATCTTTCTCTTTTCCCTTCAGCTATACTTTAAATAGCAGAATAGAAAATCTTCTGCCCAGTCAGTCATATCTCTTTCGAGACATGATCGCCCAAAGTGTATATCACATATGGCACTTAACTGACTGACTGAATTATTCCATATCTACAGGAAGAAGAGTTATAAATTCAAACAGCAACTTTGATCTAAAGACTGCTACACTTAAAAGAGAAAGAAACTTAAATAAACAGAAAATTCTTGAGAGTGCAACTATTGAACTGTATTTAAATCTAAATCTGTGCCTTGGATTTTTTTCAAATATCTCCCTTCCTGAAAGAATTACTCCAATCCCTACCCAACATAAATTATTATAAAACTTTTTAAGAAATGAAAAGAAAATGGCCAAATTCAAATTAAATTAAAAAATATATAAAAATAAATCCCATACTAATATAATTTAAATATTAATGGCATAAAAATTAAAAAAGAAAAAATTAAAAAACTTAATTTACTCAATTTGTTTATTGGACATTAAATCACCTAGCATCCACCATATCATACACTGACTTTTCAGTTAGTCTGATGAATATTTATGAGTATCTTTTAAATTTAAGAATTTTGAAAAACACCTTTTTTACTATTGTTTATAAGTCATAGTTTAAAAAAACAAACTCTTACATTTGCCTTGACAGAGTCCGTAAGATGAAACCCATCAGATAAGAAAAGTTTAACTTTTGCCTTCACTTATATTCTTTTACAGATATAATTTAGTTATATCAGAAATTTTACGAGGAGGAAATTATGGTTTATATTTTTATCATAAAAAATTAATTTCAAGTGTTTTATATGTATGAAATATTAGCAGTATAGCCTGGCGTTGCTCGGGTGTAATGAAAGCTTTAAAACTAATCCATGGTCCTGGAGCTCAGATGCTTCGGACGTTGGCACGAAAGACTAAAAAGCAATAGTTGTTTCCAGCTAAACCGTACTGATGAGCTGTGATACAGTGAAACAGATCTGTCTGCGGATGAGTATATATATATTTTCATGGCTTCTGCTTTGATGAAATTAGGTCACTGGTGCAACCAGACTGGCAACTGGGTCCCACCCATTCACAGTGAGATCAACCAAATGCAGCCAATAATTCTACTTCAGCAGCTTCTTTTCTCGCACTTCCCGCCTGTGGAACTCACTTCCATATTCTTGCTTTCCTGACAGCTACAACCTCCAGGAATTTAAATGCAATGTCAATTCCCATCTCTTACCCACTTGACTCCAGTTCTTTCTACATCACCCTGTATATCTCTTCCTTTCTCTCTATCTTCACAAATGTCTCCCACACCTGTGTTCCCACCCTTCTCTTGCTCCTTTCTCTGACACCCCCATAACTGGTTTGTATTTCTCTTCACTCTCCTTCTGTCTAAACTTTTACTCTTATGTAGCCCCCTGCACATTAGTGGCAGTACCACCTTGCTTGGGGGGAAATGATTAATATATATATATATATATATATATATATATATATATATATTATATCAACATGCAGTGTGGGTAAAGAAGAATCCAAAGGAGTATCCTGTACATACAGTGGTAGGATAACTCTCTAAGAGAGCTCTAAATATATATGTATATGAATACATATAGAGCAAATATAAGGAAAATTAAGGCAGACACGTTATTTCATGGTAAATCGGTATAGGCCTATTTCAGGTGAACCATCATCAGCTTCTGTCTTTCGTGTAAAATCTTTTGTAAAATAAAGGCGGAAGCTGATGATGGTTCGCCTGAAATAGGCCTATACTTCCAATTTACCATGAAATAACATGTCGGCCTTAATCTTTTTTATGTGTGTGTGTGTGTGTGTGTGTGTGTATATATATATATATATATATATATATATATATATATATATATATATAAAATGGCTGGCCACTTGCAGATGACTGCTCAGGCACATCCACATTTGTCCAACACCTACATAGCCCCAGCATCTAACATGTGATTTATACTGCAAATATACTGAGTAGACCTTGCTTACAGTTTCTGGGAGAGAGTGCATAATCTGACATTATTAACAGTCTGAACAAGGCCAGTACACTCAAACCCTCGGTCATGATGACTTATGACTTTGTGCTAGCTCAACCATTAATGGCTTCCAAATAATTCTGTCTACCCAGTTTCACTCTCAAAGCTCAGGTCAACCCATGGTTTGTTCAGTCACTTTCCAAAAATGCTGCATGTTGGAATCGCCTTACTAGGTCTGTACCATCAAGAAGTTGCCTTCCTGACAAATGAACCAAAGTGAGATTCGAACCCATGTCTCATAGCTAAAAGTTCTAACAAACAAGCCATATTTTATTTTATTTTATTTCTATAGTTATCAGATGAAGGAGAAAATTATAACACATAATTTTGTCCTAAAAAACTAAAACATCTCAAGTTTGTACGTCACAATATTTCCCTGTATTAAAAGGTGTGGTTACCTTATCATAAGTGCAGGGTTTTGTTGTCTGGATCAATCCAAGTTTTGCACGACTGCAATACCTGTATGCTTCTAAAACCTGAACAAAGAAAGAAAAAAATTAAACACTTTATATGCTGAAAAGTAATTGTTTTCTATATATATATATATATATATATATATATAGTCATTCGCAGACAGATCTGTTTTGCTGTATCACAGCTCATCAGTACGGTTAGACATCCGATTGCTTTTAGACAGGATTGAAACCTGACCGAATTGACATCAGTCGGCGATATATTCTTCATCTGTAAACAAGTTATTACACGACCTAGGTTTCTACCTTGTGGTGTCTTCAGGCAATTTGCAATAACTGATTTTACCATTTATCTTTTTTTAAGAACACTCATGTAACGGTGTCCTTTTTTTAGCGCTTACATGACGGGGAATTTTTAAACACACAATTTTTAAAATTACAAGAAATTATAACATTTTCATCCATGGTTGTATGAACCTAAAAGATATTTTGTAGGTATGCTTACACTTAGTCATAATTTCCGTTCTTTCATTGAATAGTTCATTTTTTTGTGGGGGAATAGCATAATTACTAACTTTTCTTCCTGGCACAGTCTACATATTTTGCCACCGTTGTAAGGCTTGGCTATTTTTACGATACTCCATGTTATGTCTGGTTCTTTTTAATATTTTGATTTTAATTTTCACATGTAGCTAGCCAATTTCGTACAGTTTTTTAAGTTTTCTATTTTGAATGTAGACTTGTGATTGAACCACCAGGTCTTAAAGGTGTCTTTGGTTGATCCCAAATACATTTTATTTTGACCATTTAAATTACTTCTTTTGTAAATGACTTCTTTTGTATCACAAAGTCCTTGAAGTTGGCATTTATTTTTGTCCCTACAGTTGTATTCTTTATTAGTGGTCTTGTTTTGTGCAATGCTATCTAAATTGCTGGCATTTTGTTTTTTTATGAAACTATCTAAATTACGAGTACAACTATAACTTAGCTTGATTGTGTTTCTAGTGAGAATTTTCTTTAGTTCTGGGCTTTTTGGAAAGTGTTTATATATATATATATATATATATATATAAAATTCATTTACATTGTGTATTTGACACACTAAAATCTCCCTTCCTCCACCGTGCGCCGATAACCTAGTGGTAGAATCTCTGACTGATGTCAAATCGGTCGGTTTCAATCCTAACTGGAAGCAATCAGATTGATAACTGTACTAATGAGTGGTAATACAGTGAAACAGAACTGTCGACGTAAGACATTTACATATATACTAATTAGAAAAATTAGCTTATTATGCTCCCCTAGTTTCAACCTTCTGGTATCCTCAGGCCTTCTATATTAAATGATTATCCATCACTTTTTGTTTTTGAATGCATAACAGGAAGTTTAAAATAAGGAAAGAGTTAGTCAAGACTAGCGAAATAATATTTCATACACTTTCATCCAGGTTTGTATGAGCACAAAATGTATTTTCTAATGTGTATAAATCTGGACATTATTTTGAACCTTTGATTTAGCAACCTTTCTCATTCTGAAAATGATACTATTGTCAACCTTTCTTCTTGGCACGATCTGCAGACATCATCACTGTTGTGAGGTCTGGCCTTTCTTAATATACTTCAAGTTACATAAGGATCTTTAGCCTTTTTTCCACATGTGGTTGGCTAGTTTGGTTCAATTTTTAAGGCTTTCTAGCTTGAATGTTGACTTATGGTTGTACCATCTTTTTTAAAAATTGCCTTCAGTATATTATATATATATATATATATATATATATATATATATGAGATAGTAAAAATTATACTCGTGTCGAAAAACCTTCCTCAAAAACTATTGAAAGAAGGAAAAAAATGGTTTTAAAAAAAAGAAAGAGCTTAGTACATAAACGTCAACAAAAAGAGTTTGGACCAAGATTAGCATGAAGTCCAAAGGAAAAAACCCAATACGAGTGAGCAAAATAAATAAATAAATAAATAAACACCTAATGAGCCAGACGGACCTACCTAGCTTTCACCTAAATGGATCGTCAGGGAGAGCCAGCTTTTCCTGACGATCCATTTAGGTAAAACCTAGATAGGTCCATCTGGCTCATTAGGTGTTTATATATATATATATATATATATATATATATATATAGTGATGATCATCCACGTATACTGTCTTAATATGTATAGGAAAGAATATTAATAAAAAGTTTTGAATTTAAAAATGTACTTTTTTTGAAGAGTATTTGTTTATTTTTATTATATTTTATATTTCAGACCGTCCTCGGTCCTTCATCAGAAACAAGTGATTTTTAAATTTGAATTAGAAACGCATTTCACGATAGCGTTCGAATATTTTTTGTTTACATCACGTGGTGTGTTTGTTCACAACATGCAGCACGTCCGTAGAGAAAGTCTGTTTGTTTTCGATAAAAATTTCTTGGAACATCTGAAAAAAAATTTTTACCTATTGAAATATTTGTAAAGATTCAACACACCTAAGTCCCTATTTAACCCTAGCTTGTGTGTATCTGATCATACTTTAGAAAATTGCAAATGCTTACTAATAGACTTCAATTTTAGTTCTACATACACACGCAGAAAGAAAGAAAAATACTGGATTTTAAAATTAAATACACACAAGCTAGGGTTAAATAGGGACTTAGGTGTGTTGAATCTTTACAAATATTTCAATAGGTAAAAAATTTTTTTCAGATATTCCAAGAAATTTTTATCGAAAACAAACAGACTTTCTCTACGGACGTGCTGCATGTTGTGAACAAACACACCACGTGATGTAAACAAAAAATACTCGGACGCTATCGTGAAATACGTTTCTAATTCAAATTTAAAAATCACTTGTTTCTGATGAAGGACCGAGGACGGTCTGAAATATAAAATATAATAAAAATAAACAAATACTGTTAAAAAAAAGTACATTTTTAAATTCAAAACTTTTTATTAATATTCTTTCCTATATATATATATATATATATATATATATATATATTAAAAACAGAATTAGGGGTTGTTTTCAATGAGAGAAATTGGTTTGGTATAAAAAAAAGTGTGAGAAGCCATAACATTTTGTTTAAACTGTAGATTTATTGTCGCTATTATTATTAATATTACTTGCTTTCTGTATGATATATTAAGTGTCCATAATGGTATTTGTGTTGCTACATGTGTTTTGAGTCTAAAGTTGACTCTTTAGGTGAATAAGCTTGTGATTTTCACAAGCAAACGAATCTCAACATGTGAAGTTACAAGTTTATTTGCCTGAAGAGAGTCAACTTTAGACTCAAAACACATGTAGCAACACAAATACCATTATGGACACTTAATGTATCATAACATGTATAATAACAACAACACATGTAGCAACACAAATACCATTATGGACACTTAATGTATCATAACATGTATAATAACAACAACACATGTAGCAACACAAATACCATTATGGACACTTAATGTATCATAACATGTATAATAACAACAACACATGTAGCAACACAAATACCATTATGGACACTTAATATATCAGACAGAAAGCAAGTAATATTAATAATATTAATTAATATTAATAATAATAGCGACAATAAATCTACAGCTTAAACAAAAAAGTCACAGCGTCTTGCATTTTTTCTTATATATATCGTGACGTGATTTAAAAATATACATATAAATATTATCCTATGTCTATGGCATGACTTGGAGTTACATGCATTATGCAATCATCAGGTGCATATTTTAAATTAACATTTTAATAGATTTGCATTAAGATCATGGGAATCGAGTCTTATAATGTTATGTTATTACTTTTTTAATAACAGGAGAAAATATTAAATATTCTAAGGTTATATGTCGATAAAAATTTAAATTTAAAATTAATATAAAAAAATTTTTTAAAATAATAAAACGCAGGGGAAAGAAAACAAAGAGGTATAAATAATGAAAAATTAAAAATTTGTATATTCAAATATTACATGGAGATAAAATTTTAAATTTTAACATCTTAAATAAAATAAAATGAAAATAAAAATTAAGAATTTTAAAGTAAAAATTTAGAATTAAAATTAAAAAATGTAGGGAGCAAAAATAAAAGGTTTTTAATTCATAAATGTTAAAAGTAATATTGTGGAGGAAAGAAAGGAAGAAAGAAAGAAAGAGGCAAACGTATAGCAGAATCTATATCAATCTGAGTCTAAAAATTTAAGTAAGTACTTATTTTTATACTACCATGTGGTCAGTTGATCAATGTTTTTGTTAAGCAAAGGATTAGGATTCTTGATATGGTTTAAGATGACAAGTTTTTCTAAAAGGCATAGATTACATTTATCTCCTTTTCCATTATAATGTTTGGATTTAGCTATGATATTCCAGGTAATAAATGGATTGTTGTAGTTGATTTTTAATTTCTAATAATACATGGATAAAGCAGTACTTTTGCTGTATTTACTGTTGTTTAAAACAACATGTAGTTGTTAAATCTTATCTTCCACATATTAGAAGTGCTTCCAAAATAAAATTTAACATCATTTGTAATATAATAATCTGGCCGCACCCAAGAAGGCCGATGAAGCGTGGGCGTTTTCCGGCCGTTGAAAGGAACGGATGGTTGTTTGACCTTATTTCTGGCAGAGCGGAAATAGACAGGGTCTCTGAGAATTTACGTAGGCGTCGCGTGATCAAGAAAAAACCGGAAGAAACAATTTCCGCTTTTGGAAGATATATAAAGACTGCGAAAAACACAGTCTTGCGAATCAGTTTTGAGTCTCCAGCCTCGACAGTAGAAGAGAAGTCGAGTCACAGTCGAAGTCAGAAGTCGAAACAGAGAAGTCGAAGAAGACAGTCTCGAGAAGTCGAAGAAGCTAGACGAGCTAAGAGAGAGTATACACTCACGTCGTCACCCCTGTCAACCTTGGAAGAGCGCTCCCTCACTCTCTGTTCCTAGGTGACACGGTCCAGCGTTCGTTAATAAAAATATAATATATATTTTTATATATACCCCCGTGTTGTTTGTTATTGAGTATTTCACAGACTATCATCCAAATGAATTTGTGCTCTATAAACTATACTTTTGGACATACATTGGCCATTTAATAGGCAGGTTTTATTTTTTCAGCAGTTGCAATTATTTATAGAAGTGTAATTTTTGCTCTTAATTAGGTGACGGATATTGTTTATGTAGGCTAAATATTTGATATCATAGTATTATGTTGTGAAATATACTCATTTATACACGCACACACAAGGAATATATATATAATATTCTGTGATTTCCATTAGTCGATCTATCACACCCTTTAAAATACCTGTTGATCTATTGAAACCAAATTTGGTGATGAAGTACAAACATATAAGAGGGTACAAAGTAGTACTAGGGTGCATAGTACAATAATTTTTTTTAATTTAGTGGGTAAAAATTAAGTTTTATTATTTGACATTTAAAATGCTCCCACAATTTTAAAATCAATTTAATGATAAAAATACTTATTTAATAAAAATGATTTTTCTGTGAGAGCTATAAACATACCACAAGACCAAATACTACAAAAAGTTGGAATTTGGCTCCAAGAAAAAAATTTTTATGCATGGCTAGTTGTATGTTGCATGCTCAAGAGTAAAAAATCATAATTTATTCTTTGCTATTACAAAAGGAAAAAAAAAAATTCTTAAAACATGTTTACCATTAAATCTTATAAAATTAAAGAAACTGTAAAGTAGGTTCTTATCAAAGTACTTTTTCAAGCAATTCATTTTATTTAAATTTCATTGATTGGCCTGCAAAATTTAATAAAATGTAGTTTTTGTAAATTTTGACAAAAAATGTTAGTGATGACTTCAACAATATTAAATACTACATGTGTTGAAATCCTCAATAATCACACGTAAATCATCCATTAAGTTTTATTAAAATTCCATTAAAATAAATATTAAATCTAGTATCAATAAACATACAAATCATTTATTAGATTTCATTTGAAATTCTATTAAATTTTATAATCTAATTTTTAATATCTCTATTAATTAAAATTCCATTAAAATGATATTAAATATGACTTAATGTTTTCATTAAAATTCCATTAAAATTATTTGAATACGATTTTTAATATTTTCATTAAAATTCCATAAAATTATATTGAATACAATTTTTAATGTTTTCATTAAAATTCCATTAAAATTATATTGAATGCAATTTTTAATGTTTTCATTAAAATTCCATTAAAATTATATTGAATGCAATTTTTAATGTTTTCATTAAAATTCCATTAAAATTATATTGAATGCAATTTTTAATGTTTTCATTAAAATTCCATTAAAATTATATTGAATGCAATTTTTAATGTTTTCATTAAAATTCCATTAAAATTATATTGAATACAATTTTTAATGTTTTCATTAAAATTCCATTAAAATTATATTGAATACAATTTTTAATGTTTTCATTAAAATTCCATTAAAATTATATTGAATACAATTTTTAATGTTTTCGTTAAAATTATCTTGAATACATTAAATATCAATAATAATCACACATATATCACCCATTAAATTTCATTAAAATTCCATTAAAATGGTATTAAATCCATTAAATATCAAGAATTATCACACATATACTGTCCATTAAATTCACTGAAACAACCATTGTCTTATGCATTTTTAGATCAAACACAAGTGAAAGAATTCAAAGTAAAAAGAATAACCAACACTCCCCTGGAAGTGTATGTGGGGTAAGGACAATGTAATAATAAGCATTCACCTGGAGGTGAGCGGAAATGAATAATAGGTACTCACCTGGGGAGCAACATAATATGGGGTAAAGTGAGGTGTCATCAGTTTACCATTGTCAAATTTTGCAAATCCAAAATCTGTCAACTTTACCAGTGCATCCTGGGAAATAAAAGAGGCCTTTTGGGTAATTTTTTTAAAACTTTTTTCAATCTATTTTGTTATCTTAAATACAAACATGTAAATCTAGAAAGAGACAACTATTGAAATGGAATGTTTAGCCAGCTGCTCATAGAAGATATCACTAGTGAGTTAACTGCATCTTAGATGCTCCATTATTTGTCACCATGTGCCACCCTATAGTGTATGATCAATAATTTTATAGCAAGGCTCAGCTATTAAGAAATAGTTCCTCAAAACTTCCTAATCAAAGGTCTTATTGCTGGATGTTGTTTATAGTTATACTAAAGACTATATGCCCACCTGAGACAGTATCATGAAGTTTTTTTTAATCATTTCACCCTAAGCAAGGCATTCCATTGCCACTATTGCGCTTGGGGCTACATAGGAGAAAGTAAATAGAAAGAGTGGTTAGATATAGGAAATGTCAGAAGGGGGGTGATAGATGGGTATGAATATGGAGGCTGGGGGTTGGGTGGATGGGAAGAGTGTTTGAAAGAATGGAAGCGAGTTAGTGTGTTAGGAGGTGTCTATTGACCTTACATTTAAACTCCTGGAGATTGTAGCCGTCGAGGAAGCAGTCATGTGGAAGGGAATTCCACAGTCGGGAAGTGCGAGAAAAGAAACTGTTGGAGTAAAAGTTACGGTTGCATTTTATCAGTTTCACTGTAAAAAGGTGGGATCTAGTTGTTAATCTAGCATCTTGTGCAAATTCGTACCCAGGGGGCACCAGTGATCTAAGTTCATCAGAGCAGAAGCCGTGAAAGTATTTATAGAAGAGACATAGGGAAGCCATGTCGCACCGGTGAGAGAGAGACTGCAGGCGGTCTGCCAAGTCAGTATTGATCACATTACGGACCCTCCGCTGTACCTTGTCAAGAAGCCCAAGGAGAATAGCAGTTTTTGTTTTTGGCTTAACCTAAACCTTTGCAGGTTATTTAAAGCCAGGAAATATTTTTAGATTGTAAGAATTTTTTTTTGGACATAATAATTTAGTGATACAAGTCCCACTAATTAATCCATAGGTGAGGGGAATATGTGAATTCATACCTTTCCCACTGATATTAGCACATAAGTTAAATGAACTTAATTAGAATTGGAACTCAGCTTTCTGATTAACAATTCTAAGCCATCATCTGTTACACTAACCACACATCCCAGCTTAAAGCACCCGTTACTTTCAAGTCACTGATCGAGGTACTGACCAGGCTCGGTGTTTTCAATATGATATGATTATAAGTTTATTTCAAAGTTTAATTCCAATGTACATTTTATTTGAAAAGTTGGAAATACAAAAAAATTTGAACAGTGGAAATGACAAATTACAAGAACAACAAATCATATTTACGTCAGAGTTATCTTTCAGGAGAAGGTTTTCTGGTTTCAAGTCCCTGTGAGCAATGTTTAAACTGTGGCATCGTTTTATTGCTGAAGCAATCTAAAAAAAAAAAAAAAACAGAAAAACAACTAAATTCAACAAAAGTTATAAGACAATCTATATACTTATACCATAGTATCTGCATGTGCCATGCTTTTGCCAGGAAGTATAACTAATGCATTTCCCTTACCTCCCATAAAGTAAAATTTAATGGATGTCGATTAAGTAAATAATATTGTTTAGTTTGTACTAATATGGTTAATAAAATATAATTACTATATTTGTAAGAAGGAGGAGGAGAAGACAAAGAAGAGGAGGAGGAGAAGAAGGCAAAGAGGAGGAGGAGAAGAAGAAGAGGAGGAGAAGAAGAAGAAGAGGAGGAGAAGAAGAAGAAGAGGAGAAGAAGAAGAAGAAGAGGAGGAGGAGAAGACAAAGAAGAGGAGGAGAAGACAAAGAAGAGGAGGAGAAGACAAAGAAGAGGATTAGAAGACAAAGAAGAGGATTAGAAGACAAAGAAGAGGATTAGAAGACAAAGAAGAGGAGGAGAAGACAAAGAAGAGGAGGAGAAGACAAAGAAGAGGAGGAGAAGACAAAGAAGAGAAGGTGGAGAAAACTAAGGAGAAGAAGGAGGAGGAGGAGAAGAAAGTGAAGATGAAGAAGAATGTGCATCATCATATAAAAAATATATCAACTAAAAAATTTGATAAAATTGTAAATGAGTTTGTGTTTTGTTTAATGGCATATCAATCTCTGGGTTATTTAATGCCAAAAAGATAGGGCTTTAAGGTACTTTGTTTAATGTTCAATTATAGTGAAAAAGCTAGGTTAGTCACATTTTAGGGAAAATTTTTCGTTTTTATTCTTTTTATTTTAGAAAACTGAAAATGTCTTCTAGTTTTGTATTAAAAAATGTTTTGCTGAGAATATTTTTTTCCTTTCAAAAATGTGTTATGGTAATAATTTTTTCTTCAAAAATGTATTGTTGCTCATATTTTTCCTTTAAAAATAATATATTTTTCTATAAAAATCTATTTTTATGTATATATTTCTATAAGAGTGTATTTTTATACTTTCATAGTGTTTTGACCCCATTTTTTTTTGAAGGGGGTAACTATTTGCCCATAGTTGGGACCCTAACAGGTGATACTACCCAGGGTCAGAGTGGACCTAAGTACAACAGCAATTAAGAGGTGATTCCATGCTCCTTACAACCTCCCAATCAGAGGTCTTGCTGTCGGATGCAATGTACCATCATTCCCAGGACCAAAATTGTAAAATACGGGAATTTGGATTTACAATTTGCATGAATATCATATTTAAACACAACCACTATTCAAATAATAATAATAATAAAAGTACTAGGAGTGATGAAAACATTATTGATACACATTCATAACTAAACATTATTTACTTATTCAATACCACACGTATATAGACAAATAGAGAGAGAGAGAATTATTGTACTCATAGTGTTTTTGTGCTTTAAATAATAATTTCAAGTCTTTCTTTGCTGTCTTCATTTTAATTCTCCTTCAACTAAGAAAAATACTTTTCACATGTTTATTTTTATTTATTTTATTCAATCGGTCCTTCAATTCTCGCTGTGAACAACATAGCAAGTTGTAGTCTTTATATTATAATACAGTAATACCTACCTAAGTACCTATGTGTGTCATGCTTTGGCTGTAATGAATGAAATTAAATGTATTTTGTAAATGCCATGAGTTTAAAAGTTTAAATTTAGCCATGTCTGACATGGCCAAATTTTAACTTTCAACTCTTGGCTCTTGTATGGGGGAGGGTTATGTTTTCTAATATGAGACATAGGTATCTGTCTGCTTTCTCCTTCTTTACTTCCTTACATTCAAAAATTGTTAATCCCACCCCATTTTATTTTCCTGTGTATGAATGTTTTTTGGGGTGTTTTGGGGGGGCTTCTATCAGTATAAAATTTGAATAAATAAAATTTTGGTTTCAACCATTGCTGAAGAAGCAAGGAATTCCTCATAGAAATGGCTATCCAACAAATTTAAATTTTGAATTTTTGTTTTATATATATATATAAAACAATCAGTTTTTAAATTGATTAGCTAAATTGTTTAGGATCCAGTGTTCATCTGAATTTAATACATGCCTGATAACAATTAGCTTCTACATAAATAGATGATTTTTTTCATTTTATTTCTTTATTAAACTAAATCTAAAACTAAAATAATATATTACAAATAAAAATATTAAAAAGTATTTTTCAAAAATATAAATCAATGAGCAGAAAACTTTTTTTCAAACAAATGAACAACATGCTTTTTAAAAGATTTTTAACTTAAAAATTCCCACATACCTGTTTCATATAAAACGTGGCTCGCTTTTCAGTAAAACATCTCTCCTTGCTGATCCGATCAAACAATTCACCACCCTCCATCAGTTCCATGATCATAAGTAACCGAGGTCTGCAATGAGAAGAAATAAATTCCAAGACATTAACCAACAATATTTAAAAAAAACACTTTATAAAAATTGTTCTTGTTCCACTGCCCATGCCTCAGGACATCTTATTCTTTCTTATTAAGTACTGCTTCGTTATTGCTCATTCCATTACCACAGAGTCCAAGTTGGCATCGCTCTACCCAGGGATTGAATTGACAATTACTAGGCTGTTGTCTCATGGTGACATAGTAAATGTAAGTTCAATCCCTGGGCTGAGCAATGCAGACATTTATTCAGCAGAAACAGGGGCGATTACTAACTGAGCAGTACCATTTACAAAACAAAATATTCCTAGACACAGGCAGTGAAACAAGGCCAGTTTACTCCCACAGATTAAACTTGATCATGAAACACTAGATGACTGTCAGATAGTACGACAGTCAAAACACTGTTATAATAACAACAAAGAGGAGGCCGATAATCTGCACATAACATACTAATGTACCTACACGTATATTTGTCAAACTGTTTGTTGAACAGTTCTGTTATTTAGTTTTTGCATTTAACCACGGCTACACAATTGGTATAATGGATATCGGCTCGGAACAAGAAATCAGGGAGCCGAGTTTGAATTCCAGTTGAATCCATTGCATTCACTTACGCACAAATAACCTTGGGAAAGGTATTAATGCGTCTCTTCCCTCCAGTTATGGGTTAAATAGCAAAACAGATTGGGTTCTATAGCCTTGGCTGGTAACCAATCTACCACAGAAAGCAATGGCAACCTACTGCAGGATAATCTTCTGCCCAGTCAGACATATTTCGAAAGAGACATCATCGCCCAAGCGTGTTTCATGTATGGCACTTAACTGACTGACACAATCCACAAGTAGACTGGCAGCCAACCAAGGATATTGAACTCAGTCAGTTTTGCTATTCAACATATAGCTGTAGGAGAAAAGTTGGATTCATACCTTTCCAAAGAGTATCTGCATGTAAATTAATTTAACGAACCAAACTAAAATTGGAACTTGGCTCGCCAATTTTTAATTCTGAGTTGATATCTATTACACCACCCACACATCCTACCATATATATTTGAAATGATTTTTGTTTGAACATTATTTTTGATCAATACTCGTAAGTAGATACTCTGTTTATAATCAAACAGTATATTTATTTCTACCGGCCTGATTATTTACGATAAATTTTTTTTACCAAAATGTGTCATCACCAGGATTCGAACCTGCGACCCCTATCCACATTAATCTTCATTAATTTCCGTAACGTTTACATTATGATACATTTCAGAGAAGACATGGTTATTATGATGAATCGAAAATTGTGTTATATAGGCCTGGTTTGATTTAGATTGTTGGTCATTCGTGGTCGAGAGGTCTAAGACACGCCAGATCAATTGGTGGCTTCCCCTATGTGGATAGGGGTCCCAGGTACAAATCCTGCTGAATGACACACATTTTCGTAACAAAGATTTATCCTAAATAATCAACTCGGTAGAAATAAATATATAACACTGTCTGATTATAGACAGAATATCTACTTAAATACGAGCATCGATCAAAAATAATGTTCAAACAAATCATTTCAAATTGTCGGTTGTTTAAAGAGCATTTTGTTTATATGTATATACATGGCATTGTTGTGTAATGGATATTGGCTTGTGTTACGTTAGGTCAATATTTTATCCTCACCATATATTTTACAAGTACATTTTTAGTACCCTTGTTTTTTTTTTTTGTTTTTTTTTGTTATTATTTTTAAGCACGCAAATTATAGAATAATTTCTTCGTAACCGGCTAAATCCAGTTCTTGGCAAAGAACCTTCTTTTCCCCCTCCTCCTGTCTGATCCTTGATTGCAGGCCATATGAACGCTACTGTCTAAGTGCAAGTGACCTTGATAATATTCAAAACACAAACACCTATTTCTTTTCCATGTATCCACACGTGATGTAACTGTTTAGTTTTTTTTTTTGTTTTTTAGTTTTTTGTGCACGCACCGGTACATAGCGTCAGTACTTGGATATTAGTTTTGGAAGAAGTCGGCACATCAAAACACTGGACTCGACTGTTTTGCTGTCTTATAAGAAATTGAATGTCACCAAGTCATCCAAATTTCCTGAAGAATCCCGAGTGGGATTCGACCGCCTGAAATATTTACCATCATCGAGGAATTGAACAGTGTGACCGATTCAAATCTAATCTAATCTAAACTTATTTATAAATGGAACTTTGTATGTGTGTATGTGTCTGTGTGTGTGTGTCCGTTACCTATAGACTCCGAAACGGCTGAACCGATTTTCTTGAAAATTTACACAGTTGTACTATAAGCGTCTGCGAGTGTTCTTAGCCATATTTTGTGTCGAGGTACACCCGATAAATATCGAAAATCGAAAAAATTGGGTTATAGAAGGAATGGTCCGATTTTAATCAAATTTGATACACTCCTAGACAAAGACATAAGAAACGATATTCAGAAGTTTCAAGGTTGCAGTTCTTACAATAGTGCAGAAAATATATATATATATATATATATATATATATATATATATATATATATAATTAAAAGCTTTCATTACACCAGAGTAACGCAGGGCTATACTGCTAGTATTCTATAATCTGCTGTCTTTACTGTTTTTTTTATATATTTCGTCATCTAGATATGTTTTTCCTCTCATCCCTTTTTAATTAATTTTCTTTTCTTTTCGTTAATTTAATATTTGTATAGTTTGTAAATAAAATATTTTTATAAGATATTCTCGTGTCGCCTTATGTTATTCTGTGTCTGCTTATTGTTCATTTCTCATTGTGTTTACCGACGTCTAGAATTGGAGAATTCCTCTCCCATTCTTCTTTTAACAACTTATGATTGAACCCTGGGATATATTTTTTTTATTTTTACTTTCTTGTTGCATCCTGGTTATCGTAGTCCCAACAAAACCCCGGGTGTAACACTTGGAATGAAATATTAAAGAGCAGAGTTCAAATTCCAGTCAAGTTCATTACATTCATCATTTCTTCACCCACCAACTATGGGTTGAACAGCAACAGAATAGCCTCAGTCAGCAATCAGTCTGCCACAGAAAAAAAATGGTGAACTAATGTATGAAAATCTTCTGCCTAGTCAGTTATGAATCGAAAGTGACATGATTAACCTTGGTAAAGATATAAATTGATCTCGTCTTCCCCTATGGGTTGAATAGCAAGACAATATAGCCTTGCTTGGCAATCAGTCTACTGCTGAACAAAATGTCAATATCCTGTGGGGAAAATCTACCCAGTCAGTTATCAATCGAAAGACAGATGATTACTCTTGGCAAAGGTATAAATCCATCTCTTCTCCCCACAACTATGGGTTGAATAGCAGGACAGTATAGCCTTGGCTGTCAATCAGTCTACTGCAGAATGAAATAGCAAGCTACTGTGAGAAAATTTTCTGCATAGTCATATATTGAAAGAGATCTGATCACCTGGCTGAAGTAGATCATAAAATATACATATACATATATATATATATAATGAATGCCTTACCTTGGGTGGCACTCCCCCGGAAACTGTACATCATTTGCAAACACATCATAGACTGAAACAATATGGGGGTGGCCACTGCACAAGACGTGCAAATTGATTTCCATTCGGGTTTTCATCGTATCTGGAAGACATTTCACAGCAAACCGTTCACCTGTCGATAGCTTCTTGCATGATCTAAATATTCCGAAAATAAAGAGAAAACAAGATTATTACGACGGAAAAAAGAAAACTTTATTTCTAAAAAAAAGGACACCATTTCTTAATGCCATGGAACAAAATGCAGTTAAAAGATGCTTCTTCTAACAAAGCGCTTCTGTAATAATTTTGGTGGGATATTACCCAAAATTCAGAAATTTCTTCTTTTTTGTAACCCCTTCAGAAAGTTGGCAATCATGGCTCTCCACAACTTCTAATACATAAATTTTGTCTTTTTGTCATCTCTCAAAACTAATGAAAATTGCTCTTTAACATCTAGTATCAAATTTCTTTTCACCTCAGAAAGGCATTTCAGGCAAGTAGATTTTTCTTTTGTCATAAAGTGATTGATATCAAGATGTATATATATATATTTGTAACATACAACGTGTGTTAGCACGTGCCTGTCTTCATCAGCCGCTGACCAGGAGTGATGTCACAGTTTCAGTGGCTATGGCGAGACTGCCACCCCTGGCGCCACTAGCAGCATTTGTCACCAGGCAGGGTATGAAGATAAACTTGTTGATTGTCTCTTTTGTATATTCTCATAAAGTAAATAAAACGATCGCTCCTCTTTGCAGTTTTTATTGGCAATGAAATTTCCTGAACGTGTTTGCCATTATTAACGCGCTCATGAAGGAAGAAGAAAAAAGCACAAATATCTCATTTGCCATATTAGATTGTGTTGTTGCGCGAATTTTGTTTGCTTGTTGTTTTGATCTTGACCAAATCCAACTTGACATGTCCTGTACCGTTGTTTGAATGAATATATTTAAATATACAGGATAGTGCAAAAGTCTGGACCAAGAGACAATTTACTTTAGAAATGTTTTCTTATTTTTAACATAATTTTGATCATTTAAGTACCTGTTATGGGGACTTACCCATATTACACATGAACTCATCTAAGCTATGTATAAGTAGCAGTTCTGTTTTGTAGGGGAAGACAGGCAGAGAAAGTAGAATAACTGACAGCCACACTAATAATCATTCATTGGTATATGTTTGTACTACTGGTTTTGTTATATATTTGCTTAACACTAATCCGTCTTTGAGTCTTTATTGCTGGCCTCAACGGACCACAATGACTTGGAAAAGAGTTTTACAACAATATCTAATTAGATTTATTATCTTTCAGATTGTTATTCATAGCAGAAAAGCTAACAATTCCAGAAAGAGTCGAACTTGTGTTCCTGAAAACATAAGTGCTAATTAAGAGTTGAACATGTGTCTCCCGAGTAAGAAAGTGTTTGGAAGAAGATGGAGCTCAGTTAAAACACCTTTTTTTAATCATTTCACCCCAAGCAAGGTAGTTTTACTGCCACTGTTGTGCAGGGGGTTACATAGGGAAAAGTGATAAAAAAAAGGGTAGATAATAGGGGGGAGTGCAATAAAAGGATAAGAATACCAGTGTGATGATGGTGGAGCGGATAGAGAAAAGATCTTGAGAGAATGGATGCAAGTTAGCGAGATACGAGATGACTATTGACATTACATTTAAATTCCTGGAGATTGTAGCTGTTGCGGAAGTAAGTATACGAAAAGGAATTCCACAGGCGGGAAGTGCGAAAAAAGAAACTGCTAGAGTAGAAATTGCAGTTACATTTTATCGATTTCACCTTAAAAGGGTGACACCTAGTTGCTATTAGAGCAAAAGCCATGAAAGTATTTGTTGAAGAGGCACAGGGAAGCCATGTCACCCCGATGAGAGAGCAACTGCAACTGAGTTGCCAAGTCGGTATCAATCACATTACAGATTCTCCATTGGATTTATTCAAGAACCCCAAGGTGAATAGCAAAGGCACTCGACTAGATGTGGCAGCAGTATTCAATACACAGGCGGATGGTAGATTTATATATGTACAAGATAGATTTAGACGGGAAAAACTTCCTGGCCCTGCACAGTGAACCAATCTTCTTAGCAGCGTATTTAGCTATAGATTCAATATAGTCATTCCACTTGAGGTTCGCTGAGAGTGTTAGGACTTATTATAAACCTTAAATGGTTACATAGTAAATTGCCTTTGGGTCCAGATTTTGCACTACCATATATATATATATATATATATATATATATATATATATATATTCATTCATTCATTCAAAAATGAATTGAGTTCTTTCGGTAACTGGCATGTGTATACACTACTTATATACAACATGTTAAAATTTTCCTTCTTTTATTCCATGCACCTATGGCTTAGGGGGTAGTGACCCCGAATGACACTAAATCAGTCAAGTTTTGATCCGAGCTAGAATCAAGTGAATGTATCTAGCCACACTGATGAGCTGTGATACAGTGAAACAAGCTTGTATGGGGATGACTAATATATATATATATATATATATATATATATGAGTTTAAAATCATTTGTTACTGATGAAAGGCCGAGGCCGGTCTGAAATATCAAATATATATATATATATATATATATATATATATATATATATATATATAGGAAAATCTATTAAAAAGTTGTAAGTTTCAAAATGTATTTTTTTGACAGTACTTGTTTATTTCTATTATATTTCAGACTGTCCTCTGTCAATAATAGAAATAAATAAATACTGTCAAAAAAACATTTTTAACTTATACTAGTAGTTTTTCCTATTAAGACAGTATACGTAAATTATCATTATGCTAAAAGCAATTGGAGTCTAATCGTACTGATGAGCTGTGATATAGTGAAACAGATCTGTCTGCGGATGACTATATATATATATATATATATATATATATATATATCCATATATAATTAGTAAGAACTAATGAAATAACACTCCACAGTATATAGCATTTACTTTTTAACAGCACTTATTCATATGATGCTATTTTTTAGCAATTTAGTGGCGGTAGCTTTATATATATATATATATATATATATATATATAAAGGTAGCTTTATATATATATATATATATAAAGGTAGCTTTATATATATATATATATATAAAGGTAAAGGTACTTTATATATATATATATATATATATATATAAAGCTACCTCCACTAAATTGTTTTTATATATATATGTTACCTCCACTAAATTGTTTATATACATATATATATATATATATATGTTACCTCCACTAAATTGCTAAAAAAACAGCATCATATGAATAAAAAAGGCCCCAGACTAAATAAAAACGAACATTTTTTATCAAAATATTTACATGATTAAAATGAAAGATCAAAGTAATTTTCAATTATTTTTTAAAAAATTTTTTAATCCCTTATAACATGTTCAAAATTTTGGCAGAAAATCTTGTTTTGATTTGAGTTAGTGGGTAACCAATATGTTGCTACCGTTTAAAATGGAAAACGTAATGACATCACCCACTTTTTTTTTCCAGTGACACACACATTCATTTTTATATTCTCGCAAAACACGTCTATTGTACAGGTGTAGAGGCTCATCCCTTGTTCCCTGTTTAGGATGTGGTTTCCAGCTTTCTCTTTTTCAATCTTTTCACTCTTACATAGCCCCCTGCACATCAGTGGCGTTACTGCCTTGCTCGGGGTGATATGATTAAAAAAAAAAAAAAAAAATCAAACAATTGTCGAATTTTAATTAAGCTTTCAGTACTCATTCACAAGTGAATGAAATTATTTTGAAAGTATTATTTTTTTAAAATTTTGGTCAAAATTTTTTTTCAGGTGTTACCACCCTTCCACATAAATCCATGAAATTTTAATAAATTTTATTTTGTTACAGTAAATGGTCTTATTAGTTAAATGCAGAACTCATAGGGAAATATAAATCATCCATTTTTTTTTTTAATTTGGCCTCTGTATCCTAAAATCTGTTCTGAATAGTAAAATAAAAAAAAGCAATAAATTCTGATATTATTTAATTTAATAACCTTTTGATTTCTTGAGTAATAAAAATTAAGTACATTATAGTCTGAAGAAAAAAAAATTTTCCAATTACGAATAAAGTTTTAAAACAATTTTCATGTTTTTTTAATTATAGTAATTTATAAAGTTTCAAAAATACTTTTAAAATACTTGAAAGATTTGTTGCGGTTAGATTTTTAAGTTAATAATTTAAGATTATATTGCTTATCGAAAATTGAAAAGTTTAATACAAATCATTTGGCCTTCATATTTTTAAAATTATTTTTTTAATTGTGTATTTGAATTTTTTTTTTGGTATGGTAATTTCTATGTGCAAATTAAAAGGTCAGAGTTTCCCTCCTTTACCCGAAAAAAATTTGTAAAATTTTGTCACTTGTGAGAGCCATACATTTTTATCTTATCAATCAGGAATCTGTCAACACATTTTGATATATGGTGGACAGGTCAAAAAGTTCAACTTTGTGATTAAGAAATAGTTTTCTAAATTTCACGCTATAAATAAGAAATACTTGTGTAAATCAGTTTAATTTAACATAAAATTTTCTAATTTTCCAAAATTAATGTGTCACAGATGTATATTTTATTTTTGCAAGATTTTTAAAACTGAGAATTGAATTTTGTTTACAAAAATCTGTCGATCACTCAAAAACGGTGGCTAAATTAAAAAATTATTAAGAAATCTCAATCTTTTATATTCCAATGAATATAATTTCTATTTAATATACACAAGAGTATTTTGCTTACTGGAAATAGTAAATTTAATTATTTAGCTTTCATTTCTAACTAAAATAAAAGTTTTGAAAACAGTTTTTCATTTTTAAAAAATCAGTTTAAAAGTTAGATATAAAAAATGACTGGAGGTACCTATAGATGTAAGATTATATATATATATATATATATATATAATCTTAATCTATAGCTAGACTCAGAGTTTCATGCACTATGCAATTGCAGGGTACATGAAACTAAGTCTTGCTTTTGATGTAGGATAATATGTAAATTTATTAATATATACTTTATAGCTCTGTTATATTACATTGAGTACTCTTATTAACATCAGAAAAATATTTGCGTAGGTGCAAGTACTTATGTGTATATTCATATGTATATTTATTGTGATATATAATACATATATATGATATATATATATATATATATATATATATATATATATATATATATATATATATATATATATATATATATATATATATATATATATATATATATATATATATATATATATATATATATATATATATATATATATATATATATATATATATATATATATATATATATATATATATATATATATATATATATATATATATATATATATATATATATATATATATATATATATATATATATATATATATATATATATATATATATATATATATATATATATATATATATAATATATATATATATATATATATATATATATATATATATATATATATATATATATATATATATATATATATATATATATAGTGATGATCATCCACGTATACTGTCTTAATATGTATAGGAAAGAATATTAATAAAAAGTTTTGAATTTAAAAATGTACTTTTTTAAACAGTATTTGTTTATTTTTATTATATTTTATATTTCAGACCGTCCTTGGTCCTTCATCAGAAACAAGTGATTTTTAAATTTGAATTAGAAACGTATTTCACGATAGCGTCCGAATATTTTTTTGTTTACATCACGTGGTGTCGATAAACCAATCAACATGCGGCACGTCCGTAGAGAAAGTCTGTTTGTTTTAGATAAAAAATTCTTTGGAATATCTGAAAAAAGAAAAATTTTTTTTACCTCTTGAAATATTTGTAGATTCAACACACCTAAGTCCCTATTTAACCCTAGCTTGTGTGTATTTAATTTTAAAATCCAGTATTTTTCTTTCTTTCTGCGTGTGTATGTAGAACTAAAATTGGAGTCTATTAGTAAACATTTGCAATTTTCTAAAGTATGATCAGGTTGATTAAAATGGGCTGCAATTGGGGAGTATACATTTTTTTGTCGTATATTTAGTTTGTGATTATTGAGGCGAAGTCTAAAGCTATTACCGGATTCGACGATATATCCACTGTTGGGGCAAATTGAGCAGAAGAGAAAGTAGATGATGTTTTTGCTATCACAAGTAAGGTTTGGTGGGTGTAATTTTATTTTGGTGTTGGGTACAGAGAATGTTTTGTCTGTTATTAAATGTTTACAAATTAAACAGCGAGGCTTTCCACATTTTAAATTCCCTGATAGGTTTGTATTATTTAAATATTTGTTAGAAGTGAGGATAGTTGATAGGTTGGGTGTTTGTTTCTTTGCATTTATGGGTGGCCTATCGAAAATGTCTTTGATGTTTTTGTTTGATTGGAGGTTCCTGTAATCATTTTTTAAATTTTTGATAAGTGTGTGGGAATATTGATTATGGTTAAAAACCATGGGAATTCGATTATCTTTTCGTTTTTTGTATGTGAGAAGTGTGCTACGGTCTATGTGGATGGTTTTATGTAGTGCTTCCTTTATTATTTTTATTGGATATTTACATTTTAGAAACTGTTTTGTTAGGTTGTTAATGTTGTTTAGAAAATCTGGATAGTCTGAGCAAATGCGTTTTATTCTAATAAATGAGCTGTATACGATAGATTTTTTTAATTTGAGGGGATGACAGCTGTTAAAGTGTAGGAATTTATGTTGGTTTGTGGGTTTGTTGTATAGACTGGTGGAAAGTGTATGTTTATTTAATTTTACCATGACGTCTAAGAAAGGGACGGATGTGTATGAGTACTCCATGGTAAATTTGATTGTATTGTGGAAGTTGTTGCAGAAAGTGAAGAAGTTTTTTAATTTTTCTAATCCATTAAGAAAATATCATCAATGTATCTAAAATAATGTGATGGTTTGTATTGTGAACTGTCTAGTATCTTTTTTTCTAAAATATGCATAAAGATATTGGCATAACTAGGTGCCATTTTCGTGCCCATTGCTGTGCCGCTAATCTGTAAATAGTGTTTGTTGTTGAATTTAAAATTATTGTGTTAAGATGAAATTTATTAATTGGCATAAATCTGTGATTTGGTTGTTAGGTAATTTGCTTTTGAGGAACTCATGGCAAGCTGCTACTCCTTCAACATGTGGAATGTTCGTGTACAGAGACGTAACATCCATCATTACTATGATATTATCACCTAGGACTAAATTAATGCTTTGTAACTTGTTGAGAAAGTCAGTAGTGTCTCTAATATAACTAGGTATGTCAGGTAATAAAGGTTTTAGAATATTGTCTATGTATCCAGATATAAGTTCTGTGAGGGTACCAATGCCTGATATTATGGGTCTGCCAGGTGGTGTGATTTTAAGTTCTTTTGAAATTTTGTAGATTTCTTCATTATTTGCTTGTTTAGTATGGTGTGGGTTGGATGAAGAGGTGTTAGGGTGTTTTTCTGAAATGATTTTGGGGAGTTTGTGTAGTTTTGGGATAGTATAGAATGTTGCTGTTTTGGGGTTCTCAGGAATAAAAGATTTTATTTTATTTTTTATGTTATGATTCAGGTTCTGAATGAGAAGTGATAATTCTGTTTTGTAAGTGCTAGTCGGATCTAGAGGTAGGGGTGCATAGAACTTGTTATTTTGAAGTTGTGATTCTGCTTCTTTAATATAGTTATTAGTGTCTAAGATGGTTATAGCTCCGCCCTTATCGGCTGGTACGATAATTATGTTTCGGTTTTTCTTAAGTGTATAGATGGCTTGGTGTTCTACTTTAGATAGGTTGTGTGTTTTTGTTTGGTGTCCTTTATTTTTTAAGAAGTTGTCCATGTGTTGTCTGGCTTTGTTGGCGTATTGATCCAAGTGTTGGTTGCGTCCGCTTGGTGGAGTCCATAGGGTATTATTTTTCGTAAGAGGAAATTTGGAGTATGATTGTTTGTCGCTGTTGTCGTTAGAAGTGGATCTGTTGTCCGAGAAATATTCTTTTAGTCTCAGTCTACGAAGGTATATGATATATGATATATATATGATATATATATATATATATATATTATAATGCCTCCGGGCCGCCTTGTGTTCGCCGAACGTAAGCGGCCTTTAGACATTTAGCATTTAACTCCTGCCGAGAGTCAAGACTCTGAGTCGAAGTACATTTCAAAACAGGTTTATTAAAACTCGGACAAGGTAAAAAAAACTGAAAGAAAGAGAAAGACATTGTTTAGGAAAACAATATAACAACAAATAAATGAAAGGGTCGTAAAAGTTCAAGGAAGGAGAAAACATTCAAGTTAAGCTGCGTAACGGCGGGTTCTGAGAAGAAAAATGGAAAGTCTGCACGTGGGGGAAGATAAACATGGTTCGTTTAAAAAAAGAGGGAAATATCTAGGAAATAATGCAAGATAAATTCAGTCTGTATTTGGGAAGGGAAAAAAGGATAAAGCTTACCGGAGATGTCAAAGGGATTTAGGGTAACAGAAAGAAAGAAAGAAGGCGCATGCCGTCCGAACGCCGTCAGCGATGCTGTAGAAAAGGGCCAGGGCACCGGCGGAAGTAACCTGTGTAAGGTGAGAGAGACCCTTTGGATAGGAGGGCTGGAAGGGAGGTAAGCCGTAGCAGACTGGTAACATGATAATATATATATGATATATAGATATATATATATATATATATATATATATGCAAAAGCAAACGCAAAAAATCTAAATGTGAGCCAAAACCTACCGCGGTTTCACACTATGAAAATATATGAAAAATAGTCTCTTAAATTAGCATTTCTGTATTACTGGATTTGTCTCATTATACTGATTTGGATAATTTATTTATTTATTTATTAATAAAGTTTGTCCCACCCATTCTTTGCGTTGGTTTCTTCTGTGTCTGAGTAACTATATATTTGCTTTTTTAATCTAGGTCGCTAACCATATACCCTGAAGAACCGAAGTGTGAAACCACGGTAGGTTTTGAATCACGTTTAGATTTTTTGCATTTGTAGCTCTACTTTTGTACTCTCGTATCGAGCACTTTATTGTTAAGGTTTCGTCTTGGGGTTTTTTTCTTTCTAACGGGTACTCAACGTTTTGTGCTTGTATGCCGTTTGTTTCTTTTTTATCCCCCACCTTTGCCCTAAGAAGAGGTTCTCTTCTGGGTGTTCAAGACAATTAAATTATAGTTAAGTTAGTGCCAGTTCTAGCGATTTAGTTTCTTATAATTGGGACTTGTTTCACTTTGATTAGTATTATTAGTATATATATATATATATATATATATATATATTTTATTTATGCTTTCACACTCTGATTGAGCATTATGGGGGAATGGTAGACTTTGAAAAAGAACAGTAGCTACTGAAGCATTTATGCATTGTTCATTCAGTAATGAATTTGAACACTCACAGCTACTGGCATATGTTACATTGTTTATAACACGCTAGAAGTCCACTTTCTTCTGCTGAGCGCCCACAGCTCAGTGGCAAATTCGCCGACTGATGTTAATTCAGTAGAGTTTCAATCCTGGCTAGAAGCAATCGGATGTCTAACCGTACTGATGAGTTGTGATACAGTGAAACAGATCTGTCTGCGGATGACTATAGTATATATTTATTTGAGAGAGAAAGAGAAGGAGAGAGAAAATTAATACTAATTATAATCTTTCACTTAGCTGATTGATATTATATTCAGGACCCTGACTTCAGAGCTTCACTAATAAAAATTTTTGTAATTGATAAGCCAGGAGTTTTCAAACTGTGGTCTGCGGACCACAGAGGGTCCGCAAGGATAAGATAGGGGGTCTGTGGATTAACTCATCACATGAAATTCAAAGTATAAATTTTCAATGTCTGGATATTTATTTTTACTTATTAATGTTATCAAATGACAAAAGCTTGCACTATCGCCCATAAAATGTCAACGTTATTTATACAAAAAATTATTTTACACATGCAAGAGCTTGATGTTCAAACTTACTTTTTTTTTCAGGGTTTAATAAAGTGGTCCGTAAGTCAAAAAGTTTGAAAACCCCTGGTTTAAACAACATGTCAGAAGGTATTGTAGAAGTAGAGAGATAGTTAATGTTTATTAAATTGGCCTTGTGTCAAACATAACCAAACTTCCTACAACTTACAGGTTTTATTAAAAATTAACAGAAGGTGAATTTGAGGAAGAATAAAAGTGTACCTTTTCTATGTTTAAATAGAAATTTATTAATAGAAAATAAGAACTTCAGTTAGAAGAGTTAAATGTTCAATGAGAAACAGTATCAATGAGTTAAGGGTATCAAGAGTTTGTAGTAGTAACTTGTGTGGATGTAGACAGGAACGTATATGTGCATATATGTATGAGCATTGTCATTGGGTAGGAGTGTGTTTGAAGTAATTGCTGTCTTAAAGACTTCCGTTTGGTTATCAAGTATGAGAAAAGGTAGATGGGTGAACAATGAAAAGGAAGGAGATGAGAGAGAAAGAGAAAAGTAATCATAATAACAACAATCGCTTGACATTTGTCAAGGTTACGGGTTAATTACGCTCGTCTTCTCTCTGGCAACAGTCAAGCTTGCTCCGTCGTTTTGTCAATTGTGGGGCTCAAAAAGGTTATTTTAAAATTCACTCCCAGATCTGATTCTGGCCCTTTCATTGGACGACAAGCAAACTTTGCATCGGTTCATTCAATTTTGCAAACCAGTTGATGAAATTTGAATAAGCTGATTTGTTTGGAAAAATCAGACAGTTAAGTGCCATACGTGATACACTCTTTGAGCGATCATGTCTCGAAAAAGACATGACTGACTGTGAAGAAGATATCCCTCAGTAGGTTGCCATTACTTTCTGTGGTAGATTGGTTGCCAACCAAGGCTAAAGAACCCAATCTGTCCTGCCATTTAATCCATAGCTGAAGTGAGAAAAGATGAATTATAATATATCATTATATTAATAAGTAGTAATTAGTGGGGGATCAGTTTATTACTTCATAACAATAAAACTGATCCCCCATTTTATGCCCAGTAGAAGTTTTAATTGTTTTCAACTATTATATTCAGTCAGTCAGTTAATTGCTATACGTGATACACACTTGGGTGATCATGTCTCTTTGGAGGCATAACTGACTGGGCAGAAGATTATCCTGCAGAAAGCAATGGCAACCTACTGCAGGATAATCTGCTGTCAGTCATGTCTTTATGGAGACATGATCGCCCAAAGCATGTATCACATATGGCACTTAACTGACTGATGGCTGTTTTTGAATGTATGATGGATGGACTAACAAAAGTCCTAGAATATTCTATATAGATTCTAACTTAAATAATTGAATTTCTTTTAATTAATGCTTAAATGGCAAAGATGCGATTGTAAACATCAAAGAAAATCAAATCAAGAAACCAAGTTTTTTTGATGAGGCTGCTCATGTCCTGTGAAAGGCATGGATCCACTTCTCCCTGCACATCTTACCTGACAGGTCCGCTGATTCCAGTTCCAAGTTTATCCTTCCAGTAAATAATGTAATCATCAAGAATCGAATGTGTCTGTGGGCAGGAAAAAAAAAAAAAAAAAAAGAAATTGTCAATCAGATATATATATATTTTTTTTTTTTTTATAATTACATCACCCCAAGCAAGGCGGTAAGGCCACTGGTGTACAGGGGGGCTACGTAAGAGTGAATAGATTTGAAAAAGAGAAAGCCGGAAACCACGTCCTAAGCAGGGAACAAGGGATGAGCCTCTACACCTGTTCAATAGATGTGGGTGGAGTGTGAACCGGGCGATAGTTCAGTCTATCTACTCCAATTGAAAAAAAAAAATAAAATAAAATAAGCCAAAAAGAAAGTGAAAAGATTGGAAACCACGTCCTAAGCAGGGAACAAGGGATGAGCCTCTACACCTGTTCAATAGACGTGGGTGGAGTGTGAACCGGGCGATAGTTCAGTCTATCTACTCCAATTGAAAAAATAAAATAAAATAAAATAAGCCAAAAAGAAAGTGAAAAGATTGGAAACCACGTCCTAAGCAGGGAACAAGGGATGAGCCTCTACACCTGTTCAATAGACGTGGGTGGAGTGTGAACCAGGCGATAGTTCAGTCTATCTACTCCAATTGAAAAAAAAAAATAAAATAAAATAAGCCAAAAAGAAAGTGAAAAGATTGGAAACCACGTCCTAAGCAGGGAACAAGGGATGAGCCTCTACACCTGTTCAATAGACGTGGGTGGAGTGTGAACCAGGCGATAGTTCAGTCTATCTACTCCAATTGAAAAAAAAAAAAAAAATTAAATAAGCCAAAAAGAAAGTGAAAAGATTGGAAACCACATCCTAAACAGGGAACAAGGGATGAGCCTCTACACCTGTTCAATAGACATGGGTGGAGTGTGAACCGGGCGATAGTTCAGTCTATCTACTCCAATTGAAAAAAAAAAATAAAATAAAATAAGCCAAAAAGAAAGTGAAAAGATTGGAAACCACATCCTAAACAGGGAACAAGGGATGAGCCTCTACACCTGTTCAATAGACGTGGGTGGAGTGTGAAATGTTTTTAACATCGTTTGCAAGGTTTTTAGATCTTTTAACAGGAGTTAACTCACTTAGCAGATCAATATGAACTGAGTTATTTCCTTTAACATCTTATCAGATGAATTTCCAAAGCTGACATATCTTTAAACACCAGTCCTGAGTTTTTTTTGTTTTCAATCATATCACTCCGAGCAAGGCGGTGATGCGACTGATGTGTAGGGGGCTACATAAGAGTAAAAAAAATTAGATAGGGGGCAAGTAAAGAGAAAGACGAACCAGTTAAGGATGAGAATACAGGTGTGATGACTGTTGAGGATCAGGATTTCAGCCCTTTTATCGTGGTTCTTGCTGCAGAATTTGCTCTAACTTGGTAAAATTATAGTTTTTAGTTTCAAACATTAGTAGATCCTCTCAGACGACTCATTTTCCCCGATATCAGAAATCAATACCCCTGATATTCTATCGAATCAGATCAAAAACCAATATTCAGCCATCAATATGGTTCATTTTCTCCAATTTTACTCCTGATGGATACGATAAGTTTTCATGGAGTTAGGTTAGTTTATACTTACATGTCTTATTTGACCCCAATATTGGAAATCAGTACCCGACTATCCGATCGGGCCTGATCGAAATCAGATTTTCAGCCCTTTTATTTTTACTTTAGGTTTTGCTCTAAGTCGGTATAATTTCAGTTCTTAGTCTCAGCCATGATACCATTTACTCAGAGGACTTATTCAGCCTTCAAAATTCAGTTTGCGAAGAAAAACTTATTTGACATCGATACTGCAAATCAAAATTTGACTTACATCCATTCATTTTAGTAAGTTCTACGGCTTTGAGATCAACCTTTCAACAACCTACATTTTTCGTGTAAACATCCAAAGAGTCTGAGCTCCAGGATCATAGATTAATTTTAAAGCTTTCATTACACGGCATGACTCTGCTTAGGTAAGTGAGAAACTTCTCCACATTAATTTAAATGCAACAGCAATTACTATCTTCTCTCTCCAGGACCCCCCCCACACACCTTGCTCTTACTCTTTCTACAACAACACCTGCACCATTTTCCTTTCTGTCTTCCAGCTCCTCTCATTGTAACCCCCTGTGCACCAGTGGCAGTAATGCCTTGCTTTGGGTGAAATGATTATATATATATATATATATATATATATATATATATATAGTAGCCACACTGATGAGCTGTGATACAGTGAAACAGGCTTGTATGTAGATGAATAATATATTATGCTCTCATTATGATTGAGCTCTCTAGAGAAGAAAATTTTAAAAACAGTTTCCACTTCTGAGATATATGCGTGACTCTTCAGAAATGAAATTGAGTTCTTTTGGTGAATGACATGTGTATACACTGCTTATATACAACACGTTAAAATTTCCCTTCTCTGATTCCATGTGCTTATGGCTTAGGGAGTAACGACTCCGACTGACACCAAATTGGTCGAGTTTCGATCCCAGCCAGAAGCAAGTGGATGTGTCTAGCCACACTGATGAGCTGTGATACAGCAAAACAACAGGCTTGTATGTGGATGACTAATATATATATATATATATATATTGTCATCTGCAGACAGATCTGTTTTGCTGTATCACAGCTCATCAGTATGGTTAGACTCCGATTGCTTTTAACCCAGGGTTGAAGCCCGACCGAAGTGGCGTCAGTCGGCGGTTCTACCTCTGGGCCATGGGCGCACGGTAGAAGAAGGCAGACTTTTTAGCATGAATATTATCATTATACACGCCCAATAGCCAGAGTGCTTTAATTCATTACTGAATGAGCGATATTTTCCATTTGTAAACAAGTTATTACACGACCCAGGTTTCTACCATGGGTGGTGTCTTCAGGCAATTTTCAGTAACTGATTTTACTGTTTACCATTTTTCTTTTTAAAAACGCACATGTAACGGTGTGTTTTTTTAACGCTCACATGGCAGGGAAGTTTTGAACATGCAATTTTTAAAATTACAAGAAATGATAACGTTTTCATCCATGGTTGTATGAACCTAAGAGGTATTTTTTTAGTATGATTACACTTAGTCAAACTTTCCATTCTTTCATTTAATAGTTTGTTTTTGTTTGGGAATAGCATAAACTTTTCTTCTTGGCACAATCTACATATTTTGCCACCGTTGTAAGGCTTGGCTGTTTTCACTATACTCCACGTTATGTCTGGATTATTTTTATATTTTGATTTCAATTTCCTCACGTCCAGCCAATTTTGCACAGTTTTTTAAATTTCCTGTTTTGAATGTAGACTTGTGATTGAACCACCTGGTCTTAAAGGTGTCTTTGGTTGATCCCAAATATATTTTATTTTGGCCATTTAAGTCACTGGTCTAATTTTATTATGGCCAAAAAGTAAGTAATTAAACAATCAATATATATATATATATATATATATATATATATATATATACATACATACATACATACATACACACTACCAGCCATAATTATTAGGCCACCCCAGTGTTTTAAAAAAATGATGTATTTCATACTATTTTTTATTATTTATTGCGAAGTGAATAATTGTAAATGAAAATAGAATGGTTCTTTTGTTAATACTGCACAATAACATGTGCATCACATGAATTTATAAATATTCAATAATTACCTATATTGCAGTTTCATCAATGAAAGAATGAAGAAAATTTAGGGTGATTCGGACGAGTTCATCTTTGCTTCCTTGCCTTGTAAAATTTTGCAAAGTAATAATAACAAAAGAGCCATTCTATTTTCATTTGGCAATAAATACTAAAAATAGTATGAAATACATCATTTCTTTTAAAAAAATGGGGTAGCCTAATAATTATGTTCAGTAGTGTATATACATATATCAGATTTGACATTGGTAATCATACTTCTAAATTAATTAAAAAATATATTAGTATTTTTTGATGGTGATAAATGTTGCAGATTGAGAAAGGTCAGTTGTACTCTGTCAGAATGACATTTTAACTCAGAAATCCTTAATCCTACAGCTCATATGACAAAAACAGACCTTAATTTTATCAATGTTGTCTGCCACTCATTCCCATTTCTAGAAGGCTGCCACAAATATCCCACAGTTATAAAACATCTTTTCTGACCAGTCAGAAAAAAGACCACATGGTTTCTACAGCAGGTGTTAGATCTGAGCAGCATGGCTTTATAGATGGAACCCACAGCAGGTAATCTTAACTAGGCCATCAGCAGAAACAACAAAATGCTGTCATCAAAAGTGATGCCTTCAAGCAGCAACAAAACCAGCAATGACAATAGAGAGTAATCATGGCTCTCCACAACTTTCTTTCATTTGTAACTTTCAGTATAGTATCTTTATTTGCTATCCCTCCTAATCCTAGTTCAAGCTTGTTAAGTAGGTCATGCACTACATTCCTCTGTCTATCTTTTATTTAAAGCTATTTTGGGAGTATCAAATTATTTTGAGGCCCTCTTTTCTCACTGACCTAGAAATTTCAACTGCCTCTTTCTGGTGATATGTAAATGTGTCCTTTTTGTTTCCATTTTTCTCAAAAACCTTTGTCATTGTTTGCATTTTCAGCCCATGGTATTCTCAGCATCCTTCTGAAGAACAAGATATCTGTTCCGTCAAGTCTCATCTTCATCTGTGATAAGATTGTCCAGCATTTAATGCTATATCGGAGAATTGTTTATTACATAACAGCTCAGTACTCTTTTCTTTGTTTCTAATGAAATTTTCCTATCTCTGAATACCTAGCTTAGCTTTTGAAAGACATTTTAGTTAGTTCAAAATGCTTTCCCAACTACTAAAATAATGCATCAAAAATTTCTCCCACGTGTACATCTTGTCTCAACAACTACATTGTGTTATACACTGAATGTGTAGCAAATACCGGGGTATCCGTTAATCATATTTGGATTACGATTCAATCGTCGTAAGGTGGAAAAGGAAATAAGACAATGACACCAGAATAAATAACAATTAAAATATGTAATATTAACAATAGGTTACATAGAAAGAGATAAGACTGACTGGGCAGAAGATTTTCTATCCTGCGATTTAAAGTATAGCTGAAGGGAAAAGAGACGGACTGTATTAATAATTAGTAATTAGTGGGGGATCAGTTTATTACTTCATAACAATAGCAAACCGATCCCCCACTTTATGCCAAGTAGAAGCTTTACTTATGTTTCCAACTATTATCTTCATTCAATCAGTTAAGTGCCATACGTGATACACACTTGGGCGATCATGTCTTGAAAGAGACATGACTGACTAGGCAGAAGATTTTCTATCCTGCGATTTAAAGTATAGCTGAAGGGAAAAGAGACAGGCTGTATTAATAATTAGCAATTAGTGGGGGATCAGTTTATTACTTCATAACAATAGCAAACCGATCCCCCACTTTATGCCAAGTAGAAGCTTTACTTATGTTTCCAACTATTATCTTCATTCAATCAGTTAAGTGCCATACGTGATACATACTTGGGCAATCATGTCTCGAAAGAGACATGACTGACTGGCCAGAAGATTTTCTATCCTGCGATTTAAAGTATAGCTGAAGGGAAAAGAGATGGGCTGTATTAATAATTAGCAATTAGTGGGGGATCAGTTTATTACTTCATAACAATAGCAAACCGATCCCCCACTTTATGCCAAGTAGAAGCTTTACTTATGTTTCCAACTATTATCTTCATTCAATCAGTTAAGTGCCATACGTGATACACACTTGGGCAATCATGTCTCGAAAGAGACATGACTGACTAGGCAGAAGATTTTCTATCCTGCTATTTTAAGTATAGCTGAATGGAGAAGAGACAGATTGTATTAATAATTAGCAATTAGTGGGGGATCAGTTTATTACTTCATAACAATAGCAAACCGATCCCCCACTTTATGCCAAGTAGAAGCTTTACTTATGTTTCCAACTATTATCTTCATTCAATCAGTTAAGTGCCATACGTGATACACACTTGGGCGATCATGTCTCAAAAGAGACATGACTGACTAGGCAGAAGATTTTCTATCCTGCTATTTTAAGTATAGCTGAATGGAGAAGAGACAGATTGTATTAGTAATTAGTTGGGGATCAGTTAAAACATGTATTAATAACAATAGGTTACATAGAGTTGATTTAGCATGCAAATAGTGAAGGAAAAGTTGTTGCTCTTGTAACATTAAGAAACAAAGTCAATAATTGAATAAAAATGCTGAAAGGAAGAATAATGTAATGTACATCCTGCTATTGAGTTGAAAAAGGTTCCAATTAGAAAATGTTTGTGTGATTGTGCACATGTGTCTTAAAGAAATAAATTCCCGCCTTATTGTGGTCCGCAATTAGTGCGGTGTTTATGTGTGGATGAGTGGCATAATACCAGCCGGTAGGCTGGGTGCCTAACTGCCCATGTGCGTCCGCTGCTTAAATATGCAAACCAAACCGCGCGGGAAAGATACACATGATAGATAAATGAGAGGCGTGTGTCTCAAAGATGAGAACACACGAGACGGATGTGAATGCGCATGTTAGTGTGAATGTAAAGATGTGTACATGAGGACCACAAATGAACCCTCAGACTATCACAACTGATATACAATCTGCTAAAAAAAGCAAATGACCCCTCAGACTCTCATGACTGATATACCAGGGATCGGCAATCTTTTAAAGAGTGAGGGCCAAAAAGTTATGTCGAGTCATGGAGGAGGTCTAAACAGCTATGGCTCTAGTGTCATGGAGGAGAAAAATATAAAATGCATAAAAATTGATTTTATATACAATTTTGAAATGATTTAGAAATTAATTTAAAAAACTTTTGCTTTGGAAAACTTATTTTGATTTTTTAGTAAGTTTTTGATTTGGCGCCCAAAGGCCTTTACCCCTTCAAATTTTTCCTAAACATCTTTATTTCCGTGCAAATGTATATGCTGAACTCAAATCAACAAATAATAAAGAAACCTACCTTTTTTTATTATTATCGACCAGAAAAAAAAAAAAAAAAATCAAACTTCTTTTCGCTCTTTATCCTACCCTCAACCACCTTTGAAATATGTCATTCAGTGCTGAATGACTTTAGGCATAGGAAGCTAATTTTCGGCCTATTTACTTCCTTTGTGCAATTACTACGTGATTTGTTTTGTTTCGGAACTCAATTTCGACTGAAAGTTGCGTGTATTTTTTTTTTCTCCTTTTTTGGGGGGGGAGTGTAGAATTTTTTTTTAGAAAGTTAACTTTCAAATGTATGAAAATGAGAGAAGTTTAATTAAACTTCAAATAAGCATCCTACGCTTAAAGTCATTCAGCACTGAATTAGATATGAGAATGGTGGTTAGGGGTAAGATAAAGAGCGTGAAAATGTTTGATTTTTTTTCTGGTCATTAACATCAATAAAGGTAGGTTACTTCAATAAACAATTATCGATTTGAGTTCAGCATATACATTTGCACAGAAATAAGGATGTTTTGGAAAAATTTGAAGGAATAAAGGCCTTCGGGCGCAAAATCAAAATTTACCGATTTTATTTCTTGTTTTATTTACAAAAAGAGGAACTCTCCCAGGAAGCAAAAAATTTTGGAGTTACAGAAAGCATTTCACCTCTTTCTAAATACGATAAAAACAGGTTTCTAAATCATGAAAAAGAGAAAATATCTGATGAGAAATTTGTTAAAAAAATATTACATCTTAAAAATAAATGTTTCATAAATCAGTACTGAAAAAAAATTCCATTAAAATCGGTTGAAAACACTATTTTATATTCATTTAAAAGTGCCCACTCATGAAAGCACAAAATCATTGTAAATCAGACAAAATAAATGCTTTTTTTGTAGTCATCTTCATTCATTTTCTCCCTGCTACATTTTTGTTGTTAACGAAAAGGCAACCTTATATGTCTAAGTACATGTCAAATGAATGAATGCTAATCGACTAAAACTATTCCCCACCTCAAAAACAACATTTTCTTGTCAGTCAGTTAAGTGCCATACGTGAAACACGCTTGGGCAATCATGTCTCGAAAGAGACATGACTGACTGGGCAGAAGATTATCCCGCAGTAGGTTGCCATTGCTTTCTGCGGTAGATTGGTTGCCAACCAAGGCTATAGAACCCAATCTGTCCTGTTATTTGACTCATAACTAGACGGGGGGAAGTGATGTACTGTATTATTATGTAGTAATTAGTGGGGGATCAGTTTATTACTTTAAAACAATAGGAAATCGATCCCCCATTTTATGCCCGGTAGAAGCCTTAATCATGTTTTCAACTATTATATTCAGTCAGTCAGTTAAGTGCCATACGTGATACACTCTTGGGCGACCATGTCTAGAAAGAGACATGACTGACTGGGCAGAAGATTATCCCACAGTAGGTTGCCACTGCTTTCTGCAGTAGACTGGCTACCGACCAAGGCTATAGAACCCAATCTGTCCTGTTATTTAACCCATAACTGGAAGGAAGAGATGGATTAATACCTTTCCCAAGGGTATTTGCATGTAAGTGAATGCAATGAATTCAACTGGAATTCGAACTCGGCTAGTTTCCAAAAACAAAAAAAAATGTATATAAATTCACTTTCATCATGTTTTTAAGTTTATTACAATTCTAATCCTCGCTTATTAAACCAACGAACATCGTTGAAGAAGAAGAAAGGTAGTTAAAATAATCAGTCAGTCGGTTAAGTGCCATGCATGATACACGCTTTGGCGATCATGTCTCTTTCAAGACATGACTGACTGGGCAGAAGATTATCCAGCAGTAGTTTGCCATTGCTTTCTGCAATAGACTGGTTGCCAGCCAAGGCTATAGAACCCAATCTGTCTTATTATTTAATCCATAACTGGAGGGAAGAAATGGATTAATACCTTCTCCAAAGGGTATTTGTGCATAAGTGAATGCAAGGAATTCAAGTTAAAATAATAGTAATGTCAAATATAAAGGTTGAAGAAAGAACGATAAAAATTTTGTCACCCTTTTGTAATCTCTCTCTTCCAATTATCTATCTCGATACAATTTTAAATATATACTAGCAGTATAACCCGGCGTTGCTCGGGTGTAATGAAAGCTTTAAAACTAATCCATGGTCCTGGAGCTCAGACTCTTTGGACGTTGGCACGAAAGACTAAAAAGTAATAGTGGTTTCCAGTTAAAGCAAAACCATAAACTGAAAGAAAAATGAATGGATGTAAGTCAAATTTTGATTTCCTGGTATCGATATCAAATAAGTTTTTTTCGTCTTAAACTGAATTTTGAAGGCTAAATAAATCCTCTGAGTAAATGGTATCATGGCTGAGACTATGAACTACAATTAGCCAAACCCGAAGCAAAAACTCAAATAAAAGGGCTGAAAAAAAAAAAAAAATACAGACATACAGACACACACACAAACATCTTGCCTTTTATATTATCGATTTTCTGCACTATTTATAAGAACTGCAACCTTGAAACTTCTGAATATCGTTTCTTATGTCTTTGTCTATAAGTGTATCAAATTTGATTAAAATTGGACCACTCCTTCTATAAACCGATTTTTTTCGATTATCGATGTTCGATATTTATCGGGTGTACCTCGACACAAAACCTAGCTAAGAACACTCGCAGACGCTTATAGTTTTCAAGAAAATCGGTTCAGCCGTTTTGAAGTCTATAGGTAACGGGGACACACACACAAAGTTCCATTTATAAATAAGTTTATTAACAAAAAAATGAAAGAAAACGTAATATTCTTAGCGGCTGAGAGCGTTTTACTATTTTTTTGTCAGTATTTTTTAACCTAGAAATAGCCTGAAGTTCGAATGATGAATTTTAAGGCAAACCGTCCCTCTTCAACAGGAAGACAGACGTAACCAAAATTTACACGGATTTGACCTAAAATAAATTAATAAATAATGGACGACGTCATGTCCGAACAATGTATAAACGAGGAATAACTTTCACATGTCACCGTAAATTGTGACAAATAACATCATTAAATTCGGTGACAATGAGAAAAAGTCCCTGTTTTATGTTAAGCGGAAGCCGAAAGGAAGGAAGGAAAAAAGAAATCAGGCCTTTTGATGAGTAAATTTATTTGTGTTTTTTGCTCAAGAGACAAATTTTCATTTTGAAAATGAAAATTGATTCTGTGATTTTCATTTATTTTTTTGACACACATACATGTATAAAATAAAAAGCCGAATGAAAAATCATCAGCGAAAAATAAATTTATTTATTTTCTAATTTAAGTTACCAAAATAAATTAAAATGAAAAAAAAATATATACGATAGAAAAACAGAAATAGACAAACAATGGGGGTCGGTTTTCTATTGTTATGAAGTAATAAACTGATCCCCCACTAATTATTAATACAATCCGTCTCTTTTCCCTTCAGTTATACTTTAAATAGCAGGATAGAAAAACTTCTGCCCAGTCAATCATGTCTCTTTCGAGACATGATCGCCCAAAGCGTGTATCACGTATGGCACTTAACTGAATGAATGAAGATAATAGTTGGAAACATAAAGCTTTCAAGGGGCATAAATTGGGTGATCAGTTTTCTTTCAGATTAAGTATTAAACTGATCCCCAACTGAAATGACTGATAGAACTATTTGGCAATTAAGGAATTATTATCCAAAATCAGAGGGTTGAGTTTATATTCCAGTTGGGTTGAATACATTTACTTATGTGTAAATACTCTTGAAAAAGATGTGTTGACTAAGTGTATCTTGATATCTTCAAAAGCGTTTGACAGAGTCTGGCATGCTGGCCTTAACGTTATGGTATAACTGGAGTGGACAATTGTTTGACCTAATCCAGTCATTCCTCTTTAATCGCACATTGAAGGCAGTATTAAACAGACATGCCTCCCAATACTATCATATGAACGCAGGTGTTCCTCAAGACTCTATTCTAGGTCCTATGCTTTTCCTTATCTATAATGATCTCCCCAATGTAATAAGATCCCAAGTAGGCATATATGCTGACGACACTACAGTTTACTCTCGCATGGATAAAAATTTGCCAAGGCTGACAAAGCAAACCTCGCTGCCAAGCTTGAAAAGGAACTCCGATCTGTGGCGGACTGGGGTAAGAAATGGCTCATAAATTTTAATGCTTCCAAAACGAAGCTGCTATCTATTATTAACCATTACAGACAATCACTCCTACCCCACATTAGCATGGATCAGGCTAGTCTCCCTGAAAGCAAAACACTGCGACTTCTCGGGTTAACTGTCACAACAGACCTCAAGTGGAAAGACTATGTAGAATCCATAGCTAAATCCACTGCTAAGAAAGTCGGTTCTTTGTGTAAAGCCAGGAAGTTTTTTTTCCGTCTGAAACAATCACATATATAAATCTACCATCTGCCCGTGCATTGAATACTGCTGCCATATCTGGTCAGGTGCTCCTGCTATCCACTTAGGTGTCCTTGACAAAACCCAACGAAGAATCTATAATGTGATCGATCCCGACTTGGCAGCTCAGATACAGTCACTTTCTCACTGGTGCAATATGGCTTCCTTGTGTCTCTTCTACAAATACTTTCACGGCTTCTGCTCCGATAAACTTAGCTCACTGGTGCCCCCTATATATGAATTTACTCAAGCCACAAGATTAGCAATTAGGTCCCACACTTTTACTGTGAAACCAATAAAACATAAATGCAAATTCTACTCCAGCAGCTACTTTTCTCGCACTTCCTGCCTGTGGAATTCCTTTTCGCATACTTGCTTCCGCAACAGCTACAATCTCCAAGAATTTAAATGTAATGTCAATAGTCATCTCCTATCTCACTAACCTGCATTCTCTCTCTCATGCTCCTTTCTCCGTCCACTCCACTCTCATCAGTATTCTCATCTTTCTCTTACCCACTTCCTGACACCACCTATAACCTTTCACTCTTTCTCATAACTTTCCTCCTATGTAACCCCCTGCAAAACAGTGGCAGTAAAATGCTTTGCTTGGGGAGATATGATTATAAAAAAAAAAAAGAAAAAAAAAACTTAGATGTGGCACAAGGCCAATTGTATGATACATCCAGTGAGGATCGAACTTACTACTCAGTTGTCATGGTTCTCATGAGACAAGCTTGCTCACCATTACACCATGTCAAGGTACCTTAAGAATGGTTTTCTAATGGTAACTTAGATTTGGCACAAGGCCAAAAATGTGCACCACCCAGAGAGGATCAAACTCATAATGTAATTATAATTGGTTTAGCGAGACAAGCTTGCTCACCATTATACCATGTTGAAGTACCCAGAGGTAATTTTTCAAGCATAGCGTAAATGTGACACAAGACTGAAAGCATGTGGCAACCAGTGAGGATCAAACTCACTACTCAACTGTAATAGTTCGAGTTTGTTTATATATATATATATATATATATATATATATTGTAAGGAAGTGACAGAACACGTAGATTTTAAACCCAATGTTTAAGCATTTATTTTTATAAAGAGTGCTCAATACAGAGTAGAGCTTTATATTGTAATAATTGTTACAATGGTTTATAAAAGCATAGTATCACTACACAGAATGTGCGTTGTGGTGCATTGGATATCAGCTCGGAACGAGAAATCGGGGGGCTGAATTCATTGCATTCACTTACGTGCAAATATCCTTGGGAAAGTTATTAATCCGCCTATTCCTTCCAGTTATGGGTTAAATAACAGGACAGTTTTGGTTCTGTAGCCTTGGTGGAAACTATTTATTTTTGGGAATGTGATATAAGGTGATGTGGGGGATTGGAATTTTGTATGTCTAAGATGGTCCGTCGGCAGTTTGTAACCATAGAGATACAGATTTGGGTTAGGAGAGTGGGGCAAGGTGGCTTAGTTTTGGACAGTGTCACTTTTTAGTTTTGTCTGGGTAAATCGCATCGTGGGAGCTTAGATTTTTGAAATGGGTAGACAATTTTTATTTGACTACGAAGTAAGAATGGATGAAATAGAGTGACCTTTTAATATTGCATGGGTTTATTTTACTTTATTAATATAATATTCATTTTTTTATTTTGTGGATGAAACATGGATATTAATTAACTTTTAAAGAGAATTATTTTATCTGAATAAAGTATCTAGTGGGGCTACATAATACTTCAAATAGGTAAATAATTTTAACTGTAAGTTGATTTTTTTTATATTAGAGCGTGAGTTATAACTGACACCTTTAGATTAATTAAATTTTAATGAAAAATATTTTTGATGTTTACATAACACTGTTAATTCATCCCTACGGTTCATTAGTTCCCCATTGTAAGGGTACCTTAGACTGTGCAGCTTTTCACTCAGGTATAAAAGGCAGATGATGTTGAATGAGTTACAGATTCTAGTTTTTTCCAGGATTTTTGCATTTCCATATATATAGTCATCCGCACTATCTGTTTCAGTGTAGCACAGCTCATCAGGATGGTTAGACTTCGATTGCTTTTAACCCAGGATTGAAACCCGACCGAATTGATGTCAGTCGGCAATTCTACCTCTGGGCTATGGGCGTTCGGTAGAAGAAGGCAGACTTTTTAATATATACATTATCATTATACATGCCCAATTTATATATATCTGTTAAAATGAGATGTCAGTGTTATTTTCATTTTTGCATCATTAGACAACAATTCATCCTTCGCACACCGTATACAGTAATAATGCTCAATTTTCAGGCTTCGTCTGGCTCTTGTAACAATAGAGAATAACAGGAGTCAGGCACTTACTCAAATCAATCTTGATTTGTCTTATTCTTTCACACTCAGTAAACTCTTGTGTCTTAGTGCCTTGGTTGGAGTGGAAAAATATCAGTTACATATCCAACCAATTGTTCCAACAATCAGGATCTGCTGACTTGTGAATTCTTGAGGTTGAAAGTTGGAGGCAGCTCATAAAACAAACAAACATTATTATGACAGAACAGTCAGTCAGTTAAGTGCCATACGTGATAAACGCTTGGGCGATCATGTCTCAAAAGAGACATGACTGACTGGGCAGAAGATTTTCTATCCTGCTATTTATAAGTTTAGCTGAAGGGAAAAGAGACGGACTGTATTAATAATTAGCAATTAGTGGGGGATCAGTTTATTACTTCATAACAATAGCAAACCGATCCCCCACTTTATGCCAAGTAGAAGCTTTACTTATGTTTCCAACTATTATCTTCATTCAGTCAGTTAAGTGCCATACGTGATAAACGCTTTGGGTGATCATGTCTCAAAAGAGACATGACTGACTGGGCAGAAGATTTTCTATCCTGCTATTTAAAGTATAGTTGAAGAGAGAAGAGACGTATTGTATAATTAATTAATATTTAGTGGGGGATCAGTTAATTACTTTCTAAGAATATAAAAATGATCCCCGACTTTATGCCGAGAAGCTTTACTTATGTTTCCAAATATTATCTTCATTCAGACAGTTAAGTGCCATACGTGATAAATGCTTGGGCGATCATCTCCCGAAAGAGACATGGCTGACTGGGCAGAAGATTATCCCACAGTAGGATGCCATTGCTTTTTGCGGTAGACTGGTTGCCAGCCAAGGCTATAGAACCCAATCTGTCCTGTTATTTAACCCATAACTGGAAGGAAGAGATGGATTAATACCTTTCCTAAGGGTATTTGTGCGTAAGTGAATGCAATGAATTCAACTGGAATTTGAACTCGGCTCCCCGATTTCTTGTTCCAAGCCAATATCCACTGCACCACAACATGCATCCTATGACAGAACACATGATCCAATAGATAAAAGTGTTGGTTGGAATCAGGGATTCTTTGCCCAAAAGGTTTTGAGTTCAATACCTGGCCACAAACTTAGAGAGTTGAGTTAAAGGAAATAACTGATGCTGAGACATACAGAAAAGGCATGGCCTGTGGAACTAGAACAATCCCAATGAATAAAATAAAGGGTTCAGTTTGAAATTTCAGTCACCTGATGAAGGTCTGAGTGTACAACAGCCAAAGAGTCATGAATATGACAACAGTCACATGACAACAGTCTAAACAATGTAAATAATTACAATACCTCACCTCAGAAAAATAGACAGATCCTAATGAAAGTTAGAATGTACAACAGCCAAAACATTGTGAATATAACAACAAAGATCAGGACAACAGTTCAAACAATGTCAGTCGGTCAGTTAAGTGCCATACGTAATACATGCTTTGGGCGATCATGTCTCAAAAGAGACATGACTGACCAGGTAGAAGATTATCCCACAGTAAGCTGCCATTGCTTTCTGCGGTAGACTGGTTTTCAGCAAAAGCTACAGAACCCAATCTATCCTATTATTTAACCCATAACTGGAGGGAAGTCATGGATTAATACCTTTCCCAAGAGTATTTGTGCATAAGTGAATGCAAGGAATTCAACTGGAATTCAAACTCGACTCCCTGATTTGTTGTTCCGAGTCGATATCCACTGCACCACAATGCACATCCAGTCAAACAATGTAAATAGTATAAATAATTACAACATCTAATCTCAGAAATATAGACAAATTCTGACAAAACCTGGAGAGTAACATTGTGAACATCTGAACAAAGTAAATACTGATGAAAGGTAAAAAGTACAATGGCCGAAACATCATGAAGAAGAATTTAAATAAAAATTATTATCTCATGCTTCCGCTTGATTCCCCTCTCAGTCTCTCCCTCAGCACACGTGTTATGCTCTGTCAATACCTCATACGTAACCTCTTGACATTACCTCATTTAATGGACTGTTTCGTTTGGATCGGGTGGAAAGATATATCAGAGAGGCTACTTGGTTTTGGTGAGAAAATGAATGAAAGGAAGAAGGGGAGATAGAAGTGTTTAATATCATCTTTCAATATCCCATGAATAATGGACTATTCCGTTTTGATCATGTAGAGACACGGAAAAGACATATCAGGGAGGCTACTTGATTTCAGTGCAAAAATGAAAGAAAGAAAGATAGACCACTCATCATCATGAGTGGGTGATAAAGTTTTATTTTTTATTTTTAGGCCCAACCAAGAAGCCATTCTAAAATAAATCAGATTTTTAGGAGCAGAGAAAACTATGGATGGACTCTTTTAGTCCATCCAAAAAAGATGCGACTACTGTTTTTTGTTGGTTTTTCTGCGTTCAGTTTTAATTTCGTAAATACATTTTTTTTAGGATATACTTTGTTTGTAATAATTAATTTATAGTTATGATATAGCACTGGCAATTGATTTTTTTTTTCTTTTTCCTTTTAAAATTGATTGATATATTGTAAAATTAGAATTTGCGTCAGACTCGGATTGAATTATCATTTGCAAGAGAAGTTTTCTAGATATGGAAGTGATATTCTCTAGGGTGGGAAGGGAGACATTTTTAGGCTGTTATCAGAGGTAGGTAGCAGTGTTTAAGACCAAGATAAAATTTTTGCTGTGCTGCAGAAGAAATCCAAGGTAAAAAAAAAAGGCCATTACTTGTGACTTGAAGATTTTCTTGGGTTTAATGCCATATGAAAGAGTAAATTAATTTAAAATTTTAATTAAAAAGTGACCACTAAATAAGAAAGGTCACTTGCTTTGAGATGAGCTGAAACCAGCTGAGTACTTGATTTTTAGATTTCAATATTCTCTTCACATTTTGAACCCAGTCCACAAGTGTAAAGTCTCAAATAATTACTGCTTTATACAAAAAATCTTATTCTACATACTATGTTTACATGATGACAGAAAAGGTCTTGAGTAATCATAGCATGCCACAATGAGATGGTATGAAAGATTTAGTGCTTAAAGCTGTTTGGAATGCTTATAGCAGTAATGACTTATTCCTGTCAAGGTTAACAATGGGTGTCAGTTTGCTGCTACTGTTTGTGTGCCCACTTACATTTTTCTATCAACTATCATAGTATGCATTTTTTTTATTTTTACTTTTTGTCAAAATAAAGGTTTTTATGTTGGAATAGTAACAGGAGGAATTAAACAATAGCTTATATGTAGATTTGTTTATTTGAAAACATTTTGAAAATAAGCCTAGTCAGTGATACTTGTGATTATTTCATTTAACAGAAAGAAACAAGTATGTGATGAAATAAACTTTGAATATTTAAAGCTGTTTTGAATTGTTGATGTATTTATTTTCAATGGACAGTTCTATGATGAGTTGGCTTTATCCTAGTATTTCTGCTTCAAATGAAGTGATAGCAATGGTGTAATGAAAGACACAAAAATTTTCTTTTACCTGTATTAATAAAGAGATCTACTCTTTTTTTTTTTTAATAGCAACAATTTACACTGATTCTGGAGACATAATTCTTTACAAATTATTAGGCTCTTAAATGAACTTCAGTTATAAATGTAAATATTTTATATTAGCTTATGTTATTATGAATTAAGTTGAAGTCATTTTTCTTAAAAGCCTTGTGGATAAATTCTAGTTAAATATATATTTTTTAATTCATTGATTGGGGAAAAGGGTTTTTATGCCTTCAATAATAAGGCTTGAAAAAGGTTTTTTAGAATTTAGGTAAAAATAAAACCTTCATTTTAGAGTTCCTTATTTAGATATTGCATTCTATCTATATTTTCAAAAAAATCATTATATATGGTGTGGTGTGTAAATTTTTATGTTTTTGATTTTGTCAGTTGGGCACCGTTGTTGGAATAAAGAACCCAATTCACTCTGCCAGAAATTTGGAAATAGCATAATGTATTGCTTAGCATTCATGCCAAAAACTCCAATATCAGTTTTTCAGAGAGTTTAAGTGTAAATATAAAGAGCAGAACAGAGGATTCAGAAAAAGTTGAATGAGTCTAGTAGTGGTTACAAAGGTGTTTGGAGTGATCACTAGTGATGGCAATGTTATACCTCTATTCATCTTCCCATGGGACCTGAGTCTCAACATGGAAGCCTAAATTAAGTGCCTTGAGGTAGTAGTGCTGCTCTGGGTCAAGAGGGCAGCTGCTGGAAGACCCTACGTTTAGTAACAGTACTCTGCATGATGCCACACAAGCAGAACACAGACAATTGTTCCCTGCTTAGGATGTGGTTTCCGGTTTTCTCTTTTCCAATCTTTTCACTCCTTTTCCTTCTTTTTTTTTTTCAATTGGAGTAGATAGACTAAACTATTGCCTGGTTCACACTCCACCCACGTCTATTGAACAGGTGAAGAGGCTCATCCCTTGTTCCCTGCTTAGGATCTGGTTTCCGGTTTTCTCTTTTCCAATCTTGTCACTTTTATGTAGCCCCCTGCACATCAGTGGTGTTACTGCCTTGCTCGGGGTGATATGATTTAAAAAAAAAAAAAAAAAAAAGAAGTGTTTAATTTTTTCTGCCAATATCCCATGTATAAAAGGACTATTCTGCTTTGAGCATGTGGAAAGACAAAAAAGACATATCAGAGATGCTACTTAGTTTCAGAGAGAGAGAAAAAAAAAGAATTTAATGTCTGTTTCAGTGAAATGAAAAAGTCGTCAATTTCAAACTTTTTTCATTTGTATCCCCTTACTTCTTTGAATAACGACCAGCATTCATATTTATGACAATTTGTGTTATTGCAATATTTTGTTAAGTTATTAATCTCAAATTTAGGAGAATATCTATGCATATATCTATTGCCCCTACCCAATCGTTAAATTATTAACTTAGGATGCATAATAAAACTGAATTTTTTACGGGTCTTTCTAATCTAACATCTATTTGTAATTAAATGATTTTCTTTCAAAATAATTTTTATTTTTAAAAACAACTGTTAATTAAATTTTCTCAATTGTTTTTTTTTTTTTTTTAAATATGCAGTCATTATTTAATCATTAAATAATTTCAGATCATGGAAGCGGAATCAACATTTTTTTTTTTATTAAAGAAGCTAAATTAATTAAAAAATATTCAAATAAATATGAAAACAACAGATGTAAAAAAATAGGCATCAAAATCGTTTATCTGTGATCAAAAGTTTTAAAGCGAAATAAAATTTTAATGGTAAAAAAAGCAAGAGATATTTAAATTTAGGGTCTCTCCTTTTTTTTTTTTCAGTAATGATCCCTAAAGAGTAAAAACTGAACGAATTTAGACTAAATAATTTACTCTAAAATAATTGAAATTTATTGAAAAATTAGATAAACATAATAATGTGTACTTTTAATGTCTTTATGACGAATAAAAAAATGTTATGCAAAAAAAAGAGGTATTTTATGGAAAACAAACATTTTTTACGGCTCACAGCTAAATCACAAGGTCAACCAGTACATTCTTCTCGTTTTTTTTTTTGCTTTTTTATTTAATTAATAATTAATGAATGTTTTTTCTCAATTGAATTTAACGTGCCGGTCACATTCGATTTTTGCAAGAATTCCTAAATTAAAACGGAAAAAGCTAAGTTTCGTAATTACATTTTTCATAATAAATTTCCAATCTAGTATTTGGAAAACAAGATTTTTTTACCAAAATTTCAAACGTGTTAGAAAGGATAAAAAAAAAATTAAAATAATTTTTTAAAAAATTCTTTGACCGAAAAACTTTTTTTTCATGCTATGCTATTTTTTTCAGCAAATTAATGGATGTACCTACAACAGTATGTGGCCTACCCGGTTTGATTCCGGTATAGTACGTGGCCTACCCGCTTTGAATGTAGGCTACCTCAATAAGTATTCGGCTATTTATTGAAACCAATTATTTTCCAGAACCCTTAAAAAAAAAAAACCCTTCCTTATAATAAATACACTTTTTAAGGTAGGCCACATACCACTGACAGAATTTTGTAGGCCACAATCAAAAGGTCAGTCAATTCAAAATTAAGTGTCACTGTCATACGTGATACACGCTTGAGGCGATCATGTCTCAAAAGAGACATAACTGACTGGGTAGAAGATTTTCCCGCCGTACGGTAAGTTGCCATTCTGCGGTAGATTGGTTGCCAACGAAGTCGATAGAACCCAATCTGTCCTGCTATTTAACCCATAGCTGGAGGGAGAAGAGATGGACTATTTAAGTAGTAATTAGTGGGGTATCAGTTTATAAATTCATATTCAAAACTGTTCCCCCACTAGTATATCCCTTTCCAATTAAATATATACTAATTCTAGGGGGATCAGTTTCTTACTGCATAACAATAGAAAACAGATTCCCCACTTTATGCCCAGTAGAAACTATTTTTATTTTTCCAACTATTATATTATCAGTCAATTGCCGTATACACGCTTGGGCGATCATGTCTCGAAAGAGACATGACTGACTGGGCGGATTTTCCAGCAGTTACAGTAGGTTGTCATTAGTTTCTGCGGTAGACTGGTTGTCAACCAAGGCTATGGAATCCAATCCGTCCTGCTATTTGACCCATAGGTGTAGGGAAGATACGGATAACTTTGCCCAAGCGTATTAGCACGTAAGTGAATAATTACAACGAATTAGGCAGCAACAACATACTGGCACTGAATTTAATTTATTCCCGATAATTTAAGTGATTAATTATTAATTACTTGATGTTGAAATTTTTCACTTTTTTAATTAATTCGAAGATTTTTTTTCCCCTCCCATCGTACTTTTTAACGAATTTTTTTTTATTTTTGTATAAATTGTTGGTAAAAAAAAAAGTGGTGGGGGGAACATTTTAAAATATTTTACTGAATTAAAATTTAAATTAAATGCAAGTGATACTATTTTTATTTTTTAAGACTTAATTTCTTTAAATTAAATTTTATAAAATATTAAGTCGGTAAGTTTAAAAAGATCCAGTTAAATTTAATTAATAATTATGCTGTCAGAATTTAAGCAAAAAAAATGTTATGATAGAAATAAAAAAAATGTGTCTGGCAGAAATATTTCAGTTTAAAAAAAGAAAAAAAAGGTTATGAAAAAAAAACAAAAAAAAAACTCATCAGCTTTTTATCTTCCAAGACCAATATTTCTTTTTTAATTATTTGGAGAATTTTATAAAAAAAAAATTAAAATAAATAAAATAAAATTGATCTTAAAATAAATGTTGTGTTTTGAAAGTCACAAGATCTAGTAAAAAAAAAAATTTAAATTAATAAATTAAACCAAAAAATAATAAAAGTTAATGACAAAAGATTCTTTTGTCATTAACTTTGAAAAGAATAAGATCTCTAAAATGAATAAATAAAGACAGGGAAAAAAAACTTAGTTTAACCAACGCGTTTTTTTTTTTTGTTTGTTTTTTGTCCTCTGTGGGACTTCGTCAAGCAAGACAAATGCAAGAATTTTATTTTTGCAACGTGCAAAATCTAAAATTAATAAATTACAAAAAAAAAAAAAAAAAATTAATAAATAAAAATTTCATGATTTGTAAATTTGGTTGTTTCCACCCGGGGGAGGAAGATTTTTATCCTTACACCCAAAAAAATAATCTATTTTTAACACAATAAATGTGACAATAGGCTAGTACAGACATTTCCATTTTCTCCACAAGATTTGTAAATAAAAATCCATAAATAGATAATTAAATTAAATATGATTTAACTTATTTTTTTTGTTATGAACTCTAAAATTATAAAAAGACTTTGTCGAAGTGACAGAGGGGATTATTTTCCGACTTATCGACAGTACGATTTACAACAAACAACTCACATGACTAAGCAACGCTAGAGAGAATCTTACACCTAACTTATTCTTATTTCTTCTTAACCTTCACAAAAAAATATAAATTATTAAAATATTTATGGCATTTTAAAAAATTTTGCTCTGCAACTTCCAAAAAAGTGCTCTCAAATTTTTGTATAAAAAGACAAACTTTTAGTTAAAAAAAAAATACATTGAATTGAATTGAAAAAATTGTGGAAAAAAATGAATTAAATTTCCCGAGATTTAAGTTTTTAAACCTACTTATGAAAGTTAATTTATTTTCTCGATTTTATTTTATTTTTTTTATTATGAATAATTTCTAATAACATTATGGAGGGCTAGAAGATTGTGTAGCGCCAATCTTGTATGTTAAAAAGCCTGCTTCACTGTTGTACATTTTTTAGCATTATTATTTTTGCAAAGCTACTTGAAAAGAAAAAGAAATTAATTATTGAAAACAGAATATGAAGATTATGTTGCGTCACTTTTCTAAGTTTGGAGAGCCTGACTCGAAAAAAGGAACATTATCATAGCATTTTTTTTTTTACCCGGACGATTAGTGACCATTGATTTTTTTTTTCTTTTTTTGCGGTTTTCTCAGCCATCAGATTTTTTTTTTAACATTTTTTTTACATTTTTTTTTTACATCAATAAATTCAAATATTTAAATTTTAAAATAAAATTTTCAAAAAAAACAAAATACGATAATTAGACAAAAAAAAAACTGATTAAATACTAATTAGATATGGACAAAAATAATAATAAAAGACGAAAACAGGTAAAAAATATAAATTTATTTAATTATCTTTCTTTTTAACTTTGATAAAAAAAAAGAAAAGTATTATAAAAAAATATATTTAAAAAATTGCGAAAGTTTTTATTTTTTATTTTTAAATCTTATTTCTGATGTGTTTTTTTTTTTCATTTTTGTTTAGTCTTTATATCAAAAATATCCGCCAATAAAAAACTGGAAACAAAAAAAATCAAATAATAAGGTTTTTGTCTTTTTTTTTTTTTTTTTTTTTTGACTTACCTTTGTTTTTATTGTCAAAGTATTTGGAAGATGTTCACCCATTGAAGAAAAAAAAAACAAGTGATTGTGATCGGTCTCTTGTTTTTAGCCAAAGTTCGTATAATTAAAAATCATAAATTAAAATATTTATAAAATACACACATTGCTTCGCCAAAAGAGTGATAGATTTCCACAGGTCTGTCCATGAAGTCGATAATTATCCGAGGTTTCCAAATTAATATAAAAAATGTCAGGAATTGGGGGACTTTTTTTTGTTGTTGTTGAAAAATTAAACAAAAAAAAAAAAGTGGGGGTTTATGCTTCTTCTTGTGGAATTTTTGCTTATATAAAAAAAGCATGCAACGTACCCTGAGTGTTCCCACGGGGTTTAACACTGACCTCAACTCAATAAGGGGTCGGATTGATTTAAAAAAAAAAAAAAAAAAAAGAAATATCTCAGACTAGAAGGAGGGGACCAACCAAGTGTAAGGAAAGGATGAAGAAGTACCTGTCAGGTTGGAAAACGATTTTGATTTCATTAAAAAGCCAAGGGAAATAACTCTCGCCCTTCCAAACGACTTGCTGATGCGTTTCGTTGGCAGATCTCCGCAGATGAGTTTGACCTTTGCGGAGTGCTCAACACTTAGAGCCTTGTGCCAGTCTAACATATAGCTGCCATACAAGGCAGCAACGATGGCCGATCTAATCTCACAGCCCATTACTACTGTAGTGAGTCTTTCTTTTTTTTTTTTTGTTTTAGCTCAGTTGATAAGTCTACTTGTGAAGTAACGGTTAACAAACAAAGTTGATAACTACTCACGTGGTACCCCATACAAAATTTGTTAGTAAATCACCACACAAAGGTTGATATGTTTTAAAATCAATCAAATTAGCCTAAGCCTTTTCATTATCTATCTATCTATCTATCTATCTATCTATCTATCTATCTATCTTAGTCTGTTCATGATCTATCTATCTATCTATCTATCTATCTATCTATCTATCTATCTATCTATCTTAGTCTGTTCATGATCTATCTATCTATCTATCTATCTATCTATCTATCTATCTGTCCCAGTCTGCTATGAATCTATCTGGCGCTGTTCATATCTATCTCCATAAGAATATATATATATATATATATATATATACTGACGGAGATAGATATGAACAGATATGTATATATCTTAGTCTATTCGTATCTATCTATCTATCTATCTATCTATCTATCTATCTATCTATCTTTGTTCATATCTGTCTATCTATATATATATATATATATGTGTGTTTCTATCCATATATATATGTATATATTTGTTCATATCTATCTATCTATCTATCTATCTATCTATCTATGTGTTTCTATCCATATATATATATATATATATATGTATATATTTGTTCATATCTATCTATCTATCTATCTATCTATCTACATAAAGAGAGATAGATATATCTCTGCTCATCTCAATCTATCTCTGTTGATCTCTCTCTCTCTCTCTCTCTCTGTATATATATATATATATATATATATATATAAAAATTTTTCAATCTATCTATCTACCTATCTTAGACTGTTTCTATTTATCTATGTTTCTCTCAATACGTCTATCTTAGTCTCTCTTAAGGATTAAAACAAGAGAAGAAGATTTCCAACATGCAGAAAAGCAAGAAGCAGATTTTTCTTTTATAAAAAAAAGGTTTCAACAACACCCGATTACTGAAGTAGTCTTCAAGACTCTCCAAAAATATTAATCCAAAAAGAAAATGCGTAGGATTGCAACTCAAGCCAAACATGAGGTTAATTTTCCAAGAGTAGCTTCTTATCAAATGCTTGTGGCTTAAAAAATATCTTTTTGGCTATCCACCTAGGTGTCCTTGACAAAGTCCAACGAAGAATCTGTAATGTGATTGATCCCGACTTGGTAGCTCAGGTACAGTCACTTTCCACCAAGACAATGTGTCTTTTCTACAAACACCTTCACAGATTCTGCTCTGATGAACCTAGCTCACTGGTGCCCCCTATATATGAATTTACTCGAGCCACAAGATTAGTAATTAGGCCCCACCCTTTTACTGTGAAACTAATAAACTGTAAACGCAAATTCTACTCTAACAGCTTCTTTTCTCATACTTCCCGCCTGTGGAATTCCCTTCCATTTACTTGCTTCCCCGACAGCTACACTTTCCAAGAATTTAAATGTAAAGTCAATAGTCATCTTCTATCTCACTAACCTGCATCCTCTCTCTCATGCTCCTTTCTTCGTCTACTCCACTCTCATCAGTATTCTCATCCTTCTCTTACCCACATCCTGACAACCCCTATAACCTGTCACTCTTTCTCTTAACTTTCCTCCTATGTAACCTCCTGCAAAACAGTGACAGTAAAATGTCTTGCTTGGGGGTGATATGATTATAAAAAAGAAAAAATTTGTATACTATTATAATGTGGATATAAAGTGGGGGATCAATTCTACATTACAATCAATATATAAACTGATCCCTCACTTTATGGTCACATTTATCCTTCTCTTACCCACTTCCTGACACCCCCTATAACCTGTCACTCTTTCTCATAACTTTCCTCCTATTGTAACAGTCGGCAAATTTTATTTAGTTGTAACCTTCTGATATAGATGGGCAAGGCAGAAGTGAGGAGTGATCTGTCTAACAAGTGTGTCTTCTTTTTTGCTGTGTGGTCCGTCTATACATCTGTATGGCTTTCTGCTGCTAGAGTCCGAATTATATAGGGAACAATGACAAGAAAATGTTTTTCTTTTTAACAAAATAAGATAAGGAATTTATTTATACATTTCAAGTTTCAGTTGCTTGTTTCAGGACAAGTAATCAATAATTAAAGGTTTGTAGTTTCGATGAATTGTCAAGAAGAGAAAATGTTCATATTAAATCATTGGACACAAAGTAATATTCCAAATTGCTTAAAACAAATTGAGAGAGCTCATTTTTCACATAAAAGTTATATGGTTGTATTCGACATACTGTACTGTGCAAAAGTATTAGGACAAGAATTATTTTATGTTTTATGAGGCATATTGACAGAAAATAAACAATTTAATTAACTTAATTTTATTTGATTTACTTAACAAATGCTTTCACAAGAAAAAAATACTTGTTACAAAATAAATTTAATATTTAGTATAATAGCCTTTTGCTTTGATCACAGCCTTCATTCTGTCAGGCATTGACATCACAAGCTTCTTCAAAGTATCTAATGGTATCTCCTGCCAAGCAGGTTTTATTTGTTCCCAAAGTGTGTCTTGCAAAGTAACATTAGATTTATCAATTCGAGAGGGGGAATAAGAAAGTCAGTCATATCCAAGGATAATAGAATAATGAGTAGTTTCAAAATAACTTGTTTAATAGAAAATAGGAAAAATTAAATATAACTTCTTTTTAATACATTTTTTAAACCTAGTTTTAAATAATCAATATTTATTAGCAATTTACTTGGCTTTTCACCCTGTATTTGAATTTCAGTGAGGTTTTTTAGGAAAATCACCCCCCTCTCCTCATACTTTTGCACCGGTAGTGTGCAAAAGTGTTAGGACAGGGGTGATTTTAAACTTTATTTTGATGCCTCATAAAAGATAAAACAGTTCTTGTCCTAATACTTTTGCACAGTACTGTATATATACTAGGTGCGATTGGTAAATTGTCGCAATTATTTTGATGCCTCATAAAAGATAAAATAGTTCCTGTCCTAATACTTTTGCACAGTACTGTATATATACTAGGTGCGATTGGTAAATTGTCGCAATTATTTTGATGCATCATAAAAGATAAAATAGTTCCTGTCCTAATACTTTTGCACAGTACTGTATATATACTAGGTGCGATTGGTAAATTGTCGCAATTATTTTGATGCATCATAAAAGATAAAATAGTTCCTGTCCTAATACTTTTGCACAGTACTGTATATATACTAGGTGCGATTGGTAAATTGTCGCAATTATTTTGATGCATCATAAAAGATAAAATAGTTCCTGTCCTAATACTTTTGCACAGTACTGTAAGTAAAAAGATGTATTTTAAGGTACTTAGCTTAGGAGTTGAATAGAGTTCTTTGAAATTTCGCTGCTTACAATAGAGGCTGATAATGTATCAGAGTGTAATTTGACACTGAAGTTATTCCGACTCATGGGATTCTACCTAAGGAGAGATAAAGAAAGCAACACGAGGGAGAAAGCGAGAAAGCGAGAATTGCAAGTCACCTAGACATTTTTCTCTGATTAGCAGTCTGAGAATCTTCTGCTATATTGCGACTGGTTTCTCTCTGTTCTCTTCTCTCTTCTTCTTGATTCAACTTTCTTTATCTATTTATATCAAAAAGCGATTTGACATCAGCTTGTTACTTTTTCTCGGTTTGAAAGCCACTCCCTTTTCATAGGTATATTTTCATATCGGCTTGCTAAATTTTGCCTTGGTTTTTTCTTCAGCCCAAAGCCAATTCCTATTTCTATTAGTCCAAATAAATTTTTACACTGGCTTGCGAGTTAGAAAATAGTGAAAAAAGGGGAGTTATTTTTGTTTCGTATTCATAAAATCTCACTATCTTAAAGAAAGTAGACTTTCTTTGTTTTGTTGGCTCCATCTAAAAAGTAATTTATCAAGAATCCAGGGTCTAGTTCAGCTCAGTGAAACCTTTTTGCTAGGGTCATTTGACATGGTTCTTGTGGAGTCCACTTCACTCAGTTGATAGCCATCAAGACAATAAGTGACAAAACAATTTCTGTATCAGTAGAAAAGTTTATAAAAACAACAGTTGAATGATTAACGAAGGCTAGAGAATGTCAGAAATCTAATATAAGCACATCAGATAAATTATCCAGATTAATCTTCAGTAAAGTGCCATACGTGATACACGCTTTGGGCGATCATGTCTCAAAAGAGACATGACTGACTGGGCAGAAGATTATCTCGCAGTAGGTTGCCATTGCTTTCTGCTGTAGACTGGTTGCCAGCCAAGGCTACAGAACCGAATCTGTCCTGCCATTTAGCCTATAGCTGGAGTGAGAAGAGATGAATTATAAGATATCATTACATTAATAAGTAGTAATTAGTGGCGGTTCAGTTTATTACTTCATAAAAATATAACTGATCCCCCACTTTATGTCAAGTAGATATTTTACTTGTTTTCAACTATTATATTCAGTCAGTCAGTTAAGTGCTATATGTGATACACGCTTTGGGCAATCATGTCTCAAAAGAGACATGACTGACTGCATAGAAGATTACCCCGCAGTAGGTTGCCATTGCTTTCTGCGGTAGACTGGTTGCCAATCAAGGCTGTAGAACCCAATCTGTCCTATTATTTAACTTATAACTGGAGGGAAGAGTCGGATTAATACCGTTCCCAAAGGTATTTGTGCAAAAGTGAATGCAAGGAATTCAACTGGAGTTCAAACGCAGATTTTCGATTTGTCATTCCGAGTTGATATCCACGGCATCACAATGCACATCCGAAGATTAATCTTATTATTTATCCACACTTCAAATATTGCTGCCACATATGGTCCGGTGCTTCTGCTGTGTGTTTAGACATTCTTGATAAAATCCAAAGAAAAATCAGTAATATTATTGGTCCTGTCTTGGCATCTTGGCTTCAATCATTTTCCCACCACCATAATTTAGCTTCCCTATGCTTTTTCTATAAATATTTTCATGGTAATAGTTCAGATGAGCTTTTCACTATATGTAGAGTTTATGAATTTAAGTGCAGTACTAGATTGGCAAGAAGGTCTCATCAAATTACAGTTGAAATGGCTACACGTCACTGTAAGTTATATGCTAACAGTTTCTTTTCTCAAACTTTTCATGGCTGGGACTCTCTCCTGGCTTTATGCTTTCCAGCCAACTTTCATCTTCTAAAATTTAAATACAATGTCAATCGTTATGTTCTGTCTTCTTAATTCCTCTTCTTTTATTGTTCTCTCTCCTTAATTATGTTTTCTTCTTCTCATATTATTATAAGTCCTATGCTAACAATTTCTTCTCTCGCTTGTTGAACTCTCTTCCGGCTTCTTGCTTTCCAATCAACGTTGATCTTTAAGAATTTAAATACAATGTCAATCGTTATGTTCTGTCTTTTTAATTCCTCTTCTTTTATTGTTCTCTCTCCTTAATTATGTTTTCTTCTTCTCATATTATTATAAGTCCTATGCTAACAGTTGCTTCTCTCGCTTGTTGAACTCTCTTCCGGCTTCTTGCTTTCCAATCAACGTTGATCTTTAAGAATTTAAATGCAATGTCAATCGTTATCTTCTGTCTTTTTAATTCCTCTTCTTTTATTGTTCTCTCTCCTTAATTATGTTTTCTTCTTCTCATATTATTATAAGTCCTATGCTAACAGTTTCTTCTCTCCCTTGTGGATCTCTCTGATGGCTTTTTGCTTCCCAGTCAACTTTGATCTTCAAAAATTTAAATGCAATGCCAATCGTTATCTATTATCCTCCTGATTACTCTTCTAATGTTTTCACTCCTTTGTAATGTTTTCTAATTCTTTCATACCTAGTAACCCCTTGTGTCTTAGTAGCTTTACTGCCTTACTTTGAGTAAATTCAATTAAAGAACAAATTGGTTATCATCCTAATCAAACAGACGTTTTTTTCTCGTATTTAACTTTGTGATTTGTTTATAGATTAAACTTTGTTAGTTTGTCTATGATTTACCATTAACAAGAAAAAAGGAGTTACCACGACAAAACATAATAAATAATTATTCAGTGGTACAAGTCTTACTAATTAATCCAGAGGTGGGGGGATATGAGGAGAATTCATACTTAATCAGAATTCGATAAACAAGAAATTATAAGTGCATGTAAAGTGGGGGATGGATTCTATAATACAATCAATATATAAACTGAACCCTAACTTTGTTACCACGCTAGTGTTTATATATATATATATATAATATATATATATATATATATTACAGAGAATGTAAGTAAATCTAAAAGATATGCCTGTATAGCTAATCAGTATTTCATTGACTGACTGATTGATTTGTTTTCTAAGGCTTATCAAAAGACAACAAATTATAATCTGTATATCTTTAGTGGGGGATCAATTCGATATTACAATTGATATATACACTGTACCCTCATTTTGTGACCATGGTAATTTCTATACATTTATATTCCAGAGAATGGAAATAAATCTAAATGACATGCCATATTCTACATAGCAATCAGTAAATATAAACTGATCCCTCACTTTGTGGTCTGGGTAGTTTCTATGCATTTATATTCCAGAGAATGGAAATATACCTAAAACACATGCCTGTGTTGCTAATTAGTATTTCATTAATTCCTTTTCTACAGCTTATCAACAGACAAGAAATGATGTGGGTATAAAGTGGGGGATCAATTCTATATAACACTCATTATATAAACTGACCCCTCATTTTGTGTTCAGGGTAGTTCCTATATATTTATATTCCAGAGAATGGAAATAAATCTAAAAGATATGCCTGTATAGCTAATCAGTATTTCATTGACTGACTGATTGATTTGTTTTCTAAGGCTTATCAAAAGACAACAAATTATAATCTGTATATCTTTAGTGGGGGAGCAATTCTATATTACAATCGATATATAAACTGAACCCTCATTTTGTGACCATGGTAATTTCTATACATTTATATTCCAGAGAATGGAAATAAATCTAAAAGACATACTATATTCTACATAACAATCAATATATAAACTGATCCCTCACTTTGTGGTCAGGGTAGTTTCTATACAGTTATATTCTAGAGAATGGAAATATATCTAAAAAACATGCCTGTGTAGCTAATCAGTATTTCATTGACTGACTGATTTGTTTTCTAAGGCTTATCAAAAGACAACAAATTATAATCTGTATATCTTTAGTGGGGGATCGATTCTATATTACAATCGATATATACACTGTACCCTCACTTTGTGGTCACCATAGTTTCTATACATTTATATTCCGGAGAATGTAGATAAATCTAAAATACATGCCTGTGTAGCTAATCTGTACTTCATTAATTGACCAATGGATTTGTTTTCTAAAAGACAAAAAATTATAATGTGTATATAAAGTGGGTGATCGATTCTATATTACAGTCAATATATAAACTGAACCCACATATTTCCAAAATCTGCAGACATCATCCCCATTGAAAGATCTGGTTTATTTTAATATGCTCCATGTTCAGGGTTTTTACCATTTTTTTTTTTTCAATTTTTATGCGTATTTAGTCAGTTTGGTGCAATTTTTAAGGCTTTCTAACCTGAATGTTGACTTGTGATTATATAATCAGTATTTAAAAATTTCTTCAGTCGACCCCAAGTATGTTTTTCTTTGTCCATCTGTATCTTATACTTCTCCTTTGTAAATAACACCTTTTGTATAACACACCCCATCAAGTGGGCATTTATTTTTGTCTCCGCAGTTACATTTTTCATTAACAATATTTTGCTGCATGTTATTTTTTAGATTCTTTATGTTTTGCTTCCTTATGTAATTTTTTAAATTATAAGTACAGCTACAATTTCATTTAACTGTATTTCTATTAAATATTTTATGTAATTCCAAATTTCAGGTAAGTAGATATTAATTAATTTGAAAAATATTTGCTGCTCGATTTTGAATTCTACTTCTACATGTTTACGACGTTTTGGGCGTTTGTCTGCTCCAGCCTTCTGTATTTGTCTTTACTTCTGAGATGAGGTAGTATTTACATTATTTACATTGTTCGGACCGTTGTCCTCATCTTTATTGCCATGTTTATGACGTTTTGGCTGTTGTACGCTTCGGCCTTCTGTATTTGTCTATATTTCTGAGATGAGGTAGTATTTACATTATTTACATTGTTCGGACAGTTGTCCTCATCTTTATTGCCATGTTTATGACGTTTTGGCTGTTGTACGCTTCGGCCTTCTGTATTTGTCTATACTTCTGAGATGAGGTAGTATTTACATTATTTACATTGTTCGGACAGTTGTCCTCATTTTTATTGCCATGTTTATGACGTTTTGGCTGTTGTACGCTTTGGCCTTCTGTATTTGTCTATACTTCTGAGATGAGGTAGTATTTACATTATTTACATTGTTCAGACAGTTGTCCTCATCTTTATTGCCATGTTTACGACGTTTTGGCTGTTGTACGCTCTGGCCTTCTGCATTTGTCTCTACTTCTGAGATGAGGTAACATTTACATTATTTACATTATTTGGACTATTGCACTCATCTTGGCTGCCATTTGTATGACGTTTAATAATAGATCATTCTAGTGGTCTCTATTTCTAAGATGAGGTAGTATTTACGGTATTTACGTTGTTCAGACTATTGTCCTTATCTTGGTTGCCATTTGTATGACATTTAATAATAGATCATTATATTTGTCTATATTTCTGAAATAAGGTAGTATTTACAGTATTTTCATTATTTGGACTATTGTCCTCATCTTGGCTGCCAGTTGTATGACGTTTAATAATACTTCATTCTAGTGGTCTCTATTTCTAAGATGAGGTAGTATTTACGGTATTTACATTGTTCGGACTATTGTCCTTATCTTGGCTGCCATTTGTATGACATTTAATAATAGATCATTATATTTGTTATATTTCTGAAATAAGGTAGTATTTGCAATACATTGTTCAGGCTGTTATCCGCATCTTTATTGCCATGTTTACTTTTTTTTTATTTTAACAAAATGTATGCTTCAGCCCTTTTCAGGTGCTAGTAATTGTGAACTGAACCCTTTACTTCAATCACTTACAATTCTTATTCCATGTGTGATGAGGCTTCCCAATGCCATGTAGTTTTCTCCCTTTAACTCAACTCTCTAAGTTATCTGCTGTAGACAGGTATTAAATATGGTGATAAAGATGAGGACAACATTTTTATAGCTCTGTTTACGACATGAAAATATTGTAAATTATCAAAACAATGTAAATTAATTTTTTTCTTTAAATAGAGTTAATTTGTATGCGCTTCATCTGAAATTTCCATTTAAAAATATTTTTAAATTTTTTCTTTTATTTCTTTAAACAGAGTTACTTAGTTTTTCAAATTAATATTTTCCTACTTTATAATATCAATTAATAAGAAAAATTGCTTTTCCTTTTTAAAAACAATGTTATTTTCTCTTTCAAACGTGTTTCATGTGAATCTTCTACTTAAATATACTTATTAATAATAGTTGTTTTCCTTTAAAGTTTTTTATCTGAGTTACTTTGTCTTTCAAATAAATGTGTTTCATATTTATCTTCTACAGTTCTTTAAAATATTAGTTAATAAAAATTAATTGCTTTTTTTTCTTTAAAAACTTTTATTTTGTTTTTTTTTTAAATATTAATGAATATGGTTTATACAGTACTAACAGTGTAGCCCGGCGTTGCTTGGGCTTAATGAAAGCTTTAAAACTAATCCATGGTCCTGGAGCTCAGACTCTTTGGATGTTGACACGAAAGACTAAAAAGCAATAGTTGTTTCCAATTAAAGCGAAACCGTAGACTGAAAGAAAAATGAATGGATGTAAGTCAAATTTTGATTTCCTGACATCGATATCAAATAAGTTTTTTTCGTCGTAATCTGTAATGGGATCTATCACATTACAGATTATTCATTGGATTTTGTCAAGGATCCCTAGGTGAATAGCAGAAGCACCCGACCAGATATTACAAATAAAAATCAGTTTTTCGCTTAGAAATCTACAATTCATGAAAAAAAAAATATTTTCCTTAACAACAAGGGTATTTTAAGGAAATTCTTGTCTAAAATTGATAATAATGTAAGATAATAATTTATCTATAGATATAAAAGGCAAGGTGTGTGTGTGTGTGTGTGTGTGTGTGTGTGTGTGTGTGTGTGTGTGCGTGTTCCCTTTATACAAATCCACAATTTTTATCTGATTCTCATCAAACTTCACACAAATATTTTTTAGGCTTCTGGTCAGGTCATGGGCTACTTATTTTTTCCAATTTACCCCTGATATCGGAAATCAATACCCTGATATCCGATCAGGTCTGATCAAGATCAGGATTTCAGTTCTTTTATCATGTTTCTTGCTGCAGAATTTGCTCTAACTTGGTAAAATTATAGTTTTTAGTCTCAAACATTAGTAGATCTTCTCAGACGACTCATTTTCCCCGATATCGAAAATCGATACTCCTGATATTCTATCGAATCTGATCAAAAACTGATACTCAGCCATCAACATGGCTCATTTTCTCTAATTTTACTCCTGATGAGTACGATAAGTTTTCATGGACTTACTTAGGTTAGTTTATCCTTGCATGACTTATTTGACTCCAATATTGGAAATTGATTGCCTGATATCCTATCGGGTCTGATCAAAATCAGGTTTTCAGTTATTTTATTTTGGTTTTTGCTTCAGGTTTTGCACTAAGTAGGTATAATTCTAGTTCTTAGTCTCAGCCATGATACTATTTACTCAGAGGACTTATTTAGTCTTCAAAATTCAGTTTGCAATGAAAAACTTATTTGACATTGATACCGGAAATCAAAATTTGACTTACATCCGTTCATTTGTTTTTTAATCTAGGGTTTCGCTTTGACTGGAAACAACTATTGCTTTTTAGTCTTTCGTGTCAACGTCCAAAGCGTCTGAGCCCCAGGACCATGGATTAGTTTTAAAGCGTTCATTACAACCGAGCAATGCTGGGCTATACTGCTAGTGTTATATTAAATGAATGTTAGAGGAAAGTAATTAAGAATTGATGAGAATGCTTTAATAGGAAGTGAAATGAAAATATATAATAATAAAAAAATTAATGAGAAGAAGATGAAGAAAAAGATGAAGAAGAAAAAGATGAAAAAGACAAAGAAGAAAAGACAAAAAAAGTTGAAATATAAAATGATGAAGAAGAAAAAGATGATGTAAAAGAAGAAGAAAAAAATGAAGAAAAAGTAGATGAAGAAGAAAAAGATTAAGAAGAAAATGAAAAAGAAAAAAATTAAAAAATAAAGAAAAAGACAATAAAGAAATAGAAGACAAAGAAGGAAAACTCAAGAAAAAGATGAAAAAGAAAATGATAAAGAAGAAGAAAATGACAAACAAAAAGATGAAGAACAAAAATAAAGAAATGAAAGATGAAGAAGAAAATGAACATGAAGAAAACACTGAAAAAGAAAAAGTAGAAAAAGCAGATAGTGAAGAAATGAAAGAAAAAAACAAAAATGAAGAAAAAGATGAAGAAAAAGATGAAGAAGAAAAAGATAAAGAAAAAAATGATGAAGATGAAAAAGACAAAGAAGAAAAAGATAAAGAAAAAGACAAAGAAGAAAAAAAAGATGAAGAAGAAAAAAGAGGACAAAGAAGAAAAAGATAAAGTAGAAAAAGACGAAGAAAAAGAAGAAAGCCTATATTCATTTTTTGAAGTTATTAAAACTTTTAATTTATCATTTATTTTCATTAAGATTAGAATTATGAATTTTAAATTATCTTAAACTGTTTAATCATATGACAGACAGGTGGTAGGATCAGGACCTAATTGCAATTTACCTTATCAATAGTATATTTATTTTAAGTATCAACGGTTGAAGTCGGGATGCTGTAAACTGAGCCAAAATTTCACATGCTGATTTTCTAGGCAAGCATGTCTAAAAATCATGATTGACTATACCATCTTTGCTTTGACACTATACAGTCTGCTTTTCTGTTATACAACACTAGTTTATTTCAAAACAGGATTTTAAATATTGATTTCCAACCCAGGCCCTCCCTACTTGAAAGATTAGTGCAACATGATCTCCCCCCCCCCCCGCCACATGTCATTACTTTCATCCTCAAAAATTCAGTGTAAGGTTTCAAGAAATAATTTCCTGAGGCAAATGCTGTCTTCGATGTCTGCAAAAAATCTCGGTTAAGTGTTATATGTTTAAGAGGTGTCTGCATGATTTTCCATCGGTTCAATTTGGGTGAATAAATTGTCATTTGCACCGAAGATGTAGGATCCATTAGTCTGTTTGCAATTGATGCCATGTTACGAGTGCAGTACGAAAGCAGAATTGGAAAGCATTGGCTGTTCGGGGTGGGGTGTAGGGGTCGCAACTCCCCCACATTACTTTTTGGATCTGTTCTCATAGGAAGCAACTTACTTTCAGAAAAGCTTAAGTGAAAAATAGAAATAAAGAAAAAAAAAAGAATTCAAGATTTCAGGAGATAAAAATAATTTGAATAAAAAACAAAAATATATACTCATCCATTTGAGAGTATCATGCACTCGACATGTATTTAAATCAATAATTATTTAAATTGATATTTTTTATAACTTTTTTACCTGGTTTAATATTGTGAATTTACAGGGGCTGCAAGTAAGGCAGTACCAGCACTGGTGTGCAGGGGGTTACAGAGAATAAAAAAGAGAAGCCAAAAACAAGAAAAGAACAAGTTACCTGGGATATTGAAGAAGGGATAAGAAAATAAAATAGGAATCAAGGAAACAGAAGATGGAAATTACAATTAAATTTTTGAAAATTGTAGATATCAGGGAAGCAAGTATACAGAAGGGAGTGTGAGAAAAGAAACTGTTAAGGTAGAAGAGGAGGGTTACATTTAATTATTTCAATGGTAAACTTAAAAGCTTCTATTGAGTTGAGAACTGATGACATCAGAAAGGTCATTTAGAAACATTAGAAACATTGGAGTAGATAGACTAAACTATTGCCTGGTTCACACTCCACCCATGTATATTGAACAGGTGAAGAGACACATCCCTTGTTCCCTGTTTAGGATGTGGTTTCCAGCTTTCTCTTTTCCAATCTTTTCACTCTTTTCTTTTTTCCTTTTTTTTTTTCAATTGGAGTAGGTAGACTAAGCTATCGCCCGGTTCACACTCCACCCACGTCTATTGAACAGGTGAAGATGCTCATCCCTTGTTTCCTGTTTAGGATGTGGTTTCTGGCTTTCTCTTTTCCAATCATTTCACTCTTACGTAGCCCCCTGCACACTGCCTTGTGTAGATATCAGGGAAGCAAGTATACAGAAGAGAGTTCCCCAGACGAGAAGTGTGAGAAAAGAAACTGTTAGAGTAGAAGAGAAGGGTTACATTTAATTATTTCAATCGTAAACTTAAAAGTCAATCTAGTAGCTTGAGTAAATTTACATAGGGTACCAGAGAAAGAAACTCGTCAGAGCAGAAACGATGAAAATATTTATAGAAAAGATAGAGGGAAGCTACTATTGAGTTGACATCAAGAAGGTCATTTATAAACATTTGAAACAACGTAGGTCCAAGGATAGAGCCACGGGTTTGAGGGAACACCTACATAAATTACTTAGATTTTTCGAACCATAGTCCTCATATTTATTGTCATATTCAGGAAGCTGTTGGCATGGTATTTGTTACGGTGCCCTATTTATAGGAATGGACTCTTCCTCTGTCAATAAATGCTAACCTGTGTAACTTCCTGAGATGTAGGTCCTGGGTATCCGGCAACAAAGTCTCTGATTGGGAGTTTGTGAGGAGCGTGGAACCACCTCTTAATTGCTGTTATTCCCAGGTCCACCCTGACCCGGAGTGGTAGCACCTGTTAGGGTCTTAGCTATGGGCAAATAGTTAACCCCCAAACTGAGGTCAAAGCACTATGAAAGTATAAAAATAGACATTTATAGAAATATATACATAAAAATAGCCCTTTATAGAAAAATATTATCAACAATACATTTTTGAAGAAAAAATTATTGCCATAACACATTTTTGAAGGAAAAAAATTCTCACCAAAACATTTTTGAATACAAAACTAGAAGACATTTTCTGTTTTCTAAAATAAAAAGAATAAAAACATAAAATTTTAATTAAAATCTGACTAAATCAACCTTCTCCTATAACCGAACATTAAAAAAAAATACTTTAAAAGCCCACTTTTTTGGCATTAAATAACCCACAGAGGTTGATATGCCATTAAACAAAATTCAAACTCAAACTCAAAACTCCTGAGACGCAGTCGTGAGACAGTCATATGACAGTCAAGAGACAGTTGTGAGGCAGTCGAGATGTACACTTCTATCTGCTGACTATTAAGACTCGTGTTGTATATTTTCTAATACAATTATTTGAAACTACCTTCTTGTTTCTGAGTCTTTCTTCCTGGTCCTAACAGGCCACAACAACTTGGCGACGAAGATTCGTCACAACAGTATTCTCCAAGCTTGTTCAAATGATTTGAATTTTGAACTGAACCCTTTATTTCAATCACTGGGGTAGATTGCTCTCATTCCGTTAGTTATATCTCTCTTTAAAATAACTCTTAAAGTTTATTTGTTTACCTCTGCTATAGCCAGGTATTGAACTCACAACTGTTTGGGTCAAGTCATTAGATACAACCAACACCTTTATCCATATAGAATGAGAACAATTTAACCCAGTGATTCTAATTCAAAATTCTAATCACCTGAAGAAGGTCGGAGGGTAGAAAGACCAAAATATTGTGGATATTTCAACAAAAACAAGAACAACAGTCTGAACAATGTAAACTGGGAAAAGGATTACAATGCCACATCTCAAAAATATAGACACATACTGATGAAGGTCAGAGCATCTCACAGCTGAAACATTGCGAATATGACAACAAATATTAGTTTGGGTTTGAGTTTTGTTTAACGATATATCAACCTCTGTGGGTTATTTAAGGCCAAAAAAGTGGGGTTTTAAGGTATTTTTTTAATGTTCGGTTATAGTGAGAAGGTTGATTTAATCAAATTTTGATGAAAAAAATTTATATTTGTTTTTTATTTTATTTTAGAAAACTGAAGATGTCTTCTAGTGTTGTTTGATTTAATCAAATTTTGATGAAAAAAACTTATATTTGTTTTTTATTTTATTTTAGAAAACTGAAGATGTCTTCTAGTGTTGTATCTAAAAATGTAATAATTGTTTTTCCTTCCGAAATGTATTTTGGAAATAATTTTTTTTTCCTTAATTGTTATGGTAATAATTCTTTTCTTCAAAAATATTTTGTTGGTAATATTTTTCCTTCAAAAATGTATATTTTTCTTAAAGTCTATTTTATACTTTCATAGTGTTTTCACCCAATTTCAAGGGTTAAGTATTTTCCCATAGCTGGGATCCTAACAGATGCTACCACTCCAGGTCAGGGTGAACCTGGAAACAACAGCAATTAAGAGGTGTTTCCATGCTCCTCACAACCTCCCAATCAGAGGCCTTGCTGCCAGATGCAGTTTACTGTCATGCCCAAAGATCAGGGGTTCCATATACAGGAAATGAGAGAAAAGAAATTGTAGAGTAGAAGAGCGGGCATATTGAATAAGAAAAAGAAGATGAAGGGGTTTATGATATTGATTTAATCCATTTTTTATATTCTAATTTTCATAATTTTTATTCTAATACATTTATTGAGATAACATCATCAATGCCGAGGTAGTTCAACATCTCACAGCCTGATGACTATTCTCTGACAAACAGTATGGTTTCTGCTTCACCAGGTCTACTACTGATATGCTCATGACCATCACTGAGTATATACACCAGGGTCTCAACAAGAACAATGAAACCCGAACTGTTGCCCTAGATGTCTTCAAAGCGTTTGAGAGAGTCTGACATGCTGGCCTTCTATGCAAGCTGCGAGGTTATGGTATAAATGGACAATTGTTTGACCTAATCCAGTCATTCCTTTCAAATAGCACAATAAAGGTAGTATTGAACAGATATGCCTCCCAATACTATCATACGAATGCAGATGTCCCTCAAGGCTCTATTCTAGGTCCTATGCTTTTCCTTATCTACATTAACGATCTCCCTGGTGTAATAAGATCCTAAGTAGGCACATACACTGACGACACTACGGTTTACTCTCACATCGATAAAAATTTGCAGAGGCTGACAAAGCAAACCTCGATGCCAGGCTTGAAAAGGAACTCCGATCTGTGGCGGACTGGGTAAGAAATGGCTCAAATTTTAATGCTTCCAAAACAAAGCTGCTATCTATTAACCATTACAGACAATCACTCCTAGCCCACATGAGCATGGATCAGGCTAGTCTCCTTGAAAGCAAAACACTGCGCCTCCTCGGGTTAACTCTCACAACAGACCTCAAGTGGAATGACTATATAGAATCCATAGCTAAATCCACTGCTAAGAAAGCTGGTTCTCTGTGTAGGGCCAGGGAGTTTTTTTCCACCTGAAACAATCCTGCACATATATACATCTACCATCTGCCCGTGCATTGAATACTGATGCCATATCTTGTTGGGTGCTCCTGCTATCCACCTAGGTGCCCTTGACAAAATTCAACGGAGATTCTGCAATGTGATAGATTCCGACTTGTCAGCTTGCATACAGTCACATTCTCACTGGCACAGTGTGACTTCCTTGTGTCTCTTCTACAAATACTTTCACGGCTTCTGCTCCGATGAACTTAGCTCAGTGGTGCCCACAAGATTAGCAACTAGGTCCCACCCTTTTACTGTGAAACCAATAAATTGTAAACGCAAATTCTACTCCAGAGCTTCTTTTCTTGCACTTCTCGCCTGTGGAATTCCCTTCCATTTACTTGCTTTCCCGACAACTATAATCTCTAAGAATTTAAATGTAAAGTCTATAGTCTTCTCTTATCTCACTATCCTGTATCCTCTCTCTCATGCTCCTTTCTCTGTCCATTCCACTCTCATCAGTATTCCCATCCTTTTCTTTTCCACTTCCTGACACCTCCCTATAACCTGTCACCCTTTCTCATAACTTTCATGTAATCCCCTGCACAACAGTGGCAGTAAAATGCCTTGCTTGGGACAATAGGATTATAAAAAAAGCAATATGTATTTTTATATATCAAGAACAGTATCTGTCTATATTTCTGAGATGAGGCATTTACATTATTTATGTGTTGTGGTGCAGTGAACATCGACTCGGAATGAGAAATCGGGGAGCCGAGTTCAAATTCCAGTTGAATTCCTTGCATTCACTTACGCACAAATATCCTTGGGAAAGGTGTTAATCCATCTCTTCCCTCTTGTTATGGGTTAAATAATAGGACAGATGGGGTCTATAGCCTTGGTTGGCAACCAGTCTACCGCAGAAAGCAATGGCAACCTACTGCCAGATAATTATCTGCCCAGTCAGTCTTTCGAGACATGATCGCCCAAAGTGTGTATCACGTATGGCACTTAACTGACTGAATGAAGATAATAGTTGGAAACATAAGTAAAGCTTACACTGGGCATAAAGTGGGGGATCGGTTTTCTATTGTTATGAATTAATAAACTGATCCCCTACTAATTACTAGTTATTAATACAATCTGTCTCTTCTCTTTTCAGCTATACTTTAAATAGCAGGATAGAAAATCTTCTGCCCACTCAGTCATGTCTCTTTCGAGACATGATCAGCCAAAGTGTGTATCATGTATGGCACTTAACTAACTGACTGACATTGTTTGGATTGTTGTCCTCATCATTATTAACATATTCACAAAGTTTTCGCCATTGCATTGTCTGAGATTCTTCAGTTGATTGGAATTTTGAACTGAACACTTTATTCCTATCACTAGAATAGATTATTCTCATTCTACTGTCATTCTTTAAGGACACGTGGTCCAGTGGATAAAAGCGTTGGTTATCCCCTGACTTGAACCAAAATGTACTGATTTTAATATCTGGCGGCAGCAGTAACAAACCAAAAACTTAGAGTTGAGTTAAATGGAAATAACTAAAACATCCGGAAATAGCATGACTCATGGAGTGAGAACAATCTAACCCAAAGTGATTGAAGCTGGGATGCCAGGTCAGGCATAAAAATCAAAAAGGTTGCATCTAGCCATTTCAATTGTGAAATGATGAGACCTTACCACCAATCTAGTACTGCACTTAAATTCATAAAGTCTAAGTACCATAGAGGAAAGTTCATTAGAACAATTACCATGAAAGTATTTATAGAAAAGGCCCAGGGAAGCTACATTACAGTAGTGAGAAAGTGATTGAAGCTGGGATGCCATCTCAAGATCAATTAAATTGCAGGTTCTTTGGATTTTTTCAAGAAACCCTAAACATATAACAGAAGCACCAGACAAGATATGTCAACAATATTAAAAGCAATGAGAAAGTTTAATCCAAACAAATGATCTGATATAAAAACCAAAATATGTGTACCTATTTTTTACCTCGTTTTAATATCTATATATATATATATATATATATATATATAATGTTTAATTGTGATAATTTTTAGTATGAAAGTTCTTTCTTTTTCAGTGGTTTTACTGATAAAATGTATTTTGGCAAGCAGGATTTCCTTTTTTATTGTAAAGTGCTCAATATCAGGATGGAGATAGTGTTGATAAGTACAAACAGTTTGTCTCTTTAGCTGAGCAGATTCATGCCGACTTCAAAGTTTTGTGAGGGCACCATTATGATGTTCTCACTTGTCAGGGCTATTGAGCAGACTTATGCCGACTTTAAATGTTTGTGAGAACACTGTTCTGATGTTTTCACTCATCGGGGCTATTGAGCAGATTCATGCCGATTTTTCAACCTAGTCCTGACAAATGAGGTCATCGCAACGGTGTCCTCACAAAACTTGAAGTCAGCATGAATCTGCTTAGTTTAAATGATAAACTGTCAAGTGACTAACTGCCAATTTAGCACTGCACTTAAAAATAGTCTCAGTAAACTTACCATGAAAGTATTTATAAAAAAAAGCATGTTGAATATATGTTAAGGTGATGGAAAAGAGGCTGACACTGAGATACCAGGCCAGGGCTAATAGCATTGCAGATACTTCTTTGAGTTTTATCAAAAATCTCTTAATATAGGGTGTTTAAATCTAATCTAATCTAAATCTAAATCTAAACTTATTTATAAATGGAACTTTGTCACTGTGTGTGTGTCCGTTACCTATAGATTCCGAAACAGCTGAACCGATTTTCTTGAAAATTTTACACAGTTGTACTATAAGCGTCTGCGAGTGTTCTTAGCTAGGTTTTGTGTCGAGGTACCCCCGATAAATATTGAAAATCGATAATCGAAAAAATCAGGTTATAGAAGGAGTGGTCCGATTTTAATCAAATTTGATACGCTCATAGACAAAGACATAGGAAACGATATTCAGAAGTTTCAAAGTTGCAGTTCTTACAATTTTGCAGAGATTTGATAATATATATATATAAAAGGCAAGATGTTTGTGTGTGTGTGTCTGTTTATCTGCCTGTATGTCTGTATTTTTTTTCAGCCATTTTATTTTAGTTTTTGCTTCAGGTTTGGCTCTAAGTAGATATAATTCTAGTTCTTAGTCTCAGCCATGATACCATTTACTCAGAGGACTTATTTAGCCTTCAAAATTCAGTTTACGATAAAAAAAAAAACTTATTTGCTATCGATACCAGGAAATCAAAATTTGACTTACATCCATTCATTTTTCTTTCAGTCTACGGTTTCACTTTAACTGGAAACAACTATTGCTTTTTAGTCGTTCGTGCCAACATCCAAAGACCATGGATTAGTTTTAAAGCTTTCATTACACCCGAGCAACGCCGGGCTATACTGCTAGTAACTTAAATAAAACAGTGTTATTAGTGAAATTTTATTGATTTTAGTATTGCATCATATGATCCAACAGTTAAATCAATAAATTTTCACCAATAACACTGTTTTATTTACTGATAACTTCAATTCATGTTAATGGAACACTCTTAATATCGGTCCAAGTTATTGGAACACCCTATACATACCAGAAGCCCCAAACTTCAATGTATGAATAAATGGTAAATGTATAAATATGTAAGACTAGCAGTATAGCCCGGCATTGCTCGGGTGTAATGAAAGCTTATATATATATATATATATTATCGATTTTCTGTGCTATTGTAAGAACTGCAACCTTAAAACTTCTGAATATCATTTCTTATGTCTTTGTCTATGGGTGTATCAAATTTGATTAAAATCGGACCACTCCTTCTATAACCCGATTTTTTCGATTATTGATTTTCCATATTTATCGGGGGTACCTTGACACAAAACCTAGCTAAGAACACTTGCAGACGCTTATCGTACAACTGTGTAAATTTTCAAGAAAATCGGTTCAGCCATTTCAGAGTCTATGGGTAACAGACACACACACACAGAGACAAAGTTCCATTTATAAATAAGTTTAGATAGATTTAGATAGATTCTGGTGAGAAAAATTGTCTGGTATGACACAGGAAGCAATGTTCATGACAGTAGACGTAGTAATGACTTTGACACAGTCTTTGCACTGGATCGCCATTGACCAAACAAGAATTTCCATGTCCCCTTTCACAGGTTTTATTTTAATCTTGAAGAGGATTTAACCATTCTCCTCACCATAAAATTCTGGTGGTGGGGAACTGGCTTAGTTGCTGATGACCCTTCCATGTGGCAGATAGTACTAAGTTACATGGTACCAGTAGAACTCGTTCAGTTACCTATCATAAAAATCAACAATATAAGCACGATGAAAAATACCCCAACAAGGAACTGATTTATAGTGTAAACCCCAAAGAGAGTATCCGAAATCTAAATTTATTTTATAAATGGAACTTTGTGTGTGTGTGTGTGTGTGTGTGTGTGTGTGTGTGTGTGTGTGTGTATGTGTGTGTGTCCATTACCTATAAACTCCGAAACGGCTGAACTGATTTTCTTGAAAATTTACCCAGTTGTATTATAAGCATCTGCGAGTGTTCTTAGCTAGGTTTTGTGTCGAGGTACCCCCGATAAATATCGAAAATCGATAATAAAAAAAATCGGGTGATAGAAGGAGTGGTCCGATTTTAATCAAATTTGATACACTTATCGACAAAGACATAAGAAATGATATTCAGAAGTTTCAAGGTTGCATTTCTTACAATAGTGCAGAAAATCGATAATATATATATATATATATAAGAAAAATTAAGATAGACACGTTATTTCATGGTGAATCGGAAGTGTAGGCCTATTTCAGACGAGCCATCGTCAGCTTCCGTCTTTATTCAACGAAGGATTCTACACGAAGCTGACGATGACTCACATGAAATAGGCCTACACTTCCGATTCACCATGAAATAACGCGGCTGTCTTAATTTTTCTTATATTTGCTCTATATGTATTTATATGCATATATGTTTAGAGCCATCTTAGAGAGGTATCCTACCATTATATGTAAAGGATACTCCTTTGGATTCTTCTATGCCCACAAAGCATGCTGATATATATATATATATATATATATATATATATATATATATATATATATATAAGCCAAAATGTTTGTATCTGTGTCTGTTTATCTGCCTGTATGTCTGTATTTTTTTCAGCCGTTTTATTTTAGTTTTTGCTTTGGGTTTGGCTCTAAGTAGGTATAATTGTAGTTCTTAGTCTCAGCCATGATACTATTTACTTCAAAATTCAGTTTACGACGAAAAAACCTTATTTGATATCGATAACAGAAAATGAAAATTTGACTTACATCCATTCATTTTTCTTTCAGTCTACGGTTTTGCTTTAACTGGAAACAACTATTGCTTTTTAGTCTTTCCTGCCAACGTCCAAAGAGTCTGAGCTCCAGGACCATGGATTAGTTTTAAAGCTTTCATTACACCCAAGCAACTATGCTAGTATAGTTTAACCTTCAAGTGAAATTAATTAAAAATTGTTACAAGTGAAGTTAGTGGGAAAAAATGCGCAAGCTGTATGAGTGGTAAAATGGCACAAGTGAAATGAGTAGAAAATGGCACAAGCAGGATGAAAGGAAAATGGCGCAAGCAGAAGGAGAGGTAAAATAGCACAAACAGAATGAGATGAAAAATGGCACAAGCAGAAGGAGAGGTAAAATGGCACAAACAGAACGAGATGAAAAATGGCACAAGCAGAAGGAGATGAAAAATGGCACAAACAGAATGAGATGAAAAATGGCACAAGCAGAAGGAGAGGTAAAATGGCACAAACAGAACGAGATGAAAAATGGCACAACCAGAAGAAGAGGTAAAATGGCACAAACAGAACGAGATGAAAAATGGCACAAGCAGAAGGAGATGAAAAATGGCACAAACAGAATGAGATGAAAAATGGCACAAGCAGAAGGAGAGGTAAAATGGCACAAACAGAACGAGATGAAAAATGGCACAAGCAGAAGGAGAGGTAAAATAGCACAAACAGAACGAGATGAAAAATGGCACAAGCAGAAGGAGAGGTAAAATGGCACAAGCAGAATGAGATGAAAAATGACACAAGGAATGGGAGTTATTATATTAAATCAATTGCTGTCTCTACTGCTAATAAAATTGGTTCACTGTCTCGTGCCGAACAATTCTTCTCGTCAGATTTTTGATGATAAGAATGTTTGGCATGAGACAGTTGACCAATTTTACTAGAAGTAGATGCAGCAGTTGATTTAATATAATAACTCCCACTGACAGGGACGTCAGTGGTAAACTTAAGTCAAAGAATGGGCAAAATGTTGCTCACCTCAGATTTAGCATCTGCTATGCTGATTATAGATATAAGTGGTTCTCTGTGGCAATTAAATGAAAGCACTTTTGACTTGTAGTCATTAAAATTGACAAGCCATTCCTTGCCCCAGTTAATCAATGTTTGGAAGACCTCATCGTGAGCAGTTTCCAGGTTTACTTTGACAGATCAGCCACAAAACGAAGAGTAAATGTTTGTGTCATCGATATAAATAGAAACTGATGCCCGAAACTTACAAGGGACACCTAAAAAGTGGGGGAATTAACCCATGACAATAAAAATGTATTTATGTACAATATAATATATACAATGATTTGTACAATATAATGTAAAATATTTAATGAAAAATGAAATGATGGGAGGGGGATGAACCCAAAAATAAACTACAAAAATAAAATACAACAAATTTTTGAACTTCTATTAATCAATGTTAGTAAGAACCGTCCATCCCAGAAAAAACAGAGTGGCCGCTGTATTCCACCAAACGGCGAAATCAAGAAGCACACTCGCTAAGGGAGTGGAGAGGGGGGTAAAAAATTAGCGGAATAGGACAATAAAAAAGGCTGAACCAGCCGAGATAAAAGGTTACTCGATTACTCTCTCAGAAGTCTTTCCACTACCACTTTATGTAGTGGTTGGAATAGTCCATTATAGTAGAACAAAGGTGGAGAGCGTCCAAACAAAGTATGAAGGAACAAGAAAATGCCATTAGTTAACCAACCCTAACCCACAGCACGACGGTGAGAAAATTATTGAAGTCAAGATATCAGATCGGGTGTCAATTATATTACAGATCCCTCATAACAGACGAATGGTATATTTATAAATTCGCAAGAGATGTTCTAACGAGAAAAAAAAAAGTCTGACCCAACAGATTGAACCAGATTCATTACCAGTAGACGTAGCGATTAATTCAATATAATCCTTCCATTTTATGTCAATAGAAAATAGGAGACGAAGAAGGCGAAATGATATGCTCTTCTGGAATTTATCACCAGTTTGATGATTAAATGAAAGCACTTTTGAATTGTAGTCGTTAAAATTGACAAGCCATTCCTTGCCCCAATGTTTGGAATATCTTATCGCAAGCAGTTTCCAGGTTTACTTTGACAGATCTGCAACAAAAAGAAGAGTAAATGTTTGCGTCATCGATATAAATAGAAACTGATGCTATCGGGAAAGGCGTTGATGAAGATCAAAAACAGAGTAGATTAATATGAAATGAACCTAAAAAGTATCCGTTCAACATGATCTTCATTACACAATTTATTAACACGAGAACACTTGCCATGGGTATACAGTACCCAGCGCAAATGACACCATTTTAATTACAATTTAATTTAATTTTCAGTACCTGATTTTCTTACCTAAATAAATATGTTTTTCATTTCCTATTAATGTTAACTCAAAGTACAAATTTTGAAGTGCCTGCATGTAATATATTTCAAATAAAGATTTATATTGAATATTTTTTTTATATTTTCAAATTCGGTATGATCTACCTATGGTTAGTTGTGGTGTAACTTTAATTGATGCTTAGTGCTCAAGCTTTGAGATATTGAGAGTGACATCCTGAGATTTGATATTCTTATATTTCAGGCACCCCTGCTGATCATCTCAGTGTTCTTGATAGGCTCCAAAGAAGAATCACTAATGTGATAGCTACCGACTTAGCAGTTCAACTCCAGCCACTTTCTCACCGACAGCATGTGGCTTCCCTTTGTCTGTTTTATAAATATTTTCATGGCTTCTGCTCCGATGAACTTAAATCACTGGTGCCCCTGCCACATGAGTTTACTCGTACAACCAGACTGGCAACTGGGTCCCATCCGTTCACAGTTAGATAAACCAAATGCAGTCGACAATTCTACTCCATCAGCTTCTCTTCTCACACTTCCCGCCTATGGAACTCTCTTTTATATTCTTGCTTTCCTGATGGCTACAACCTCCAGGAATTTGAATGCAATGTCAATACCCATCTCTTAACCACTTGATACCCTGTATATCTTTTCCTTTCTCTCTACCTTTGCAACTATCATCACACCTGTATTCCCATCCTTCTCTTCCTCCTTTCCCTGACCTCCTCTGTAACTGGTTCGTCTTTCTCTTTACTCTCCTCCTATCTAATCTTTTTCTCTTATGTAACCCCCTGCACATCAGTCGCTTTACCGCTTTGCTTGGGGTGAAACAATTAAAAGAAAATTGCTTCTGAGTCCAAGAATGGTCAAAGCGTTGCTCTCCTCAAATGTAGCATCAGTCATGCTATAGGGAGAAATACTTCTCTTCAGTGCTCAAATGAAAGCACTTTTAATTTTTAGGCGTTCAAATTTGCAAGCCATTCTTTGCCCCAGTTAACCACTAATTGAAAGACCTTATCGAGAGCAGTTACCAGGTTTACTTTGACGGATCAGCTACTAAGAGTAAATAGTGTCTTCTGCATAAACATTTAGAAGCTGATGATAGCAGGAAGGCCATTGATAAAGATCAGAAACAGTGGAGGTGCAAAGATAGAGCCTTGAATGACCAAGCATTAATATGAATAGAACTAGAAACTTGTCTGTTCAATGCGACTTCATTACACGATTTATTAAGAAAGGCCTGGGTTATGCCAAATATTCATGCACAGACATCGTAATGCTTGAGTTTCTGTAGAAGTCTAGCATGCCAAACCCTGTCAAATACTTTTGAGGTATTCAGAGTCACAGTCTGAGCTTTGATCTTCTTGTCTACACAGACATGACAGAATTGAATAGACACCAAGATAAATTTTATTTCTGATTTTTTTAATAACCAAGATAAATTAACATAGATTATTTGATTAAAATTGCAGAGAACAATACTGGAACATGCCACAAATCAAAGAAGCATCAAACCTATCCAAATTTCAGCGAGGATGTATCGTGTGTCAACATGAAGGTGGTCTTAGTCAAAGAAAAATATTTGAAAATCTTTCAATACCCCTTTCTACTGTTAATAGAGTGATCGTACAATTCACCAGACAGGTTGAGACCAAATGGGATCAATAAACTTCCATGGCCAAGTCAGTCCCCAGATATTGAATACCTTTGGTGTATATTAGATCAAAAACTCCGCAAAAAGAATAGGAAGCCATCTTCTAAGCCCGAAATATTAGGATTATTGCACAAAACATGGCAAGAAATCCCTCAAGATGATATTTGTGAACTCATCACTAGCATGCCTAGAAGGGTCCTTTCATTAACAAAAGGAAAGGGTATGTCAACCAAGTATTAGTTATTAAATTTATGACCATTTATAATTACTTTATTTGTATAAATTACTTGATTAATAAAATAATTACTTGTTTAATAAAATAAACGGTTTCTGTTAGCGTCTATTCAATTCTGTCATATCTGTGTATAGCTTGATTAATAAATTCAGTGATAGCTGTTAACACAGCAACAGTAGTCCTGGAGAAACGGAAGCCATATTCTTTGACGTCAGTTAAGTGCTATGCATGTTTCATGCTTAGTCCATCATTTCTCTCTCGATCCATGAATGAATAGGCAGAATATTTTACCGGAGTAAGTAGCTATTTCTTTCTGTAGTAAACTGGTTGCCAATCAAGGCTAGAGAACCTAATCTGTACTGCTGTTGTAGGGTAGTAGATATCGGCTCGGAAAGAGAAATCAGAGAACCGAGTTTGAATTCAAGTTGAATTTGTTATATTCCCTTACGCGAAAATACCCTTGCGAAAGGTATTAATCTGTCACTTCTCCCTTCAGCCATGGGTTAAATACCAAGACAGATTAGGTTCTATAACCTTGGTTGTTATCGGTCTATCGCAAAAAGTAATGGCAACCTACTGTGAGAAAATCGTCTGTCCAATTAGTCATGTATCTTTCGAGACATGATCGTCCAAGCGATCATGTATGACATTTAACTGACTAATTGATTCAACCCATAGCTGGAAGGAGAAGAGATGGATTCTTTCTTGGTGTGAAATGTTTATAAGAAAAATAGAATATGAGTTGGAACACAGTGACATCTGTTAAAATTTCATTTTTCACTCTGGTATAGTGATTCCTGTGGGCTATAGTGGCTGAACAGGCAAGAAGGATTCGAACCACCTTTTACCCAAATATATGTAGCGGTTATTTGCCCTGACATTGAAATCAGAAAGCTGAGTTTAAATTCTGTCCTAGTCTATTTCATTCACATAAATACTCTAGGAAAAGGCATGAACTCATTTACTGCCATTTTGTATCTCCTTCATTCCCATCTTTCTCTGTAGCGGCCTCGGTGATACTTGGTAAATTGTCCTTGTGCCAAACACGCCCGAAGTTACCACAATTTAAATATTAGAAGGTTGGTTGTTGAAATATGAAAGGAAAAATATTTCGTGTGAACATCAAAGCAAATTTTATTTGCAGAATAACAAAAGTATAAGAAGGAAAATATAAGTGAAATTTTGTTAACTGAACACTATAATATATTTGCGAAAAGAAAAATGTTCATTGAGAAAATGCACACAGTTTTGTAGTTAAATTGTTCGTATAGAAATATAGGTATTAAAAATATCCGCAGAAGTTTAGAGTTCATGGTTGTGTAGCAGCAGAACGTAAAGTCTTTGTTCCTTCCTCTTTTTAGTAGGTTGCGACACGTTGAGAGAAAGAGAAGGCAAAACAAATAAAGGAGTGGTCCTTAACACGAGTTCATTTTGTCGTTGTTTTGTCCTCTTTAGCGGCGTGGTGTGAAAATGAAGAAAAGGACGTTGAAAGAAGAGTTCGAATGAAACTGTGGCGTGACCTACGTCCGGATTGACTTCTTGAATTTTCTTTCGTTACATTGCCTCGTGATCCTCAGCTAACCGCTCCCATATCGGACTGGTGTAACCGGTCAGGGGACATCCTTAAATAGTGAATTCTGGTCACGTGGGGAGGCTCCTATGACCATTTTTTTTCTTTAGTTGTGAAAAAAAAAACCGTTTCACTGACGTATTTTGAATTTCTCGATTTGTCAACCAACCAGGATCAAGAGTATCGCTTTTCACACTGACTTGTGAAAAAGAAAAGCTTTTAGCTGTTTGAATCCTCTTTTGCGGCTGTGCAATTTATTTTGTGTTTTTGATGGATGATATAGGATTTGTATCTTATATCTTTTATTCATTTTTTAGACATCTCCTCTACCTTATTCTATTTTCTCTTTCCTCTCACTGTAAGCCCCTGTGAACCAGTGGCAGTACTGCCTTTTGAAACGTTTATCAAAAAAAAAAAAAATGATTGCAAGTAGAAACACAGAGAGATATGTTAGACTTTCATTTTTCACTAGTGATTCCTGTGTTTTTATGGTATTACGCCCTGGGTTTCGTTGGGATTACGATAGCCTGGACGGAACAATAAATTAAAAAAAAAAAATGGAATATACCAGGGTTCAATAATAAATTGTTAAAAGGAACTTTGGGAAGGGAATTCTCCAATTCTCGACGCGGTAAACACAGTGAAAAAGTGAACAATAAGCAGACAAAGAACAACAAAAGACGACATGAGAATATCTTATAAAAATACTTTATTTACGAACTATACAAATATTCAATTTACAATTCCTCGATGATGGTGAATATTTCAGGCAGACGAATCACAGGAAATATAGATGACTTGGACTTAAGAATACCACGCAGGGTTCTTTCTTCGGTTATTTGAGTCTCCGTGTCACCCAATTTGTATGATATCAAAACAGTCGAATACAGTGTTGTTGACGTCCGCCTTCTTCGAAAACAAACAGCCAAGTATCAATGCTATATGCCGACACGCGCGTAAATGAAAACCGTTATAAGTTACGTCACATGTGGATACATGAAAAATGAGTAGGCGTTTATGTTTTGAATAGTTATCAAAGTTACTTGCATATTAAACAGGCAGCGTTCGTATGGCTTGCAATCGAGGACCAGACAGGAGGAGGGGGAAAAGAAGGTTCTTTTCCAAGAACTGGATTTAGCCGGTTACGAAGAAATTATTCTATAATCTGCGTGTTTAAAAATAAAAAAAAACAAATATTGTTCTTCTATTTCGTCGCAAATCTTTAGGGTACTAAAAATGTACTTGTAAAATATAAAGTGGGAATGCAAATATTGACCTAACGCAACAATAGTGACCGAACAGGCAAGAAAGCTCCGAAGCCGCCTTTTACCCAATTATATGTAGCGGTTATTTGCCCTGACATCGGAATCAGTAAGCTTAGTTTAAATTCTGTCCTAATCTATTTCATTCGCATAAATACTCTAGGAAAAGGAATTAACCTATTCCCCCCAACCCCAACCCAGAATAGGAATTTTAGCCTCTGCTGACAGCCAGTCTAGGAGAATGATAACTCTGAATTGAAAATTATAGGTAAGCACTCACCGTAAGAGATTATAGCAATTTTTGTTATAATCATATCGCCCCAAGCAAGGTATTTTACTGTCACTCTTTGGCAGGGGGTTACATAGGAGGAAAGTTACGAGAAAGAGTGACAAGTTATAGGGGGTGTCAGGAAGTGGACAAGAGAAGGATGAGAATAGTGATGAGAGTGAAGTGGACGGGAAAAGGAGCATGAGAGAGAGGATGCAGGTTAGTGAGATAGGAGATGACTATTGACTTTACATTTAAATTCTTTGAGATTGTAGCCGTCGGGGAAGCAAGTGAATGGAAGGGAATTTTACAGGCGGGAAGTGCGAGAAAAGAAGCTGATAGAGTAGATTTTGCATTTACATTTTATTGGTTTTACAGTAAAAGGGTGGGATCTAGTTGCTAATCTTGTTGCTAAGTTCATCGGAGCAGAAGCCGTGAAAGTATTTGTAGAAGAAACACAGATAATTTAGAAAAAACGGAAACTGTGAAGAGCCATGGCTGCCTACTTATTGTAGGAGTTTGCTGTTATAGAAGTAAAAATAGTCTGGCTAAAGATCACAGCCGTGAATCTGTTAGTGAGAGTTGAACTCACAACTTTAGAAACTTTGTCCACTAAAACCTGCACTATGATAGACGTCTTATCTTTATGGTCACGTGTGTAGAGTTCCCAATGAGGTTCAAACAAAATACGGTTTTAAATGTACTGTCAGATTAAAGTACTAACCATGCTTAATGATGAGGTGCTCCTCCGCCTAGTGGTTGAAGTAGTTGGATAATTTCTAACTGGGGATAGTGGCCAGAGTTCAAATGTTGATAAAAGCGATGTGTTTTTGAATGCTGATTTTTTAGGGAAGGCATGCTACTGAAGAAAAAAAAAGAAAAAGAAAACCTATTTCATTGTTTTTCCTATTTATCTGGAGCTGAATTGTAACTAAACTTAGCAAATATCAATTACATGATGACGTGGAAGACGGACACACAGACAGAAAAGATGGCGCCGGATTCAGACAAAAGAGGAAGAAAGGTAGAGAGAACAAGAGATTGAGGGCGAGAGAGAAAGAGTGTAAAAGAGAGAGAAAGAGTGTAAAAGAGAGAGAAATAGAGAGACATAACAGAGGGAGAAAGCGCTATATATATATATATAGAGAGAGAGAGAGAGAGATAAGGAGATTGATAAGGATAAGGAGATTGAGAATAAAATATATAGAGAGAAAGACGGAGAAGAGAGAATAAGAAAGAATGTGAGAAAAGGAGAGAAGGAGAATGAGAGTCAGAAAGAAAATGAAAATGAGAGGGAGAAAGAAAGAAGAGAGAGGGTGGGTAGGAGAGCGAGAAAACGAGAAATAAAAAGTGTGAGTGAAAAAAGGAGAGAGAGAGACAGTGAGGAGAAGAGAAAATATAAGAAAAATATAGCTAAAGAACAAGAGAGAGAGAGAGAGAGAGAGAGAGAATGAGTGTGAAAGAGAAAGAAGGTGAGAATGAAAGAAAGACAAAAGAGAGATTGAACAGAAAGAGAGTGAAGGAAGGATAGAGAGAAAGAGAACGAAAGATAGAGAGGGAGAGAGAGGGAGAGAGTGTACAAGAAGGATAGTGAGAATGAGAACAAGATAAAGAGAGAGAAAGAGGGAGAGAGAGTAAGAGAAAGAGAGAGAGTAAGAGGAAGAGAGAGAGAGAACAAGAAAATTAGAACAGAATGAGTGTGAGAAATAAAGACTAAAGCAAAAGTAAATATGAGAGTGAGAAAGCGAGAGAGAGGGAGAGAGAGAGTGAGTGCAAGAAGAATAGTGAGAGAGAAAAAGACAGAAGAGAGTTCGAGTGAGAATGAAAAAAAAAGAGCGAGAGAAAGTGACGAGAATAAGAGAGAAAGTGAGAATGAAAGAAATAGAGAAAAGAGAGAGTGAGAAAGAGAAAAAGGATGATGAGAGTGAGAAAGAAATAAAGAGATAGAGATAGAGAAAGACTGGAGAGTCGGAGAGAAAGAAAGAGTAAAAAAGAATGTAAGAAAGAAAAAGAGAAAGAAAAGATGGGAGAATTAAACAGAGTGGGAGAGAAGATTTAAATGTAAAAAACTGGGAAGAGTGGGAGGAAGGGGAAAAGCTTAATATTATGAGAGGGAGAGAGAGATCAGAGAGAAGGAGAGAGATTGTGAATAAAGAGGGCAGCGGAATAGAAAGAGAGAGTAGGAGAGAAAGAGATACAGAGGAGAGAGAGAGAGAATGTATGTGAGGAAAAAAGGAGAGAGTGTGTGTGAGGAAAAGAGAGACAGGGATAACGAGTGAGAGTGGGAGGGAGAGAAAGGGAGATATAGTGGGAGGAGAAATAGAGAAAATTAGAGAGGGGGAAGGAAAGAGAGGGGGAGGGAAAAGAGAAAGAGAGGGGGAGGGAGAAAAGTAGAGGGGGGAGGGAAAGAGAGACAAGGTGTGAGAGTGGGCGGAAAAGAGTGATGAAAAGGGAGAGAGAGAGTGGGAGGGAGGGAAAAGGAGATAGATTAGGAAAGTTGATTTGAATGTAAGTCGTAGCAAGATTATTTTAAAAAGTTAAATTTGCTGAATTCTGTTTACACAGGGCGCCCTTCTTTAATGACCTTATGTCAAACTAAGCTTAGAAAATAGCCGAAGGAGCATACTGTAGGTAGGGTGATGTATGATATTCTCCGTTAGTGCCTAATTTTCGTGTCCTTGTGTCAGACTAATTTAGAAAAGATGAAGAAAGTCATAGAGTGGGAAGAACAAGAGAGTAAGAGAGAAAGGCTGTGAAAGAGAGAGAAAGCGAGTGAGAGACAAGCACAAAAGAGAGATTGCGCATGAGAGTAAGAAAGAGAGAAGTGAAAGGAGAGAGGGAGAGAGAAAGAGTGCTATACCTTGCGGCTGACATAGTTGGATATTTCCTCCACTACCGGGGACCGTTTTTAAAAAATCAGGATTTATTTCAGATGTCGACTTTCAAGGAAAGAAGGCCCTCCTCACTGGGAGGATGAGAGCTTCACAATCTTACTATTCTCAATTTGGCTTTGTATTAGATGATTTTTTTAAATCGTTTCACCCCAAGCAAGTCGGTAACGCCACTGATGTGCAGGGGGCTACATAAGAGAAAAAGATTAGATAGGAGGAGAGTAAAGAGAAAGACGAACCAGCTACAGGGGTTGTCAGAGAAAGGAGCAAGAGAAGGACGGGAATGACAGTTGCAAAGGTAGAGAGAAAGGAAAAGATATACAGGGTGATGTAGAAAGAACTAGAATTAAGAGATGGGTACTGACATTGCATTTAAATTGCTGGAGTTTTTTTTATACATTTTTTATAATCATATCTGCCCAAGCATGGCATTTTACTGCCACTGTCTTACATAGAAGGAAAGTTATGCAAAAGAGTGGCAGGTTACAGGGGGTGTCGGGAAGTGGGTAAGAGAAGGATGAAAATACTGATGAGCGTGGAGTGGACGGAGAAGGGAGCATGAGAGAGAGGATGCAGGTTAGTGAGATAGAAGATGACTATTGATTTTATATTTAAATTTTTTGAGATTGTAGCTGTCGAGGAAGCAAGTAAACGGAAGGGAATTCCACAGGTGGGAAGTGCGAGAAAAGAAGCTGTTGGAGTAGAATTTGCGTTTACATTTTATTGATTGCATATAGACATATGTGTAAAAATTGCAGATACAGCTACAATTCCTCTTCTCTATGCGCCGTGTCCTTTCAGGACGTAGGTGATCATGGATCTCAACATGGCCCCACCTTGTTGCTCTTAATAGTTTTCCCGCTCTGTCATCCACCTTCTCAAGCCTATCAAGTAAGTCTCGCGCTGCTTCTCCTTATCCCTCTATCCGTCTCGTGAATATCAAGTTCTCCAAACCCTCCTTCCTCATTCAGTCTGTCAGTTAAGTGCCATACGTGATACGCGCTTTGACTGGGCAGAAGATTATCCCGCAGTAACTTGCGATTGCTTTCTGCGGTAGACTGGTTGCCAGCCAAGGTTATAGAACCCAATCTGTCCTGTTATTTAACCCATAACTGGAGGGAAGAGTCGGATTAATACCTTTCCCAGGGGTATTTGTGTGTAAGTGAATGCAAGGAATTCAACTGGAATTCGAACTCGGCTTCTCGATTTCTCGTTCCGAGTCGATATCCATTGCACCACAACGCACATCCGTATTCCTCATTACGTGTCCCCAAAACCTCAGCTGTCTTTTTCGATGCCAAGTAGAAGTTTCCTTTTTGCTTGCATTCTCTCTAAAGTATCGTCGTTGCTCACATGTAATGGTATCCTCAGCATCCTTCTGTAGAACCACATTTCTGTTCATTCGAATCTCTCCTTCGTCCTTGAGGAGATGGGCCAGCATTCGATGTCATAATAATAGGACAGATTGGGTTCTATAGCCTTGGTCGGCAACCAGTCTACCGCAGAAAACAATGGCAACCTACCGCGGGATAATCTTCACCCCAGTCAGTCATGTCTCTTTCGAGACATGATCGCCCAAGCGTGTATCACGTATGGCACTTAACTGACTGACTCTTTTCCTTGTCTCCTACGATATCTTTCTGTCTCTCAATACTTTGCTTAGCTTATGAAATGCGGCTTTGGCCATGCTAATCCGCCTTTGGATCTCAGTGTCACACTTCCTATCCTCTATCAGAACACTTCCTAGGTATTTAAACTTCTGTATCTGCTTGAGTTTTGTGTCCCCGATGTGTAGTTGGCATTTTGGGGATCTCTTTTTTTCTTTTTCTGATGTCCCCGATGTGTAGCTGGCATTTTCGGGATTTCTTTTTTCTTTTTCTGATGACCATATATTCGGTTTTCTTGAAGTCGATATTTAGCCCGTTCTCCTCACTTTTCCTTGTTACCTTCTGTAAGAGATCTTGTATTTTCTTTTCCGTGTCTGCTATGTCTGTCAAAATGACAATATGAATAAAGACAAGACAAAAAGAAAACATAGCGAAGGAAAGGGATAAGAAAGGACTAAAGATAAACTACAAGAAAACTGAATGCATGGTCGTCAGCAAAATGAGGAACCCAGAATGCCAATTACAGGCTGGGAGATACTAAAATCAAGCAGGTACAGAATTTTAAATACCTGGGAAGTGTTTTGACAAAAGACGAAAAGTGCAATACTGGGATTCGAATGTGCATTAGGGTAGCAAAAAATAGCTTCCAAAAGCTAAGCAGAGTATTGAGACACAGGAAAATTCCGTTGGACCCCCCCTCCCCCCAAAAATACCGTTGAGATATGACGCACCTACCCTCGGTCTCAAAATGGTGTATGGTGGTAAGTGATCGGAATGTCTCTCTATTAAAATTTAACGTCAACTTCAGGTATCTGGCTTAGATCAGCCGCTTACAGTTTTCGCCATCCTGGAAGCATGGAGACACAATTCTGTTGACTTTATACATTCACCTTGTTAGCGTTAATTACAATTACATCCTTACGTGGGTGGTCTTTTTCCAAAATCGACCGATAATTTCCACTTTCGGTTGATCCTTTATTTTCTTTCTCCTCAGAGAGAGAGAGAGAGAGAGAGAGAGAGAGAGAGAGAGAGAGAGAGAGAGAGAGAAATGGAGAACAACTGAAAACAAGGAAGAAAGAAACAGAATTCTGTCCTTTTCGCAAGACCATCTTGTTTTTGTTAAATTGTTATGAATCGATGTCATCTCGTAAATGCCCCTTTGTTTCGCCTCTCTCTTTCTCTCGGCCACCCCAACGCTTATTTATTTCTTCTCTCTCTCTCTCTCTCTCTCTCTCTCTCAGCCCTTCCTAAGGAAAAAAAATAAATAAATATACACACACATATATTCTCCAAATATATATTACTGGATTCGAATCCAGTGTCCGTCGATAGTTGTTTTAACGTGTGTGCATAAGGAACTGATATGTCCCGCAAAGGGATATATATATTATTCTTTTTTTTTTTTTTAATCATCTCACCCCAAGCAAGGCATTCCACTGCCACTATTGCGCATGGGGCTACATAGGGAAGGTAAAGAGAAGGAGTGGTTAGACATAGGGAATGTCAGGAGGAAGGTAACAGATGAGTAAGGATACCGAGGATGAGGGTTGGGCAGATGGGAAGAGTGTTTGATAGAATGGGAGCAGGTTAGTGTGTTAGGAGGTGTCTATTGACCTTACATTTAAACTCCTGGAGATTGTAGCCGTTGGGGAAGCAATCGTGTGGAAGGGAATTCCACAGTCGGGAAGTGCGAGGAAAGAAACTGTTGGAGTAGAAGTTGCGGTTGCATTTTATCGGTTTCACTGTAAAAGAGTGGGATCTAGTTGCTAATCTAGTATCTCGTGCAAATTCGTATTTAGAGGGCACCAGTGATCTAAGTTCATCGGAGCAGAAGCCGTGAAAGTATTTATAGAAGAGACACAGGGAAGCCACGTCGCGCCGGTGGGAGAGAGACTGCAGGCGGTCTGCCAAGTCAGTATCTATCACATTGCAGACGCTCCTCTGAACCTTATCGAGAAACCCGAGGAGAATAGCAGGGGCACCCGACCAGATATGGCAGCAGTATTCAATGCACGGGCGGTTGGTAGATTTATATATGTGCAGGATAGATTTAGACGGAAAAAAATTCCGGGTCCTACACAGAGAACCGACTTTCATAGCAGCGGATTTAGCAATGGATTCGAAGTAGCTAAGTGGTTTTGGCTAAGGTAACCGGGCAGGACAATTTAGCAAGTACAGGGACCCGACAATATTTTTCGGACACTTTAGTATTCGACTTTCCGAGTACCATAGAGTGGCGAAATTCCTTTAATAGAATAGCATAAACATATAAAGACAATACCTGTAATAAAAATGGAAGAAAATCGATTAGGTAAGGAAAATATTTATTTTTCATCATTTTTTACAAAACACGCCCGACATTATTTTTCGGACATCGTTGAAAAACGGTTAATAGTCTGTAATATCACCTTTCTTCTCAATAACTTTTATCAATCTCTCTTCATCATGATCAAACATATGCACAATAACATCTCTACGTGTTTCTATTAGTTGTTTTTTGGCATCTAGTATCCGTTCCCATAGTTGAGCCTCTTTCGTTATTTCAGGTCCATCATAGACAAGTTGCGCAAGCATTTCCCAAACATTTTCTATTAAATTTAGATCTGGGCTTTTTGCAGGCCATTCCAAAGTAGTCATATTCACTTTAGCCATCCATTCTTTCATGAGTTTTGACACATGGATGCTGCAATTGTCTTTGCTGTAGAACGAAACCATTCCCTATCTCTCTTCTTATTCTTGGTAGGGCTTTCTCGTCCAGCAACTGTTTGTAGCTTTCGCTGTTCTGTCGTTCTTTCAGCCACTACAACCATATATTTCCATTAGCAAAGATCATACCCCAAACCATAACTCCTCCTCCTTCCATCTGTCGTTTGTTTAGTACAGCAGGCTCACCCCTTCTCGACCAAGTACACCATCCCTCGGGCCCATCAAACTTGAAACGCTTCTCATCAGTAAATATAACCTTCTTAAAGTCAACATGCTTTGTTAACCAAATTTTAGCACACTCCAGTCTTGCTCCTTTGTGTTTCTTTGTTAGTGTAATTTTTTTCTTAGCCTTTGCATACTTCAAACCAATCATATGCAGCGTTCTTTGTACTGTTCGGACGTTTTCATCCAATTCACATTTCTCCTTCACTTTTCTTGCTGTAACTTTTTCTCCAGATGTCAAAAGCCGTGTCACAGTCCTCTTCATTCTCCTTTCAGTCCTCTTGCCAAATTGATCTTTTCCGTCCTCTCTTCTTTTTCCGCTCGGAGTTTGTCTTCAGCATGTATTCAACCGTTGATTTCGACAGCTTCAAATCCATGGCGATCCTTCTGATGCTGAGGCCATCATCTCGCTTCTTTCGTGCCAAACAAACGACTTCTTTTGAATGCATTTTACCTCATTAAACTTAATTGTTTTGCCAGTAAAATAGAACAGATAATTGATTCTAATGATGACAGCTAAATGTACAAGCAGAAAATTTGCATACAGCAACGTATACATGAACTTAGCTCTTAATAAAATAGGATTTTTTTCATGTCCGAAAAATAGTGTCGCGCAAGTTTTCGCAAAAATCACAAAAAACTAAAATTATCAAAGCCAAACTAAAAAAATGATTACACTAGTAGTGAATTTTCACTCCTCAACTACGTACTTACAATCTCAAAAGTTTTTGGCACTAGTAACCACCTTGAAGTACTTTTCTCAAAGTGTCCGAGAAATATTGTCGGGCCCCTGTAGCCGTAATGAACTGGTACTCGTCGTAGTCGTATGCAGTATGCTTAGGCGTAGGCTTATGGCATAGGCGTAGTCAATAGGCGTTTCAATAAGCGTAGTCCTAGTCGACCCCGCGTTAGTCTGTATTCATGGCTGATACCAGCCATTACTGTGATGGAGAACCAAGGTATATGCATATTCATTTCATCAGGAACATTTACAGTGTTACAGATATCTGTTCTCCTATATGACAGCGAATGCTGGGCAATTACCTCAACGATGAAGAAAAAACTCTAAGCAAGAGAAACGTGGTTCTACAGAAGGATGTTGAGAATACTATGGACTAAACTTGTGAGCAATGATGAGGTTTTGGGGAGAATAGCAATAAAAAGGAAACTTATACTTAACATCAAGAAGAGGCAGTTGAAATTTCTGGGGCACGTAATGAGGAAGGACGGCTTAGAGAATCTCATACTCTCAGAACTGATAGAGAGAAAAAGAGATCGGGGAAATTAGCCCGTAACTTTTATGATGAGCTTGAGCGTATGGATGGATAGCAGAACAGGGTTTGAGGGACATAACCAAAAGGCAAAATATATAAAGAGCTACAAGAGACAGGAAGACGTGGAGGACCATGATCGTTAAAATTCTGAAGGGACACTACATAAAAGAAGATATTTATTGGTGACGCAAAAACATTCGACAAAGTACGCCACAAAGTAATTGTCATGGCGGCATCACCCACATTGGAATGAACTCTTCCAACCATTACATATACCTTCTCTCTCAAGAGCCGGGGGTAGATAGCCTAAGTAGCCTGAAAGAGTAGCCTGAGGAGAGCGCCCTGAACTCAGCCGAGAGTCGCCTACGAACATTGCTACCGTAACGACCATTACGAGTCCCAGTTCCAGGGTCGAATTATAGTATTACACACTAACCCATATTATCGTTCTACTAACAAAGTTCCAAGTGTTGTGTTTTGCCGTGTTCAATATATATTCGTTATTTCCTATTTTCATTGTGTTTGTATTATTCTTGTTGGACATTTAACCGGGTCCACGACAGTAATCAAGAACCTCTACTGGCAGGAAGTCGCCTGCATACGGACAGGAAACGAGTTCAGCAGATACACAAAGATAGAAAGAGGTGTAAGACAAGGACGTTTCTTTTCACCGGATCTATTCCACTTCTGAGATCTCTAAAAATCATGCCAGGATTCATCTTCGGCAGCCACAATCTGAACAATATAAGAAACGCAGATGGTATAGCGCTGATAACAGACACGCAAAGGAAACTACAAAATCTTCTACAGAAGGCAACTTAAGAAAGCGGACCTCAAATGGAATGACTATATCGAATCCGCTGCTATGAAAGTCGGTTCTCTGTGCAGGGCCCGGAAGTTTTTTTCCGTATGAATCTATCTTGCACATATATAAATCTACTATCCGCCCGTGCATTGAATACTGCTGCCATATCTGGTCTGGTGCCCCTGCTATTCTCCTCGGGCTTCTCGACAAGGTACAGCGGAGGGTCTGTAATGTGATCGATACCAACTTGGCAGACCGCCTGCAGTCTCTCTCCCACAGGTGCGACGTGGCTTCCCTGTGTCTCTTCTATAAATACTTTCACGGCTTCTGCTCCGATGAACTTAGATCACTGCCGTCCCCCTAGATACGAATTTGCACGAGATACTAGATTAGCAACTAGATCCCACCCTTTTACAGTAAAACCGATAAAATGCAACCGCAACTTCTACTCCAATAGTTTCTTTTCTCGCACTTCCCGACTGTAGAATTCCCTTCCACATGATTGCTTCCCCGACGGCTACAATCTCCAGGAGTTTAAATGTAAGGTCAATAGACACCTCCTAACACACTAACTCGTTCCCATTCTTTTAAACACTCTTCCCATCTGCCCAACCCTCATCCTCGGTATTCTTACCCATCTATCACCCTCCTTCCGACATTCCCTATATCTATCCACTCTTTTTCTTTACCTTCCCCTATGTAGCCCCATGCGCAATAGTAGCAGTTGAATGCCTTGCTTGGGGTGAAATGATAAAAAAAAAAAAAGAAAGGACTACAAATAAACTACAAGAAAACTGAATGCATGGACATCAGTAAAAAAAGGAGTCCCAAAAGCCAACTACAAGCTGGGGATACTAAAATCAATCAAGACATGGAAAGGAAACTACAAGACCTACAGAAGGTAGCTAAAGAAAGCGAGAAGAAAGGACTAAACATAAACTACAAGAAAACTGAATGTATGGTCATCAGTAAAAAAGAAGAGCCCAAAATGCCAACTACAAGCTTGAGATACTAAAATCAAGTACTTACAGAAATTTCAGTACCTGGGAAGTGTTCTAACAGAAAGCGGTATGTGTGACACTGAGATCCCAAGGCGAATTGGCATGGCCAAGGACGCATTCCAAAAGCTGAGTAAAAAATTGAGAGACAAAACAATCTCGATTGAAACAAAGAAGAGAGTACTGGATTTCTGTGTAATCTCCGTTCTTAAATCTGGCAGTAAATGCTGGACAATTTTAAAGATGAAGGAGACTTGAAGCCATCGAAATGTGGTTTTACAAAAGAATGCTGAGGATATCATGTATTAAACAGGTGAGCAACGATGATAGACAGGGGAAAGCTTTACGTAACATTTTTGACGGGCTTGATCATGTAGATGGCAGAATGGGTTTTGGGTGGGGTCATAAGAGAAAGCGTATTAAGAGCTACTTGGGATCAGTCAGTCGCTTGGGCGATCATGTCTCGAAAGAGACATGACTGACTGGGCAGAAGATTATCCCGCAGTAGGTTGCCATTGCTTTCCGCGGTAGACTGGTTGCCAACCAAGGCTATAGAACCCAATCTGTCCTGTTATTTAACCCATAACTGGAAGGAAGAGACGGATTAATACCTTTCCCAAGGGTATTTGCGCGTAAGTGAATACTATGGATTCAGCTGGAATTCGAACTCGGCTCCCCGGTTTCTCGTTCCGAGCCTATATCTACTGTACCACAACGCACATCCACGTAAGTGTATGCGATGAATTCCAGTTGAATTCATCGCATACACTTACGCGCAAATACCCTTGGGAAAGGTATTAATCCGTCTCTTCCTTCCAGTTATGGGTTAAATAACAGGACAGATTGGGTTCTATAGCCTTGGTTGGCAACCAGTCTACCGCAGAAAGCAATGGCAAACTACTGCGGGATAATCTTCTGCCCAGTCAGTCATATCTCTTTCAAGACATGATCGCCCAAGCGTGTATCACGTATGGCACTTAACTGACTACTTGGGATAAAGTGCGTAAAAACTGTTCAAAAGTTCTGCATATTCGAGAGCTTTAGTCTATTCGTTTAGCCAATATCAAGAACATATTTTTTTAAATTTTATTTCTTATTAAATATGTTATATTATGTATGTGTCTAAAGTTATAGGAAGGTTTTATTTTCCGAACACAGTCAGCACGTTGTGGCCGTGTTTGTCGTTAATATTGTTGAGTGTAGGCTTTTATTTTTTATTATTAGAACTTCCATTATTTTTCATCTGTTTTACATGTGGATGAGGTGATTATACTAGTATCTTCGGATGGCGTTTAGTAGGTTTTAGTGTGTGTTTAAATGAGTCCTAATGGCGCTATGGTTAGGTAAGTGTAACGTGAGTCATCTAGACAGGGATATAGTAATGTGACCAATGTAAGTGTGTTTAGTTTGATTAGGAATGCAGTTCCTTAAGGCTCATTTGGATTTTCTAATTAATGTTTTTTTTAGTTTTGTTTTTACGTGTGTTTTGTTATTTCTAATAAAGTTAGCTGTTGAAATTTTTTTGTAGTAGGGTAAAAAGTAACCCCGAAAGAAAAATAGGAATTGAAATATCATCTGGTACACACCCAATTTCAACCAGGTGAATAGTAGTGAATTGGAGAAAAAATTCCTCGTGTTAATTAGGAAACACTTTCGAGAATAAAATCCACTAAGATCTTTAATAAAACCACTATTAAATTAAGTTACAGCTGTATGAACAATCTAGAACAAAATTATAAAAAATCACAATAATAATAATTTAAAAAACTTTAACAAAATTAATAAAAACAACCGGATAACAGAAAATAACAATTTAGACAAGAAAAATGTAATTGTAAAAACCCGAGAGACTACCCATTAGAAAACAAGTGCTTAACGGAATCAATGGTCTATCAATGCGAAATATCTTCAAAGGAAAACCAAAATAATATAAAAAATTATATAGGGAGTACTAAAAATACTCTGAAACAGCGGATTTACCAGCACACCTCTTCATTTAATAATAACAAATAAAAAATAGAACACCCCTATCGAAATATCATTGGTATCTAAAGGAAACAAAGAAAAAAAAACACCCACAATAAAGTGGAAAATTCTAAAAAAAAAAACTAAAACATGTAAGTTCTTAAATGAACCATGTTCATTATGTTTATACGAAAATCTATTTATTATTAAATTACTTCAGAATAAAAATCTATTAAATAAACGTAATGAGATAAATCTCATATGTAGACATTGCAAAATTGTTCACATTAGAAAATGGATAAAATCTAAATGAAATAACATGCATATAACCAAGAAGTGATTAAGGAAAAGAATTAACTGAAATAAAATAAATTGAAACATAAAATTATTTATTTAAAAAAATCTTTCTTCTTATAAAAAAAAAATAAATAGATAGACCAAAAATGATAAGTAAGTGAAAAATACAGCATTGATACTAAAGACTGAGAGAGAGAGAGAGAGAGAGAGAGAGAGAGAGAGAGAGAGAGGGGGGGGGAAATGATAAGATCATGTTAAAGGCAAGTTAACATCTTGACCGTTAAGGAGGGAAAGGAAGAAGGGAAAGGGGTAAGATGAGAAAGGAAAAAAAAGGAAAAAAGAGAAAATATTGGTTAGTATGTATTCTTTGGGGCCAAATCCCAAAATGAATCTTTGCTCTGATTAGTCAAAATGTTATATCTTCCCACATACATACATGCATAGCAAACCAAAGGTTTTTGTTATTTAAATGTAAATCATCTGCACAACCAACATCAAACATTGCCTGATGATAAGAATCTATCTCGAAACATAGAAATTTCTGTATCACAATGAACAATTAATTCATAAATATATAATTATATTAAGCTCTATAGTACTTATTATATTGAGCACTGTTCATAATAAAATAAATGCCGAGGCACTCAAAATAATAAAACCTTCAGTCCTTTTCATCTGGAATTACATATATATATATATATATATATATATATATATATATATATATATATATACGTAATTACAATAAAGCAGCACTAATTATTATAGACTAATGTCCGAAAAACCAATGCTAACCTATCAGTAACTTAAATCGTCAATAACCCAACGAGGACGCCTCGTAGGTTAAATAATGGGGAAGAAAAAAAAGCAAACAAACCAACCACAAGAACAATGCGTCAAGTGCTTGTTTGAAAGAGAAAAAAAACCCAAGACGAAAACCTTAACAGTAAAGTGCTCTATACAAAAGTACGAAAGTAGAGCAAAAAATACAGTACACTAAATCTAAAAATGAGCCAACACCGACCGCGGTTTCACACAACGGATCATCAGAGCCAGGCGATCCTTTGTGTGAAACTGCGGTCGGTGTTGGCTCATTTTTAGATTTAGTGTACTGTATATATATATATGTGTGTGTGTGTGTGTGTGTGTGTGTGTGTGTGTGTGTGTTACTTTGTTGTTTAAACACGTTGTATATTTTTTTCTATTCAGATAATAAATGTATAAAAATTGAAAACATTATAAGATCACATGAACAATTATATAAAAAATATAATTACAGCTCATTGTCTGTAATTTTAACCAAACTAGCACGCGCGCACACACACACACACACACACACACACACACACATATATATATATATATATATTGTCATCCGCAGACAGATCTGTTTCGCTGTATCACAGCTCATCAGTACGGTTAGACTCCGATTGCTACATAACCCAGCCTCGAAACCCGACCGAATTGGCGTCAGTCGGCGACTCTACCCCTGGGCCACTATATATAGTTTATAAAGGAAAACTCAAAACGTCATATTAGTTATATATTACCTATCAATAATCTATATTAAGGAAATCTTGTTTGATTATCCTCACCGTTTACGGACTGACAACTATATATATATATATATATATATGTTACTTATCTTATCCCTAATATGACAACCCGTGAACGCGTTTCATATACGGCGCACAGGTCAAAAAGTTCAACTTTGTGATTAAGAAATAGTTTTGTTCTAAATTTGAAGCTATAAATAAGTAATAATTGTATACATCATATTCATAAACATAAAATTTGCTACTTTTCCAAAAATAATGTGTCACAGATGTATATTTTATTTTTGCAAGATTTTTAAAACCGAAAATTAACTTTTGTTTACAAATGGCCAAAAATTTGAAAGATCAAAAAAATTTGAATAAACTTTAGATTCCAATCAATATAATTTCTGTTTGAAATACGCCAAAGTATTTTACTTACTGGAAAGAGTAAATTTAATCATTCAGCTTTCAATTAAAACTAAAATAAACGTTTAAAGAAAACTTTTTTATTTTTAAAAATTCAATTTAAAATTTAGATTTCGAAAATTTTTAATTGAATTTTTAAAAATAAAAGTTTTCTTGAAACGTTTATTTTAGTTTTAATTGAAAGCTGAATGATTAAATTTCAATAAGCAAAATAGAGAGCATTGCTATTTACTCATTCGCAGATTTGTGCAAACTCTAAGGAAGCTAATAGAAGTTGCTAGGTAACTAATTTCGGCCGACTATTGCGAATTTAAGGATGTGCGTTGCGGTACAGTGGATATCGGCTTGAAACTAGAAATCAGAAAGCCGAGTTCGAATTCCAGTTAAATTCCTTGCATTCACTTACGCACAAATACCATTGGGAAAGGTATAATTCTATTTCTTTCCTGCAGTTATGGGTTAAATAACAGGATAGATTGGGTTCTACTGGGCATAAAGTGGGGGATCAGTTTTCTATTGTTAAGAAATAATAAACTGATCCCCTACTAATTACAACTTAATAATATAATGCATCTCTTCTGCCTCTAGCTATGAGCCAAATAACAGGACGGATTGGGTTCTATAGCCTTGGCTGGCAACCAGTCTACCACAGAAAGTAACGGCATCCTACTACGGGATAATCTTCTGTCCAGTCAGTTACGTCACTTTCCAGACATGATCGCCCAGGCGTATATCATGTATGACTGAATATAACAGTTGAAAACAATTAAAACTTCTATTGGGCATAAAGTGGTGGGGGTCGGTTTTCTATTGTTATGAAGTAATAAACTGATCCCCCACTAATTACTACTTATAAATATAATGATATATATTAATTCATCTCTTCTCACTCCAGCAATGGGATAAATGACAGGACACATCGGGTTCTATCGTCTTGGCTGGCAACCAGTCTATCGCAGAAGATAATGGCAAGTTACTGCGGGATAATCTTCTGCCCAGTCAGTCATGTCTCTTTCGAGACATGATCGCCCAAGCAGCTATCATGGGGGAATCTTAAAATATACTGTTACGAGGATGCATTTATATATACAAAAATATTAATAAAGTCCACAAAAAAGTTAAAATCTATAGTAAGGGATTCGACTGAGTCCTATTTGTTATTACAAAAATGTTTTAATTCATGAAATAGTTGTTAAATAGAGAAATTAGGAATATAACGTTTTGGAAGATTCTAGAAATTTCCAGTATATTCCAGAAAAATCTAGAGAATTCGAGATGATTTGAGAAATATGTAAATGAGATGTTAGCCCCTATAAAAATAGGTTTTGGACAAAGAGTAGCCAGTTGTTAAAAGGATTTTCGGATATTATCAACTCCGGCCCGATTCAGGATTTGTATATACAGCCGAAAAAATCTCTACTAAAAGTTGCCGACCAACTAAAACCTGAAAGAGAACCTCATGAAACTAAATGGGTAAATAGAATTTTTTGGCTCTTTCATTGACCAAACAAAAAAAACAAAAAAAAACAAACAAAAAATACTCTTTATATACACATTTGAGAATTTCCAAAAAGTATAGCACTTAAACTACTTCGCTAGCTTAATTGGGTAAAGATACTTGACATCTTCCTTCCCCTTCGTAACACTTACCCGTACCTCTGCCAGTAGTAAATTCTGTTTCTTGTTTTGAATGTAAAAAATTATATATGTATATATATTTTATTTATTTATTTATTTTTGTAAATTAAATATTTGTCTATGATTTAGCTCTTTGTTTTGGTAAATCATTTTTTCTTGGTAAATTTTTGATTTGTTCCCCGAAGGCCTTTACCCACTCACATCTTTCCAAAACATCCTTAATTCCGTGCAAATGTATATGCTGAACTCAAATCGATAATTGTTTATTGAAGAAACCTACCTTTTTTCATGATATCGACCAGAAAAAATCGGATTATATCTCACCCCTTACCACTGTTCTCATATCTGATTCACCGCTGAATGACTTGAGGCGTAGGATACTTATTTAGGTCTATTTACTTCCTTTGAGCAATTAATACGCGATTTGTTTTGTTTCGGAACTCAATTTCCGCGTAGTAATTGCACAAAGGAAGTAAATAGGCCGAAAAATCGGCAAACTACGCGTGAAGTCATTCTGCAGTGAATAACATTTTTGAACCGTGGTTACGGGGTGAGATAAACAGTGACAAGAAGTTCGATATTTTTCTGGTCGTTAACATGAAAAAAGGTAGGTTTCGTCAATAAACAACTATCGACTTGAGTTCAGTATATACATTTGCACGGAAATAAGGATGTTTTGGAAAGATTCGGGGAACAAATAAAAAATTTACCTTTTTCTTTTGTTACAACTTATAACACGTAACAATACTTTTAGTTAAAAAAAAATGTGCGTCTTAAATGGTGTCAAATACGGTAGTGACTTTAGAAAGAAATAGTCTAATTTGGTGGTTGATGAGTTAGTTAGAAAAACCGTTGTTTACTAGCGTCTGTTTTACATTATTGAGTTCTGTCAGGAAAAGTGGACGTGTGATCTCTTGGAGTTTTTTATATGTATTATTTTATATCTAAGTGGACAGTCGCTCTTAAAATTAAAGTGGTAAGAGTTTTGGCTAGTAGAATTATTGTATAACGAATTGGGGAATGTGTTATTATTTGAGAATGGGAGTTTATTTTCTTAACTAAGTTCATAGGTAAAGTTAAGGACAGATTTGTCGAATGTCGTTTTGAAGCCATCTACATAGCGGGTATACATTTTGGGTTTAGTGACTTGTTTAAACATCGTGTTTTCTACGTGGGTATAAAGTAGTTGGGGGAAGAATGGGATGAGATGAGAGTATTTTCCCATTAGTTTGCCATTCAGTGAGTTAAGCCCCATACATGATACACGCTTGGGCGATCATGTCTCGAAAGACTGACTGGGCAGAAGATTTTCCAGCAGTAGGTTGCCATTACTTTCTTCGGTAGATTGGCTGCCAGCCAAGGCTATAGAACCCTATCGGTTCTATTATTTAACCCATAACTGGGGGGAAAAAGGTTGATTATATCACATTATTATATTAAGTATAATTAGTGGGGGATCAGTTTATTACTTCTAACATCCTTGAAAACGCCTCTTTCTATTTTGTATATCTGCTGAATTCATTAACTGTCCGTATGCAGGCGGTTTGCTGCCAGTAGAGATTCTTGATTACTCTCATGTCTTTCCCAAATATGTCGAGGCTGCTGAGCATCTCCATCAATATAGAAGGCGTGGTCCGATTTTAATCAAATTTGATACACTCATAGACAAAGACATAAGAAACGATATTCAGAAGTTTCAAGATTGCAGTTCTTACAATAGTGAAGAAAATTTGATATCGATACCAGGAAATCAAAATTTGATTTACATCCATTCATTTTTCTTTCAGTCTACGGTTTCGCTTTAACTGTAAACAACTATTGGTTTTTAGTCTTTCGTGCCAACGTCCAAAGAGTCTGAGCTCCAAGACCATGGATTAGTTTTAAAGCTTTCATTACACCCAAGCAACGCCGGGCTCTACTGCTAGTCTCTTATACCGAGGTGCTTTTGATATTGTGATTTAAATAGTATTTTTGGATTTTCAACCAAAATTTTTCTTAACGGTTCTTGTAAGTTGTGGGTTAAATGTTTTTTTTTTATATTGCACTATTATTACTTGATAGGTTGCATTTAAGGCGTCTCAGTCAGTTAAGCACCATACGTGATACACGCTTGCGCGATCATGTCTCGAAAGAGACACGACTGACTGGGCAGAAAATTATCCCGCAGTAAGTTGCCATTACTTTCTGCGGTAGATTGGTTGCCAGCCAAGGCTAGAGAACCCAATCTGTCCTGTTATTTAACCCATAACTAGAGGGAAGAGACGGATTAAAATCTTTTCCAAGGGTATTTGCGCGTAAGTGAATGCAAGGAATTCAACTGGAATTCGAACTCGGCCCCCTCAATTTCTCGTTCCAAGCCAATATCCACTGCGCCACAAGACACATCTGCTCGCACAGTCACAAAAATTACTTTACAATCAGACATGAGGACATAATAACAACACCGGAAAATTAACATCCTTGAAAATGGCCAGTGAAATGGCTAAAAGCGCTTGGAATGTCGAAAGTTGAGCAACATTTTTACATTACTCATCTCCAGCAAAAAGAAAACATGTAAGAATCTTGGAAAAAATAAATAAATCTTCCTTGTCAGTCGATTTTAACAAAACATCTAAATCTGATCTAAACTTATTTATAAATGGAACTTTGTGTGTGTGTGTGTGTGTGTGTGTGTCCATTACCTATAGACTCCGAAACGGCTGAACCGATTTTCTTGAAAATGTACACAGTTGTATTATAAGCGTCTGCGAGTGTTCTTAGCTAGGTTTTGTGTCGAGGTACTCCCGATAAATATCGAAAATCGATAATCGAAAAAATCAGGTTATAGAAAGAGTGGTCCGATTTTAATCAAATTTGATACATTCATAGACAAAGACATAAGAAACGATATTCAGAAGTTTTAAGGTTGCAGTTCTTACAATAGTGCAGAAAATCGATAATATATATAAAAGGCAAGAGGTTTGTGTGTGTGTCTGTTTATCTGCCTGTAGGTCTGTATTTTTTCAGCCCTTTTATTTTAGTTTTTGCTTCGGGTTTGGCTCTAAGTAGGTATAATTGTTGTTCTTAGTCTCAGCCATGATACCATTTACTCAGAGGACTTATTTAGCCTTCAAAATTCAGTTTACGACAAAAAAACCTTTTTTGATATCGATACCAGGAAATCAAAATTTGACTTATATCCATTCATTTTTCTTTCAGTCTACGGTTTCGCTTTAACTAGAAACAACTATTGCTTTTTAGTCTTTCGTGCCAACGTCCAAAGAGTCTGAGCTCCAGGACCATGGATTAGTTTTAAAGCTTTCATTACACCCGAGTAACGCCGGGTTATACTGCTAGTGTTTAGATAAAAGTGTATATGCATATATTGAAGATGCATATTTCTTTTAATCATTTCCGCCCAAGCAAGGCGGTACCGCCACTGGTGCGCAGGGGGCTACATAAGAGAAGAGTGAAAGTTTAAGCAGGAGGAGAACGAAGAGAAATACGAACCAGTTACAGGGGGTGTCCGAGAAAAAGCAAGAGAAAGATGGGAATACAGGTGTGAAGACAGTTGCGAGGGTAGAGCGAGAAAGGAAAAGAACAAGATACATGAGGTGATGGGGAAAGGACGAGAGAAAAACTGGAGTCGAGTGGACAAGAGATACACTTTTATGTGTCACATTCACTCTAGATACACACACACACATACAAATCATTACAGTCAATTAAGTGCCATATGTGATACACGCTTGGGCGATCATGTCTCTTTAGAGACATGACTGACTGGGCAGAAGAATTTCAATCCAGCTATTTAAAGTATAGCGAAAGGGAGGAGAGCCGGATTGTAGCAATAATTAGTAATTAGTGGGGGATTAATTTATTACTTCAAAACAATAGAAAACTGACCCCCCCCCACTTTATGTCCAGTAGAAACTTTACTTATGTTTCCAAATATTATCCTTATTCAGTCAGTTAAGTGTAATATGTGATACACGCTTTGGGCGATCATGTCTCGAATGAGACGTGACTGACTGGGCAGAAAATCATCCTGCAGTAGGTTGCCATTACTTTCTTCGGTAGACTGGTTGCCAACCAAGGCTATAGAACCCAATCTGTCCTGCCATTCAACCCATAAGTGGAGGGAGAAGAGATAGATTATATCACATTATTATACTAAGTATAATTAGTGGGGGATCAGTTTATTACTTCATAACAATATAAAACCGATCCTCCACTTTATGCCCAGTAGAAGTTTTTATTATGTTTCCAACTATTATATTCAGTCAGTCAGTTAAGTGCCATACGTGATACACGCTTGGGAGATCATGTCTCGAAAGAGACATGACTGACTGGGCAGAAAATCATCCCGCAGTAGGTTGCCATAACTGTTTTCGGTAGACTGGTTGCCAGCCAAGGCTATAGAACCCAATCTGTCCTTGTCCTCATCTTTGTCGCTATTTCAGGTGCTAGGAATTTCGAACCGAACCCTATGACACTCACTGTGGTATATGATCTTCATCCCTTGCGTATAACCTCTTCTAAGCTTCTTTATATAACCCAGTGAGTGTAATAAAGGGTATGGTTCGAAATTCCTAGCACCTGAAGAAGGCCGGAACGTACAACGACCGAAACGTCGTACAAAGATGAGGACAATAATAGTGACTCTAGTGCGAAAAATGTACCTCATCTAGAGACAAATTAAATACCCAATCTATCGTGTTATTTAATACATATCTGGAAGGAAGAGACGGATTAATTATTAATACCTTTCCCAAGGGTATTTGCGCGTAAGTGAATGCAAGGAAATCAACGGGAATTCGAACTCGAGGCACCGATTTTGCGTTCCGAGCCGATATCCACTACACCACATCCGCACATCCTTACTAGTAATTATCACCGCGTCGAAATGCCCGCGAATCTGCGTTATTGAAGAAAGACTCTTTCTTTCCCTCTTTATAAAGATTTATAGAGAGAGAAAGAGTGAGTGAGTGAGTGAGTGAGTGAGTGAGTGAGTGAGTGAGTGAGTGAGTGAGTGAGTTTTCCCCCCACACTCATCGTATTGTCTCTTTTAAAAAAGAGAGATAGACTATGACTTCTTGTATGGTGGTTAATTTTGTTGCTTTTCTTTTTCTTTTCTTCTCCTTACTCTCTCTTTTTCTTCTTTTACCTCTTCTTTTTCTTTCTTTTACTCTTGTTCTTCTTCTTTCCTTGTTTTTCTTTTCTTCTTTCTCTTCCCTCTCCTTCTTCATCACCCATAAAAACTAATTCCCATTCACGTCAGTCGAGAAACTGACATCATAATCCCGTTTCGTAAGTGGCGGTGGGTACGCGATCGGGCTTCACCCAGACTTTTACTCGGCACTCAGCTGTACACATGGAAACATTTTTATTGATAGATTTTCATGACAACAACAACAACAACAACCCGTATTCGTTTCATTTGCCTTAATTTTGTCTTTCTTTCTTTCTTTCTGACCTTCGCCCTTCTCCTCGTTAAAGAAAAAAAAAACAACACAAAAACAAACCAAGAACCCAAACCACTTCAGCCACGTCCTTGTTGGGGGTTACCGGCTTTTATTCGTCTCCTCCTTTGCTTTGTCTCTTGAACTCTTAAATCGCCGGGTTTCTGCATGACACTTGAAGTGTTGAAATGGATTTTTCCATCATTGTGATGTTGCATTTGAAAACTTTTCTGGGTAAGTCTTTTTTTTATAACAATGTTGTCTTTAAATTTAAAACAAAATTATCGGATTGGAATTTTAACGGTTTTTTTCCCCTGATTTTCTTGAAAAGAGTTAAAAAAAGAAAACAAAAAATACAAAAACAGCAAGTTAATTGTTTGCAGTTACCATATGGCGGAATTATTTTTTTTTCCTTTTAATTATTTAAAAAATACAAAGTTAATAAAGATAAAATGCTGACACGTTTTAAAAGTAAGTTAAAAACCCATATTCTTAAAAAAAAGTTTAGTTTAAAAAATACAGAAATTGGTAAAACCTTTATCAAATATAATTTTTATTTATTTATATTTTTAAATAATTATTTCTTGATTTTTAAAATTTTGGTTAGATTTTCTGATTTTCTTTTCTCCGAAACAAAATTTCTAAATCTGTTTTTTTTTTTAGTTTGTTTTTGGAGACCAAAAAGTTTCCCACCCTCGGGATTTTGCATTGACATTATTTTTTTTTTATTTTTTTTTTTTTTAGAGTTTTGTATCAGATTCTGTATAACAAGTTTTGTTTGGTCTGTTATTTTGATAATCAGAATGGCAAACCAAAAAACTTAAGTTTACTTTTCAAAATGTGATTTTTAATTCCTAGTTCTTGTCTTTGTCTAAAAAAAAAAAATGCTTATTTAGACAAACTGTTAGTAGTAGAAATTATTTAAATTAAAATAGTTTTTAGGGAAAAGAAAGGAAGCCTTGTTACAATTTTGCATGTTTACCCACTGAAGTACGTGTACCACGACTATTGAACACAAAAATAAACCTTTAAAAAGTTTTTATATTTTTTTAAAATTATAAAAATAATACGAAAAACAAATTTTTTTAAAAAAACTGAAACTAAAAAAGGAAATAATATACCTAAAAGTTAATGGAAAAGAATAAGATAGAGAAAAGCTACCAACAAGGTTTTTAGAAAATTTAAAATGATTTTAAAGCTAGTATGGCACAAGGCTAATGAAAGTTGTGTTAACGCTAATTTTCTGAAACTGAGAGGACCTGTTTTGGTTTTTACTTTTTAGAAACTCAAACAAAATTGAAACTAGGAAGTATTTTTCCTTACGAAAAGTTAAAGTACCCCTAAAAAGAAATACAGTCATTTATGACTAGCAGTTTTAGTACAGTTTTTTATTTATTTATTTATTGCTATGCAGACCGTTGTTGTCCTAATCTTTGTTGTCATAAAGAAGTTTCATTCGTTATACGCTTCGGTCTTCTCCAGGATCTGCTTTATTTCTGAGATATGGTACTCTATTTACATTGTTCTCACCTTCGTTGTCATATTACGTTTCAGCTATTATACGCTCTGGTCTTCTCCAGGATCTGTTTATATTTTTGAGATGGTCTTTTTACCACATTGTTCAGCAGACTTGTCTTCATCTTTGTTACTACATTCGCGACGTTTTTGTCAGTGTTCACTCCAGTCTTCTTCAGGTGTTTGAATTTCAAACCAAAACCTTTATTTCGTCCACCAGCGTAGATTGTTCCAATTCCACGTGACATACCACTTCCAGATGTTATCTTCATTTAACTTAACTATTTTTGTTCACTACAAGTACAATAGAGCATAGGTGAAGAGGAAATTAAGAATTAAAATCAGCCTTCATTTTCACTTTTACGAAAGTTCACAATGACGTGTGAAATCCTGGTTTTTCCAAAATAGAAAAAGGACTGACCATGTGCTTAGAGAAAAAGTCGAAACTAGATTTCACAAGTAGGTGTTAAATTGATTTTTGACCAATGGGAGCGACTTGAAAGAACTTAGCAATCCAGTGCGAAATTCAAAAGAACATAAATGACTTTGCAGCATCCGTGTGTAGAATCACTTCTCCATGCACGTACATATTGCCATGCACACCCGTTCATACACATATACCCACACACACTTACAGGACCGCGTGTGAAACTTTCTTTTTTTCCTGCGTTTATTAAGAAATATATAAACTGATTTCCACATGTGCTTAGCCAGTTGGAGGCTGCTTTTCGGAGCCTGATGTCTGAATGTCGTTCGTTCCTTCCAACTCACATACTGTGCTAATTGCATTCAGCAGTTTGCCACATAAAAATATTTTTCCCTATCTTATGAATACAATTCAATACATGTATTATTATATTCACTACTATTCAGTACAAACATATTATTTCCTTTTCAGCCCGGTTCACACTCCACCCACATCTATTGAACAGGTGAAGAGGCTCATCCCTTGTTTCCTGTTTAGGATGCGGTTTCTGGTTTTCTCTTTTCCAATCTTTTCACTCTTTTCTTTTTTTTTCAATTGGAGTAGCTAGACTAAACTATCGCCCGGTTCACACTCCACCCACGTCTATTGAACAGGTGAAGAGGCTCATCCCTTGTTTCCTGTTTAGGATGTGGTTTCCGGCTTTCTCTTTTCCAATCTTTTCACTCTTACATAGCCCCCTGCGCATCAGTGGCATTACCGCCTTGCTCGGGGTGATATGATTAAAAAAAAAAAAAAAAAAAAAAAAACACTAAGAGAGAACTCTTTTCACGACATTTTGCATTTGTGAATTATTCAGTTCTGTAACCTTAATACAATGTTGTTATATTCGTTACATTGTGCTTTGAGTTATTTTATTTATAAATGTGGTGGTTTGGACAACCAACCTTCTTTTCACTGTTGAAATCACTACCCCGACGGTCAGTCTACTACATATTGGTACCCAATTTGTCCAGACCGCTACAAGAGACTCAGATGGGAGACACACATCTAAAATGTAGGAAATGGCTAGTAAATTTCAATGCTTCTAAAACAAAGCTGTTATCAACTAACCACCATAGACAATCGCATCTACCTCCCATTAGCATGGGACAGGCTAGCCTCCCAGAGAGTAAAATACTCCCTTCCACAAGTCTGCTTTCCCAACAGCTACAATCTCCAGGTGTTTAAATGTAGGGTCAATAGACACCTCCTATCACCCTAACTCCCAATTATTCTCGGAACACTCTCATCTACCCAACCCTCATTCTCGGTATCCTTACCCACCTATCACCCACCCTCTGACATTTCCTATATTTAACCATTCTCGGTATCCCTACCCGTCTATCACCCACCCTCTGACATTTCCTATATTTAACCATTCTCGGTATCCCTACCCGTCTATCCCCACCCTCTGACATTTCCTATATTTAACCATTCTCGGTATCCCTACCCGTCTATCACCCACCCTCTGACATTTCCTATATTTAATCATCCTTTCTCCACTCTATGTAGCCCCCTGCGCAGTAGTGGCAGTGACATGCCTTGCTTGGGGTGAGACACTTATAAAAAAAAAAAAAAGTGACCTGGACATTCGTCCTCTTTCTCTCTCATGTGCTGATTCCCTTTACTTCTTCTTCTCCATCCAAAAACATTCCTACCAAGCAAACACATACATACGTATGTACGCATATACTCTTTCAACAATTACTACTATGAACATTTTCTACAAATCTTGAGACCCATAACTTTATCATTAAATACGAACTCTACTCTTAACTTTTTAATAATGTTTCTAATTGCACATTAACTCCTACAACTTATGTTAGTCTTTCCTTTTAATAAATTTCCATTTTAAAGTGCAAAATGTATGTTTTATTCTTACGCTACTCCACACAATTTCACATGTTCCAACCTGCCGACAACCAACCTTCTGATAACGATGAAAACCTTCTGATAATTCTGCATAAAACTTTTAAGCTGTAGGGAGTCTGGTTATGTGTGGCACAAGGGTGAATCAAAGAAATATTAACCATCTCCCTACGGCTACAAATTCACAACTCTTTGGGTTAGGTCACTGGATTCACAAAGTGTCTTCCGACCAATGCATTTATTCACTGGGCCATGTGTTCTTGAGGACATAAAGTTTTAGGACTTAAAAACTGAAAGTCTCAGGAACCGTTTTTACCAGAGCTCATATTACAAATTGTTGTTGTTATTTTTCTCTAGCACTTCATGTTACTGGTTTGTATATTGTTTCCATGCCTGGCTTAGAAGATTTTGGTTGTTCAGCATTTGTGCTATTCTATAAGTTCTTTTATTTTTCTGTCTATTATTTCAACTTCATCCCACAGTGTTGAACTGCTCTTGAATGTTTGTCCTGATGTTATTTGGACCACAGATCTTCTATATTTTTCCCATAAACCTTTCAGACAGGTCGGCAGAATGACACTTTCCTCTCCGAGTTTTTTCTCCTCTTGCACCCTTCTATATCAGTTTGTTGAAGCTGCTGTCAGGTACCCAGGATAATTGTTACATTGTAGGGTACTGGTTCTATATAACATAATTAATTTGGCATCAAATATAGATCAGAATAAGATAAGAACAAATAGGAAATATTTTCTTTTAAATATGCTGATATGACTGATATCGTGGTAGATCAGTCGCTGTTGTTGAAGGGTTATTGGCCTTAGGCTAAGTTGACTTTGTTTCTACTTCTGAGATTAGGTAGTATTTACATTATTTACATTGTTCAGACTGTTGTCCTCATCGTTATTGCCATGTTTACGACGTTTTGGCTGTCATATGCTCCGGCCTTCTGTATTTGTCTCTACTTCTGAGATGAGGTAACATTTACATTATTTGGACTATTGCACTCATCTTGGCTGCCATTTGTATGACGTTTAATAATAGATCATTCTCGTTTTGGCTGTCGTATGCTCCGGCCTTCTGTATTTGTCTCTACTTTTAAGATGAAGTAGTATTTACATTATTTACATTGTTTGGACTGTTGTCCTCATTTCTATTTTTTATATCCGTTTCACCTCAGCCAAGGCGGTACTGCCACTGATGTGCAGGGGGCGATATGAGAGTTAAAGTTTAGGCAGGAGGAGAATGAAGAGAAAGACGAACCAGTTACAGGGGGTGTCAGAGGAAAGGCAAGAGAAGGATGGGAACACAGGTGTGAAGACAGTTGTGAAGGTAGAGAAAGGAAAAGAAAAAGATACACGGGGGTGATGTAGAAAGAACTGGAGTCAAGTGGCTAAGAGATGGGAATTGACATTGCATTTAAATTCTTGGAGGGTGTAACTGTCAGGAAAGCAAGTATATGGAAGGAAGTTCCACAAGCGAGAAGTGTAAGAAAAGAAGCTGCTGGAGTAGAATTGTTGGCTGCATTTGGTTGATCTAACTGTAAATGGGTGGGACCTTGTTACCAGTCTGGTTGCCCGAGTAAATTCTTGTGGAAGGGGCACCAGTGACTTAAGTTTGTCAGAGCAGAAGCCATGAAAATATTTATAGAAGAGACAGAGGGAAGTCTCATCTGTCATTGAGAAAGTGGTTGGAGTCGAGCTTCCAGGTTGGGACCTATCATATTACAGATTCTCTTTTGGAGCCTGTCGAGAACATTGAGATGAACAGCAGGGGCGCCTGACCAGATATGAAAACAGTATTCTATGCACAATCGGAGGGTTGATTCATATTACTGCAAGATGGGTTCAGGCAGAAAAATCTTCCTGGTCTGACATAGTGACCCAACCTCCCTAGCGGTGGATTTAGCTATTGACTCAATGTAATGATTCCACTTGAGGTCGGAAAATAAGGTAAGGCCAAGGAGGCGCAGGATATTGCTTTCAGGGAGACTTGCTTGGTCCATGCTTATGTGGGGCAGGAGAGACTGCCTGTGATGGTTGACACATAGCAGTCTCATTTTAGAAGTATTGAAATTTACAAGCCACTTCTTACTCTAGTCCACCATTGAGTGGAGGTCCTTCTCATGATCAGCAGTGAGGTTATGTTTGTCCACCTCAGCAGATTTCTTAATAATGCAGGAGTAAATGGTGGTGTCATCTGCATAGATGCCGACTTGGGATTTGATCACGTCTGGGAGATCATTTATGAAGATCAGAAAGTGCGTTGGGCCTAGGATAGAGCCCAAGTATGAACAATATACCCTAGTGATCAAAATAAAGGGTCTGGTTTGACATTCCAGTTACCTGAAGAAGGCCAGGGCATACAGTGGCTGAAACAATATGAATATGATAAATCCGAACAATGTAAATAATGTAAGTCAACTGTTATTTACAAATGTCAAGTTTGTAAATGTGCTAACATTATTGATATCTGCATTTAAAAAAAAAAAAAAAGTTTTGAATTTTTAAAACTATTTTTGTGCCAGTATGTATGTGGATATGCATTGTGGTGCAGTGGATATCGACTCAGAACGAGAAATTGGGGAGCTGAGTTCGAATTCCACTTGAATTTCTTGCATTTACTTGCGCACAAATACCCTTGAGAAAGGTATTAACTTGTCTCTTTTCTCCAGTTATGGTTTAAATAACAGGACAGATTGGGTTCTATAGCCTTGGTCGGCAACTTACTGCAGGATAATCTTCTGCCCAGTCAGTCATGTCTTTTTCAAGACATGATCGCCCAAGCGTGTATCACGTATGGCAGTTAACTGACTGAATGAAGATCATAGTTGGAAACTTAATTAAAGCTTCTACTTGGCATAAAGTGGGGGACCGGTTTTCTATTGTTATGAAGTAATAAACTGATCCCCCCCATTAATTGCTAATTATTAATACAGCCTGTCTCTTTTACCTTCAGCTATACTTTAAATAGCAGGATAGAAAATCTTCTGCCCAGTCAGTCATGTCTCTTTTGAGACATGATCGCCCAAAGCGTGTATCATGTATGGCACTTAACTGAGTGACTATATTTAAGTTGTATTAATAATTGTGAAAAAAAACAAACAAACAAAAACTGATATATATTATATATTTTCTTTTTCTCATTTTGGTAATGAATGTCCTGGAAAGGGATATATATATCAATACAAGATAGTTAAGTGGTTTAGGCAGATGTAACTGGGTAGGTCAATCTAGTATGTAGATGGAATCGTTGTATGCAATATCCTGAGACGTAGGCATAGTCAGTATTAGACGTAGATCTTTAGTGGAAGATCTATAGATCTCTCTCTGTCTGGCCTTCCTTGCCTTAATCTGTATTTATGGCTGACACCAGCCAATCACATTCCATTGAGGGGGAACCAAGGTGTATACATATTCGTTACCTATTCATTATGTCAGGTAACAAACTTAAATCCCTATGTTTTTTTTTTCTGTTGATTGATTTTCTAGAAAGTTCTGTATGCTGTCAGAGAATTAAAAAAAAAAATAGTTTTGTTCTATTTTCATCCACTAATCAAACAATTTAGGCACTTTGATATGGTGTAAATTTTTTTTTATCGTATCACCCCGAGCAAGGCGGTAACACCACTACATAAGAGTAAAAAAGTTTAAGTAGATGAGAGTGAAGAGAAAGACGAACCAGTTAGAAAGGAGCAAGAGAAGGATGTGAGTACAGGTGTGATGACAGTTGCAAAGGTGGAGAGAAAGGAAAGGCTATACGGAGTGGTGAAGAAAGAACTAGAGTGAAGTGGTTAAGAGATGAGTATTGCATTTAAATTGCATTTAAATTCCTGGAGGTTGTAGCCATCAGGAAAGCAAGAATATGGAAGCGAGTTCCACAGGCGGGAAGAAGCTGCAGGAGTAGAATTGTTGTCTGTATTTGGTTGATCTAACTGTGAATGGGTGGGACCCAGATCTTGCTAGGGAAATTACAAACGAGAAGTTCTATTAGTAATTGTATTAGTAATTGTGAAAAAAAAAATCCAAACAAACAAAAAACTGATATATATTACATACCTTACTTATACCTCCCCTCACAAGAGGTGGGAGGGAGTAGCCTGAGGAGAGCACCCTCAGAACGACCCGAACTCAGCCGAGAGTTGGTCTAGAAACATTGCTACCTTAACGACCATTACGAGTCCCAGTTCTAAGGCTGAGAGTCGAATCATAGTATTCCACACTAACTCGTATTATCGTTCCTATTAACCAAGTTCCAATTATTGTATTCTTTCCGTATTTAATATATATATATATATATATTCATTATTTCCTATTTGGTTGTTTTTGTGTTATTCTTGCTGGACCTTTAACGGCTGCCCCATCCTTTCATCTTGTGTCACACTAAAAAATCACCATAAAAAAAAAAAAAAAACAGACAATTCATAATATATGCAAATAGTAATTTTTAATTTAATTCCTGTTATGATCACAAGTATTGAAATTTATTAGCCGTTGAGGCTTCACTGCAGCCTTGACAAGAGTGGTGTGTCTTCAACAAGGTAACCTGATGGAACCCAACCCACTTCAGACTTCTTTGAATTCATTTTTCTTTCTTTGAGATCAACTACAACAACCCAGTCTGTTCTATTTACTCACTAGCAGTATAGCCCAGCATTGCTCGGGTGTAATGAAAGCTTTAAAACTAATCCATGGTCCTGGAGCTCAGACTCTTTGGATGTTGGCATGAAAGACTAAAAAACAATAGTTGTTTCCAGTTAAAGCGAAACTGTAGACTGAAAGAAAAATGAATGGATGTAAGTCAAATTTTGATTTCCTTGTATCTATATCAAATGTTTTTTTCGTCATAAACTGAATTTTGAAGGCTAAATAAGTTCTCTGAGTAAATGGTATCATGGCTGAGACTAAGAACTACAATTATACCTACTTAGAGCCAAACCCGAAGCAAAAACTGAAATAAAAGGGCTGAAAAAAATACAGACCTACAGGCAGATAAACAGACACACACACAAACATCTTGCCTTATATATATATATATATATATATTATTGATTTTCTGCACTATTGTCAGAACTGCAACCTTGAAACTTCTTAATATCGTTTCTTATGTTTTTGTTTATGAGTTAATCAAATTTGATTAAAATCGGACCACTCCTTCTATAACCGGATTTTTTTCGATTATTGATATTTATCGGGGGTACCTCAACACAAAACCTATCTAAGAACACTCGCAGATCCTTATAGTACAACTGTGTAAATTTTCAAGAAAATCGGTTCAGCCATTTCGGAGTCTATAGGTAATGGAGGCACACACACACACACACACACACACACATACATACAAAGTTCCATTTATAAATAAGTTTAGATTTAGATTAGATAACTGGGGAAGAAGAGATAAATGTATAGCTTTCTTAATAGTATTAGCACATGTGTGAATGTAATGAATTTGACTAGAATTTTAACTTGGCTCTCCAGTTCCATAATCTGAGCCACAATCCATTACTCCATGTTTTCTGTGGATGCCCGATGAAATTGAAAATGGCATTTTTACTTTTAAAATTGAACAAAATTTTCACTTTCATTTGTAATTTTTTTTTACTAGCCAAATCCCTGTTTTAGGAGCAGTTCTCTTAATAATTTAATAATTCAGCAGACTATTAAATTTGTGGTAATTAGATTTTTGTTGATTGCCTACTGTCATGGCGGCATCACCGACAGACTTAATGAACTCTTTCAACCATTACTTATACCTCCCCTCACAAGAGGTGGGGGGGAGTAGCCTGAGGAGAGCACCCTCAGAACAGCCCGAACTCAGCCGAGAGTCGGTCTAGAAACACTGCTACCTTAATGACCATTACGAGTCCCAGTTCTAAGGCTGAGGGTCGAATCATAGTATTCCACACTAACTCGTAGTATCATTCCTATTAACCAAGTTCAAATTATTGTCTTCTTTCCGTATTTAATATCTATATCTATATATATATATATATATATATATATATTCATTATTTCCTATTTGGTTGTTTTTGTGTTATTCTTGCTGGACCTTTAACCAGGTCCAGGACACTTACTCAGTTTGTTGTTGAACAGCGTGAGTCTGAAACTGGAATCTTTTAGCACAGTTACCATCTCTTCGGATGTGCGTTGTGGTACAGTGGATATCGGCTCGGAACGAGAAACCGGGGAGCCGAGTTCGAATTCCAGCTGAATTCATTGTATTCACTTACGCGCAAATACCCTTGGGAAAGCTTTTAATCCGTCTATTCCTTCCAGTTATGGGTTAAATAACAGGACAGATTGGGTTCTAAAGCCTTGATCGGCAACCAGTCTACCGCAGAAAGCAATGGTAACCTACTGCGGGATAATCTTCTGCCCAGTCAGTCATGTCTCTTTCGAGACATGATCGCCCAAGCGTGTATCACGTATGGCACTTAACTGACTGACCATCACTTCTCTGCCTTTTGGCTCGGATTAAAGTGTAGTATATGCACTTGGGCAGATAAACTTAATTTAATCTCTCCCCACGGCAGTACATTCCTCATTGCCCTAAAGAGAAGGGTAGATTGGTATTAATATTGATGTCAGCTCGACCAATGGTTACTGGGTTGGGCTATTTTTGGGACCTGGTTCAAGTGTACTTAAACTCCCAAAATGAAACTAACCTTGTGTCACATCCTGCCAATGTCAGATGGCAAGAAAATGCAATTACTTCTCAGCGTTTTGGTTAAGACTTGAATCAACAGAAATCTGGTTCTACAGCAGGATGCTGAGAATACAATGGACTGAACGTGAACAATTCCGGTTTTAGAGAAAATGGAAATAAAATGGAAACTTCTACTTAACATTAGGAAGAGACAGTTGAAATATCTAGGGCACATAATGAGGAATGAGGGGTGGAAAATTTGACACTCAAAGGATACACCGAAAGTAAGAGACCGTGAAAAGCAACGTATAGTATATTTAGCTTGAGTAAATGGATGATGGAATGAGGTTCAGGGAAAATAACACAAAGATAAAATTTATTAAGAACTACAAAGAACAGAGGGTCATTATTGCTAACATCCCGAGGAAGTGAAGCAAGCAACTTTGATATACAAACCTTGTTAAGGACACTTCTACAGGAACACCTAGTGTACCAAACTTTCTTAAACCGCTCTCTGCAGTATACGGCCACAGCCTCCCTACTCTAGTTGTTACTGTGGCCCTATACTTCAGAGAAGTGTTCAAGAAAGTTCGATGATGACAAATTTAAAATGATTGATAAAGGTTGCGCAGTAGTGAGTTTAATCCTCATTGGGTGCTCCATAATTGCAGTCTTGTGTCAGACACAGTTTAGTATTTAGGTGTCTAACCACTATGTTCACCTTCAGCAGGTTTTAGTTTTGTACGCACATGTAACTTTTTCATATCGGAGTCAGTAACTCCAACACATTGTGATGCATGCCAATAAAACCTTGCAACTGTTTACTTTGGGGAAATTGTTTAACAGACAGAAATCTATTTTAAAAGATATTGCTATTTTTGATTTAATGAGATAAAACGGTCGCCCACGAAACAAATTCAATACCTAAGCTGATTTGGCAAGTAACTGAAGAGTGTGCTGAAAAGTTTGAAAACAAAAATGTTTTTAGATGTGATAATGGTTTAGTGATACAAGGCTTACTAATTAACCCATAGCTGGTGAGCAGAAGAGGTGGATTAGTACTTAATCAGAAATTGATAAACAAACAATAAGTTACAATTGAGATATAAAGTGGGTGATCAATTCTATATTCAGATTAATATATAAACTGATCCCTCACTTTGTGGCCACATTAGTTTTTATATATTTTAATTCCAGAGAATATAGATAAATTCAAAAGATGTGCCCATGTAGCTAATCAGTATTTCAGTGATTGATTTGTTTTTTAAGGTTTATTAACCTGTTGCAGGCTATTTAAAGTCAGACAATAATATTAGATTGTAATTTTTTTTATTTTTTTATGATTTAGTGATATATCTTACTAATTAACTGATAGCTAAAGGAAATGAAGATGGCTTCATGTCTTTTTCGAGGATAATTGTGCCGAAGTGAATTTAATGAACCCAATGGGAATTGGCCCTCAGATTAACAATCCCAAGCCATTATTCATTACACACCCATACATCTAAGCTTACAGCACCTGGTATTCTCAATCAGTCACCCATCTAGGTAATGACTATGCTTGATATTGCTTAACTTTGGTGATCGCACAGGATCCTGTATTTCAACACGATATAGCCAAAGCACTCGATAAGCTTATCCAAATCAACAGTGTCTGTACTATTATTGGTGTCAACTTCGGTCACTTTTCCACCATCACATGGCTTTACCTTGTCGTATCTGTAAATATTTTCATGAACTCTACTCTTTGCTGCCTTGAACACATGAATTGAAGTCTACTACTAGATTGGCAGCTAGGTTTCATAGTTTTACTGTTAAGTCTAACTATACATTCTATTATTAGGGTTGTTCAATAAATAAGGTGAATTTTTTCATGTAAGGACTTCTAATACAAATAGAAGCTTGTTTTTTTGTTTTTTTTTTCAACATAGTCTCCCAGCAGTATCACACACTTTTCCCATCTGTGCACAAGCTTCCATATTCCCTCAGCATAAAAATCTTTCAACTGATGTTGCAACCATTTGCTCACAGCACTTTTGACTTCATCGTCACTTTCAAACTTTGTGCCTCTCGTGAATGCTTTCAAGGGATCAAACGGGTGAAAGTCTGAAGGAGCAAGGTCTTGGCTGTAAGGGGGATGAGGGAGCAGTTCCCAGCCCAGCTCGTTGATGGTCTGCACTGTTTGGGCTGCTGTGTGAGGCCTTCGAGTAGGCAAGGTCATCATGGACAATTTTGTGCTGTCTCAACAGATAGGCTCAAAATCCTTGCAATGTCATCCACTGTCACCCTTCTGTCAGACTGAAAGAAGTCATTGACTGATTTGATCACCTCAGCAGACCTCAGTTCTGTAGGCCTATCTTCATCCTCTACACTGCTCCGTCCTTCTTTAAACAATTTAGCCCACTTGTAGATATTTTTTTTTGTTGAAACATGTGGCACCATACACAGTTGACATTCTCCTATGAATTTCAACTGGTTTGCACCCTTCAGCAACCAAAAACTTGACAAATAACCTCTGTTCAATCCTGGAACATGATTCTTGGTCGGCCATCTTTGTTAATCTCCAAAACTCTGTTTTTTGTCAATCTGCCAAAAAAAAAATTAAATCCCTTTGAAAAAGAAAAAAGTAAGCTTCTGTCTGTATTAGAAGTCCTTATACTGAAAAATTCACCTTATTTATTGAATGACCCTAGTATAACACTACAGAGTCCTCCGGCTAAAATGGTCAGACTTGAGACATGGCAATTAGATTTCACAATTTACTTTAGGAAGGAGAATTTTCTTTTTGTCTTTTTTTTTTTCTTAATTAAAATGAATTATTTTTTACTTTGGACAAGGAGAACAATAGGAATTAGGGAGAAAATAATAAACAAATAATAATCTGTAAACTGTTCAAAGGTGAGCTTCTTTGCGATCTTTGCAAACTTTTAGAGCAGTGATTCCCAAACTTGGGGAAATTTCCCCCTGGGGGGAAATGTGAAGCTATCAGTGCGGAAGTAATTACACTACCTACTAAATAAAAAAAATCTTGGATGGATTTTCTCATGTCTGAGAGAGAGAGAGAGAGAGAGAGACTAACCCTGATATTGATACACTGGTGCACAAGAAGCAGCATAACCCTTCTCACTAATTTAATTCTGAAGTAGAAGAGCAAACAAGTCCTTTTATTTGTGACTAACTGCTCTCTATGGCTATGCTTAGCTGTTACTAATTGCTCTCTATCCACTTTACTCTGTAACTATAAGTTTATCAGTTTATTTGTACATTTGATAAATAAATTAGTAAATAGTCTCAGTGTGTTTTAACTGCTCTTTCTCTCATAGACATGAAGGGGGAAATCTGGATGGTTGAACTGGGTGTAGGGGGAAATGACAGAAAAAAGTTTGGGAACCACTGATTTTAGAGTATCATTTTTCTTACTTAAATGGTAAAAGAAATCTGGCAATTTCTAGAAATACTAATGATTGTTAAGGTAAATTAAATCGAGCAAGAGCAAGCTGATGTGAATTATCTAAGTGCCACGTAAATTGTGCGGGACAAATGCTTCAATTGGAAGGTATAGGCTCACCTGTCTTGGCTAGGGATAAAAAAGATAAGTCTTGCTCCATCATGCTGGATGGCTTTCTATAAGAACTTTTTTGTCAATGAGAGTAGCACCTGGAGTGGTAGCACCTGTTAGGGTCCCACCTATGGGTAAATAGTTAACCCCAAAACAGGGAGTCAAAACACTATGAAAGTATAAAAATACTTTTATAGAAATATATGCTTAAAAATAGACTTTTAATATACATTTTTTAAGGAAAAATTTTACCAACAAATCATTTTTGAAGAAAAAATTATTACCATAACACATTTTCGAAGGATTATTCTCAGCAAAACATTTTTGAATACAAAACTAAGATTTTCAGTTTTCTAAAATAAAAAAGAATTTCATTAAAATCTGACTAAATCAACCTTCATGCTGTAACCGAACATTAAAAAAAAATACCTTAAGACCCCATCTATTTTGGCATTAAATAACCCACAGAGGTTGATATGCTGTTAAACAAAACTCAAACTCTCCAATAGGGAAAATATTAAAAAAGCTAGAATGTGTGAATCTTTACACAGCTTCTGTTTCTTGTGTTTATAGGAGAAAAAAATTCAAATTATCCAGTTTCCTAAATTAAATAAATGAAATGGATTTGTAGGGATAGAAAATTAAGAATTAAAATCAACCTTCTTCACTTTTACAAAAATTTACAGTGACATGTGAAATCCTGGTTTTTCCCAAATAGAATAAGCATTGACCATATGCTTAAAGAAAAAGTTGAAACCTGATTTCACAAGTAGATGTTAAACTGGTTTTCTGACCAATGGAACAGACTTGAAAGACCAAAAAGGTCTTTGGGAGTCAGTGTGAAAAATCTAGATTACAATAAGAGGATTTTGATCAGCACAGTCAGTCAGTCAGATGGAGCAGGTAGAGACACTGCTAAAATGTAACCAAAGTCAACTTTCTCCTCTTTCTCTTTTAAAGAAAAAACATTTAAAAGTATTATTATAGTTAGATTTATGTTTAAAAATATTCAGACTCTGTTGCTTTCTGCATCACATGACAGTCGCTTCTCACGACAATTTTAAAATCATTTGTTTCTGATGAAAGGCCGGTCTGAAATATCGATATATTGATTGTTTAATTACTTAGTTTTTGGTCATAATAAAATTAGACCCGTGCACATTTGTATTAAAGTGTTCAATACAATTATATTGTAGAACTTTTGAATATTTTCCATTTGTAAACGAGTTATTATGCAACCTAGGTTTCTACCATGAGTGGTGTCTTCAGGCGATTTACAGTAACTGATTTTACCATTTTTTTTTAAGACCGCTCACAGTGTTTTTTGAATGCTCATGTGGCAGGGAATTTTTAAATTTGTAAAATTACAAGACATTATAACGTTTAAACGTTATAATGTCTTGTAATTTGAAAAATTGCGCATTCAAAAATCCTCTGCCACTTGCAAGGACTACTATGAACATTTTAATGACCTTATATTAACCCAAATACATTCATTTTATTTGTCAAAATCTTAATTATTTACATGTATATAAATTTGCTGTTTTAATTTGCAGTTTTGATTTTCTTGTTTTCTACCCCTTTTATAGTGGGCTATCTGACTAACAAGGCCAATCAAACTAATCTGTTTCAACACACATATCCTTCATTACAAGTGATAACCCAACTATAGAATAAGCCAATGAAAGGCTGAAGTAAACACCTCAGAAAATATGTATTAGGATCATATGAACCTGGATGAAAGTTTTTATAATTCTTGACTGACTCCTCCCTTGTTTTAAACTTCCAGTTGTACGTTCTGAATGTTCCTGTTGTACATTTGAAAAAAGCATTGTAGAATCAGTTGATATAAAACACCTGAAGATACTGAAAGGTTGAAACCAAGGTTGTATAATTGACTGACTTCAATATATATATATATATATATATATATATATATATATATATACACAAGTTTATGAAGGAAAACTCAACACATCATATTAGTTATAAACTATAGTTCATTTCAATGAGCTTAACTAGCTCATATCATCAGACTCTTTTACAATATTTCCTCCATCTGGCATGAAATATGACGTGTTGAGTTTTCCTTTATAAACTTCATATCACTCTGGTTAACACCCATCGATCTCTCTATATGGATTTACCTATTAATAATTTATATAAAGGAAATCTTGTTGGATTATCCTCACCATTTACGGACTGACAACTATACCTATATATATATATATATATATATATATATATATATATATATATAATGTGTTATCTGCAGACAGATCTGTTTTGCTGTATCACAGCTCATCAGTACGGTTAGACATCCGATTGCCTTTAACCCAGAATTGAAACCCGAGCGAATTAGCATCAATCAGCGATTCTACCTCTGAGCTATGGGTGCTCGGTAGAAGGAGGTAGACTTTTAGCATATCATGTATCATACGCCAGTGGCCAGAATGCTCTAATTCATTACTGAATGAGTGATGCGTAGATGTTAACATAGCTACTGTTTTTTCAAAGTCTACACTTGTGAAACAACAACATGTGGATTTATTGTAGAGTAGCCAACATTATAATATTTTGGTTGTTATACGCCTCATCTGGCTTATATTTAATATTGTGAATTGTTATTTTTAAATTTCATCTCAACGAGTTTTACAAATAACAAAATGTTATAAATATTTCGTGATTGACGTCAGTTTACTGCAATTTTTTTCGAACAGCCTTAATTTTAAGTTTTTATCACATTTCTAAATCTATTCACAGGCCGTAAAAAAAAAACAAAAAATACTTCACAATATAAACCCTGATGATGGTTATAACAACCGAAACATAATGTTGGCTACCATACAATAAATCCTTATTTTGTTGTTTTTCAATTATTTTTATCACACACACACACACACACACACACACACACACACACACATATATATACACACACAGCCTTTAAGATTTCATTTGCCCGATCGACTCAGTTGATTAAAAACTTAATTGCGTGATTAAAGTTTATTGCTTTACTCACCGCATTCGATTAAAAATCTTGCAATGAAACGTGTCCCTTCAAATCTAGAAAAAGGAAATCTGATTCCTTTTACAACTCAAAAGTATGCCATTGAAGGTTCACAAGTTACTTAGAATGACCTATAATGACATTATTGAACTCTTTGGTCTTATGCATGGTGCCTGATTTATGTTGAAATGTGTGGTTAAACAAAAGACAGTGACATCTCATAATCATCAAAGCAAGATCTGAGAAATGAAATTTAGATTGACAAGCTTCTGTCTCACTTTTATCATTCCTGTCAGTATAAACATTCATTTCATTAATGCTTCCAGAGTGGAGCCAAAATGTCTCTGTTGCCTCATATTAAAGACACTTACACATTTTGTAGAAACTTATTTGGAAAAATATTATCCTTGACTCAACGTCTGTATTTCCTCCCTGCTTACGAAAAGTGAAAATGAACATTTGGAAAAAAAAAAATGCATACTTCTTTCAATCATGCACCAAAAAACAAACTCTACAACTAAGTAATTCTTTTATAGAAAATTGTTGGGAAAATCAGATTTGTTATTTTTTATGAGATGGAGGTCGTAGTCAAACAGAAGAAAGAAACTATGAATTTAGGTACCTACACTCAGTTGCCAAAAGAAACCCCAAAAACTGGATATCATGATGTTAAAAGGGCTCAAACTTAATAAAAAAAAAATTTTATCATAAAAATGTTCATACTATTATTAAGAGGAAAGATCAAATTTTGTTATTATTTTTAAAAAAATTTTAAATCCTTTCTAACACATTCGAAATTTTAATTAAAATTTAATTTTTTGATTTCCATCAGCAATTCACGCTATTAAGAAAATGGAATCGATCGAGTAAAATGATTTGGGGGGAAAGTAAATTTTCCCTTGCTCTCCACCACCAGTCAAGTGATTTCTTTTTCAAATCTCAAAGGCTGCATTGTGATAAACTTTCTTTGTTTAGTCAGCTTGAATTGAATTGAAAGGATGTGTGTTGTGGAGCATTGGATATGGGCTCGGAACGAGAAATCGGGGGGCCGAGTTCAAATTCCAGCTGAATTCATTGCATTCACTTACGCGCAAATACCCTTGGGAAAGGTATTAATTCATCTCTTCCTTCCAGTTATGGGTTAAATTTTTTTTTTTTTTTTTTTTTTTTTAAAGAGAAAATCGTTGGGAAAATCAGATTTATTTTTTATCGTTTATGAGATGGAGGTCGTAGTCAAACAAAAGAAAGGAGCTACGAATTTAGCTACCTCCACTTAATTGCCAAAAAAAAAAAAAACATTCATATCATGATGTTAAAAGGGCTCAAACTTAATAAAAACAAAGTTTTATCATCAAAATGTTTATTATTAAATTTTATTTAAAAAAAAATTTTAAATCCTTTCTAACACATTTAAAACTTTAATTAAAATTTGTTTCAGCTATTCACATTATTAATGTAAGGCAACGATTAATAAAATGGAGTCAGTTGAGTAAAATGATTTTGAGGCGAGTAAATTTTCCCTTGCTCTTGACCGCCAGTTGAGTGATTTCTTTTGCAAATCCCAAAGGCTATATATATATATATATATATATATATATATATATATGTGTGTGTGTGTTAATTACTTTGCTAAATACCTATGCCAATTTCTCATGTTTTTCCTAGGGCAGGATATTTGCCTTACGGTTTTATTCTAAACCTCAACCTAACCCTCCCTTACGGTTTTATTCTTTATCAATAAGAAACATAAGAAATAATTTTTAATAGTTGGCTGATTGTTTCTGAACTCCTGATCGACTGATTTGAATTTGTTCTCCCTTTTAAGTCGATCAATATTTTATATTGATTTTTCTTTGTCAGTTTGTCGTTCTTGGCAAGGAGAACGACCTTTTGCTCTTGTTTACCCAGATTTGAAAGTCACTCGAGGAAACTGAGTTTGTACTCTACTTTGCAAGGTGTACGATGGTATCATGACTGCAACCCTACCATCCTTTGGAACTTTCCCAGCATTCATGGTGTTCAGGATGATTCTACCAAGTCATTGCCACCATCCTGAAAGATTTTTCATCAAAGATGCTACTCTTTCTAGAAGCCTTCTCTAATCTTCATCTTGTTGATGGATACTTTTACTTCCCCCAATCCATTTATAGATGTCTTTTGTGGATTTTAAGAGCAGAGAGTCCATTTTGTTTTCTAAGCATTGATAAAATAAATTTTCATTGTCTTTTAATTCTTATCCAAGAATTTAATTTCTTTTCTGATATCAACAATATCATCATAAAGAAAGCTAAGTACGCCAATTTTTCCATGGAAGAGCTAATGCTATTGATGTATAAGTAATATTGGTGGAGGATAGGGTCGACTTTGTCAAGCCTTTCTTTTTTGTCATTAGACTTCTTCCTTTTCTCTTTTTATCTAAACTTATTTATAAATGGAACTTTGTCTCTGTGTGTATGTGTTTGTCCGTTACCTATAGACTCTGAAATGGCTGAACCAATTTTCTTGAAAATTTACACAGTTGTACTATAAGCGTCTGCGAGTGTTCTTAGCTAGGTTTTGTGTTGCGGTATTGATAATCGAAAAAATCGGGTTATAAAAGGAGTGGACCGATTTTAATCAAATTTGATACACTCATAGACAAAGACATAAGAAATGATATTCAGATGTTTCAAGGTTGCAGTTCTGACAATAGTGCAGAAAATCAATAATATATATAAATATATATAAAAGGCAAGATGTTTGTGTGTGTGTCTGTTTATCTGCCTGTATGTCTGTATTTATTTATTTATTTATTTATTTTATTTTATTTTATTTTATTTTTTTTTCAGCTCTTTTATTTTAGTTTTTACTTCGGGTTTGGCTCTAAGTAGGTATAATTGTAGTTCTTAGTCTCAGCCATGATACCATTTAATCAGAGGACTTATTTAGCCTTCAAAACTCAGTTTACGATGAAAAAAACTTACTTGATATCAATACTAGGAAATCAAAATTTGACTTGCATCCATTCATTTTTCTTTCAGTCCATGGTTTTGCTTTAACTGGAAACAACTATTGCTTTTAGTCTTTCGTGCCAATGTCCAAAGAGTCTGAGCTCCAGGACCATGGATTAGTTTTAAAGCTTTCATTACACCTGAGCGACGCCAGGCTATACTGCTAGTTCACATATATATATATATAATTTTTTTTTTTATATATGTCAGATTAAATAAGTTGCAAACATTGTGTCTGCTTATATTTGATAAAATTCATACTCACAGATAATCTTTTGCATGTTACAATTGAAAGATATCAGAAATAAGCTGTAACATTGACAGATGTTATTATCATTCATTTCTCGAGGTACCCAAGTACTTTCCATCTCTTTCCGAGATCATCTTCACAGGTGTGAGTTATGGTAACAAAAAATACTGCAAAATTTTGTTGCTAAAAATTACTGTAAATTTTTTATTTTTTATTTTTTTTCCTGCTTCAGACACAGTGTTTCAGATTTATTTAATCTGACATGTCTAAAAGAAAATTTGATGCCTAAATACACACACACACACACACACACATATACACATATGAAATGCTTTGTTTGAATATTATTTTTGATCAATACTTGTATTTAAGTAGATATTCTGTTTATAATCAAACAATATTATATATTTATTTCTACCGGCCTGATTATTTACGATAAATTTTTGTTATGAAAATCCTGCCAAATGACACAAATTTTCATAACAAAAATTAATCATAAATAATTAGGCCGGTAGAAATAAATAAAATATATAGTACTGTTTGACTCTAAAATATATAGTCCTGTTTGATTATAAACAGAATATTTACTTAAATACGAGTATCACTCAAAAATAATGTTCAAACAAATCATTTCAAATTGCCGGTTGTTTATAACCAGTTTCGTTAATCTTCGTTTTTATATATATATATATATATATATATATATATATATATACTTTCACCACAAGCAAGATAGTACTGCCACTTGTGGGCAGTGGGCTACATGAGAGAACAAAGTGGCACAGGTTACAGGAGGTGTTCGAGAATGAATAAAAGAAGAATAGGAATATAGGTGTGAAGAGTTACATAAAAATAGTTTTTGGTTCCGATGGTGATGGAACATTGCCAGTTTGTACGATCTTGTCTTTGTGTTTGAAATGACTTAGGTTCAAGTCCAGTGGCTTTTAGTGTTGTTTTGAGTTGGTCCTTGTAACCTCTGAAGAGGGCCCCCCATGGCCTTATCCCTAGAAGTGTGATCACATGAATAAGACTTGACAAGGACCCCTTGACTTTTCCATTCTTGTGACATGTCCTTACCATCAAGGATTTATTATTTGTTTGTTTAGTTGCATATCAACTCATTAAGGTCTTTTAATGCCAGAGTTTAATTTTCTTGGAGGCATTAATTTCTTTTACAAAAATATAATACTTGTAAGATCTTTTCTTCAGAAATATTGTTGATAATTTTTGTTTTTTTTCTTTTACTGTTTACATTCTTCAGATTATTGTCCTCCTCATTGCTGCCATTTTCATGACATTTCGACTGTTGTACTCTTCATCCGTCTTCAGGTGCTAGGATTTTTGAACCGAACCCTTTATTACAATCACTAGGCTATATCATTCTTATTCTTGTGCAGCCACTTCTCGTAGTCACGAGTTATCTCCCTTTAACTGTATGAATGCATATTGCCCAGTGGATATAGATGTTGGTTAGTTCCAGTGACTTGACCCAAAGAGTTGTGAGTTCAGTACCAGGCTACAGTAGTGGTGAATAGTTAATTTAAAGAGCTAGGTTAAAGAGAGATAAATCATGACTACCAGAAGTGGATTCACACAAGGAATGAGAATGATATACCCCCAGTAATCGTAATAAAGTGTTTCGGGTCGAAATTCCTAGCACCTGATGAAGGCTGGAGCGTACAACAGCCGAAATGTCATGAAAATATATTGCCGGTATTTTTGCTATAAAACTATTTCTACTTTCATAGTTCCCCCAAACTGGGGTCGAAACACTATTTAATTGTAGGTGGGAGCATAAGTCGTATCAGTTTTGGTCAAGGTGGACCTGGGAACAAGAGCAACAATGATGTGTTTCCATGCTCCTCGAAACCTCCCAATCAGAGGCCTTGCTGCCAGATGTAGTTCATTATCATACCCAGGAAAGAACAATAGAAGACAGTGTTTATTGATCAGCGATTTGATGCTTTGACTGAAATAAACAGAATACACTTATATTTTTAAAAAGAATTTAGAAAACCCAAGATTATGCAAGAAAAAAAAAAAACTGTCTTAAATACAGGATGTGTATTTGGCCCCGGAAATAATATTGTGGCATTATTTTTTTGACATTCGGAGGCGGGTGGGTGAATACGTGTGCATATATGTTCATAAGATATTTGTATGTGTATATGGATGGCTGTCCAGCCATGCACGTCATGTGACAGCTTTAAAGAATTCTCTTTTGCAAAATCACAAGAGTTAGGTTACAGTCAAATGATGAGGATAAAATAACATTAAGAAAATATTGTCCTTGAAAATGGGTGGTGAATTAGCAGAAAGGGCTTGGAAAACCAAAAATTATGGAACATTTTTATACTACTTATCTCCAGCAAAAAAGGGAACGAAAAAAAAATTAACCTGACTGAAAAAATTAAAAATTAAAAAAATTAATGAAATCTTCTTTGTCTGTTCCTTTTAACAAAACATGTTTTAAAAGAATTTATATTGCCCAAATAGACATTTTTGTGTGTGTGTGTGTGTTTTTATTTTGAAGACTTCTAATAAAAAATATTACTATATATAATGCTCTACTATCGAGCATTCTTCAAAAAACATAAACACTACAGTGAACTGTTAACCCATTAGTTTCTACTACTTCTAAGATATTAAAAAAAACAAATGTGAAAATATATATATATATATATATATATATATATATATATATTCCATTTGTAAACGAGTTATTATGTGACCTAAGTTTCTACCATGAGTGGTGTCTTCAGGCGATTTGCAATAACTATTTGCAAATCGCCTAAAGACACCACTCATGGTAGAAACCTAGGTCGCGTAATAACTTGTTTACAAATAGAAAATATTAAAAAGTTCTACAATATAATTGTATTGAACATTTTTTAATGCAAATGTGCACTGGTCTAATCTTATTATGACCAAAAACTAAGTAATTAAACTATAAATAATTAAATTATAATATTCACACCTGTTGTCTTTAACATATTGAGGGGTCAGTAGTTTTTAGAGCACTGAACACACAGCTGATTGCCTCAGCAAGCACATTTTTTTTTTTAATCTTTTCATCCCAAGCAAGGTAGCACTGCCACTGGTGTGCAGGGGTTAAAGCCAGAGGAAAGGGAGAGGGGAGAACTAACGATAAGGTACAGGGGGTGTTGAAGAGAAAGATGGGAATCAGGGAGATAGAAGATGGCAATTGACATTGCACTTACAATTTTTGGAGGTCATAGCTGTCAGGGAAGCAAATATGCGGGAAGTGTGAGAAAAGAAACTCTTGGAGTAGAAGTGGCAATAATTTGATTATCGTGGTAAAGGCTTGTTGTTTGTTATCTTCTCCTAGACTGGCTGCCAACCAACTTTTTGTTGGTTTGTCTTGTCTGGCAAGAATGATTTTTTTTTTTGTTCTTCTTTACCCAAATTTTCAATGTCACGATATGAGAATGTATTTGCAAGGTGTGTGCGTAAGTGTGAATTATAAGATGAATAACAAATAAGATAAAGAGGAAACATTTGTCACTCGAACATGTCTTTTATTAATTCTTCATCAGAGAATATCTTTCCCAAGGGTATTGGCATGTGAGTGAGTGTAGTGAACTCAGCTGGAATTTGAACTTGCATCTCCAATTTCTCAATTCAAGCCACTATCCATTACCACTGTACTTTCTAATAAGCACACAAAGAATAGGGAAGAAAAAAAGAGTTGGATTCATGCCTTTCTCAAGGGTATTGACACATAAGTCAATGTAATGAACTTGAATTTGAATTCTGCTCTGTAACGAGTCAATCTGAAACACAATCTATTACTAAGCTGTATAGTCCTGGGCATGACAGTAAACTGCATCCGGCAGCAAGGCCTCTGATTGGGAGGTTGTGAGGAGCATGGAACCACCTCTTAATTGCTGTTGTTCCTAGGTTCACCCTAACCCAGGCCCTGTTGGCAGGGCATCAGAATACGCCAACTGCTCCCCTGCAGAGGGTAAAAATCCCTCAATAGGGCCACCTGTTGGCCGTGGGTGGCAACCCGTGATGCCCTAGGACGGGATCCTGGTGGTTGAGAGCCTTGGAGGTCAGGTTAAGTACCTCCACTTCCCAACACACCACTTTGGCCCTTACCGGGGCTTGACGGGCAGTCGGAGGGGCCCAATCCGACCAATCGGCTGGTCAGGTCAAGCCCTAACATCTACTACAGGAAATAAACAACATCAACTTTACCAATCTTCCCCAACTAAACTAACCAGAACGAAAACTACGGAAGAATACCTAGAACCTGTAGACATTAGAAGGCGCTGGCTGAGGATCAATCATCTCATTGAGGTTCAGGCCCAGACATGGCTGCAGACCCTCCACCCATGCACTGTGTCTTGGAGCAGAGCATTGGATGAGGTGGCAGGTGCTCTGGACCTCTCACTGAGGTGAGTATACCGCCTGTGTAGTCCCTGGTCTGTCAGGGTGATTGGGTTTCCCCCTGGCAGACCCCAATTGCAGGCTCCGAACTGGTGGGTGGGGAGCACAGGCAATGAACTTATACCAAAATGAATATTATGGCTTTCCCTAACCCCTCCAAGAGACCCCATATGGAATCAGACAGTGACTCTGAGCTGTGCCAACCTGGCTTCACCAAATTCATTGTCCTTGAGTCCACTGAAGATACTCACTTATCAAAGTTATCTCTCTTCGTGATAGAAAAAGTAATATCCTCCAGGATAACCCCCAAGATGGTCGAAAAAAACAAAAAATGGAACACTGCTAGTAGAAGTCGACCAAAAGAAACAAGCAGATTCTCTGCTCAAAATGACTTCCTTTCACAACCTAAAAATAAAAGCGTACCCCCATTAAACGCTAGACACATCTAAAGGAGTAGCTAAGAGCCAGGAACTCTCCCTCTGCACTCCAGATGAAATCAAAACAGGATAAAATGTCAAGGAGTTATAGATTACAAAAGAATCACCATAAAAAAAGAAGGCAACACTATTAACACAAACACATATATCTTGACCTTTAACTCCCACAAGCCCCCAAAAGAGATTAAGGTCGGATACAATTTAATTAAAGTTGAGACCTACATCCCAAACCCGCTCAGGTGTTTCAAATGCCAGATGTTTGGACACTATGAGGAGCAGTGTACAAGGAAACCTGTATGCAAGAAATGTGGAATGAGGGATTTGGATCACTTAGAAGATCAATGCAATCAAACGTGCAAATTGTGAAGGTGACCATCCGGCATACCCCAAAAACTGTTCTTTATGGAAAAAAGAGAAAGAAATACTCGAGGTAAAATATAATAGAAATATACCCTTTTGGAAAGCAAGAAAAATCGTGGAAGTATACTCAAATAAGGTTTCATACTCCAACATCGCCCAAAGAACCCCTCCAACTACTGAAACAAAAGATAAATACAAGGATCTCCTTGAAAAACTCATAAAATTAGAACCCAACGATTGGCCCAAATTCATCAACGAATTAAAAATTACCCTTGGTAAATCTGAATCCTCCTTTGCAAATGAAAACCCGAAACCAATTCTTAACAAAAACCAAAATGAAAATCAAAAACCCACACACAAGGACAAAAACCTCTTACCTAAATCAAATAAGCCAAACAACGAAAAACCCTCTTTACCCAATAAGAAAACAGAAATTATCCCTAACACAAACTCTCCAAAAAAAATTGAACCAAAATTAACCCCTTATTCGGACAAACCAAAAAAATCCCCAGAAAAAAAGAACCAGCAAACAAGACATAGACCAACATCAAAATCAAGAACCCAAACCAGCTTGAGCCCAAGATGAAACAGATTCGAAAATTTAGAAGCAATGGATATCGAGGAACAAAATCCTCAAACACGCCAAAATCCTAAACAAAAACCCTATCAAAATTGAAACCCACATATGACGAATAAAATTATTCAGTGGAATATTTGAGGTGTAAAAGCAAATTTCAATGAACTCCTAATAATTCTCAAAAACTTTTCCCCAGCAGTTGTTTGTTTGCAAGAAACATTCCTTAAAGAAAACCATATACCTTATGTAAAACATTATACCTCATACAACCATATAAACAAAAATCCTAACAAAGCCTCTGGAGGCGCATCCATAATCATAAACAATAAGATACCACAAAATCAAATCAAATTAAAAACCAATTTACAAGCAGTGGCAGTGTCAGCAACCCTACACAAAACAATCACTATATGCTCCATATATATTCCCCCCCTGTTACAATATCACAGAACCAGAACTAGACAACATAATCCAACAACTCCCAAGACCATTTATTCTCATGGGAGACTTCAACTGTCACAATGAAATTTGGGGAAGCTCTGAAACCAACCCCAAAGGCCAAATCATTGAAAATGTAATCAATCAAAACAGCCTATGCCTATACCATAACAAATCAAACATATATCTTCACCCAGCATCAGGCTCATACTCTGCTATTGACCTAACTATAAGCAACCCCCACTGTCTTCCTGGACTACAACTGGAGGGTCCTGGGGGGGATACCTGTGGAAGTGATCACTTCCCTATCATTCTGGAAAACTTGAATCCTCAACTCTGGAAGAAAAAAGCCATACTGGAATATTCAAAAAGCTAACTGGGAAAAATTCCAAAACTATGCTATTTAAAATTAATTCCAGAATCCAATACCAGCAGCGAAGATCACCTCCTCTACTTCACCAAAACTCTTTTATCTATAGCTAAAGAATGCATACCTAAATCTTCCACTTCAATGAAATTCAACAAGCCATGGTTTAATGACCAATGCAAAGAAGCAATAAGAGCGCGACGTGCAGCCTTAAGAAAATTCAACTCCTCCCCTACCAAAGAAAACCTATACTTTTTCAAAAATTGTAGAGCCAAAGCCAGGCAAATTATCAAAGAATAAAAAAAAAACAACTTGGAAAAATTATCTCAAAACTGAACACCAAAACCAAAACAATATGGGGCATGATCAGAAGGATATCAGGAAAATGTGATAGTACCCCAATAAAACACCTCACCTTGAACAACGTAAAGCTTACGAACAAAAAAGACATCGCGAACCATATAGCAGAAACTTTCACAAAACTCATCCCCAAAAAATTTCGATAGAACATTCCAAAACATTAAACAATGCGAAGAAAAAAAAAAAATCAACTTTCAATCAGAAAATACTGAAAGTTATAACCTACCTTTCTCAATTTCAGAACTCCAAGCTGCACTAGCCAGAGCGAATAACACAACTCCTGGTCCAGACGAAATTCATTATGAATTTCTAAAGCAGCTAAATAAAAACTCTTTATTTACTAAATATATACAACTACCTATGGACCACTGGTAACATTCCCACGCTCTGGAAACAGGCCACCATTATTCCCATTCCAAAACCCATGAAAAACATATCAAATCCCCCAAACCAACAAAATACCACAACATACCAAACCAATTTCCGACCTATTTGCTCTGACCAGCTGTCTTAGCAAAATACTGGAACGAATGATCAACAACAGACTGACATGGTATTTGGAAATTAACAACTTAATAACCAACCTCCAAACAGGTTTTAGGAAGGGAAGAGGAACAATCGACCACCTTGTCCGACTTGAAACCTTTATTCGTGAAGCCTTCATCCAAAAAGGACACCTCACAGCGGTCTTCTTTGACCTTGAAAAGGCCTATGACACCACATGGAGATATGGAATAAGAGATTTGAAAGCACTTGGCCTAAAAGGAAGAATGCCTTTATATATAGACAACTTTCTAAAAGACAGAAATTTTAAAGTACTTTTGGATGATACCTTATCAGACTCAAAAGAACAAAAAATGGGGGTTCCACAAGCATGCATACTCTCCGTTACCCTATTCAACATAAAAATCAACAACATTGTAAAATGTCTAAACTCTGGTATAGACGGTTTTCTATACGTGGACGATTTTCTGATCTGTTGCAGATCTAAACACATTTGCACAATAGTGCGCCAACTACAACTATGCCTAAATAAAATAAGCAAGTGGACCATGGAAAATGGCTTCAAATTATCCAAAGAGAAAACTAAATACCTACACTTCTGCCAAATCCACAAAATGCATAACGACCCTGTCTTAAACCTCAATGATACTGAAATCCCAGCCGTCAAACAACATAAATTTCTTGGCGTTATTTTTGACCATAAACTATCTTTTATCCCACGTATCAAATACTTGAGAGCCAAATGCAATAAAACCATTCAACTTTTAAGAGTAGTAGCTCACACTGAATGGGGTGCAGATAAAAAAAAACACTTTCTAAATTATACCAAACCTTGATCCATTCCAAACTTGATTACGCATGCTTCGTATATGGATCAGCCAGAAAATCATGCCTTAAAAAACTGGAGACCATCCATCATCAAGGTCTGAGACTTGTGTCAGGTACTTTCACCACTTCCCCGGTGGAAAGCCTATATACTGAGGCAAATGAACCTCCGCTAAAACTAAGACAAAAACTCGGAATGCAATACTACATAAAACTAGCCTTTAATCCATCAAATCCTGCCCACAAAATAGTTTTTCAACCACAACTTAAACCCCTCTTCTATCAAAAAGAAAAAAATCATTAAACCATTCAGCCTCCGTGTGGAGGAACTTATTACTGAAACACAAATAGACATAAATCACATACACAAGGTCATCATTCCAGAAACACCCCCATGGTTGCTGGAACAACCTACAATTCTGATGGACCTAACCAGATACTCTAAAGCAAAAACAAATCCAGCCACCTTTCAAGAAGAAACTCTCTCTATTATAGATAACTTCCCCGATTACGTCCGCATATGTACCGATGGATCTAAAACGGAAGACAGAGTAGGATGTGCTGCCATCCTCAATAACACGGAATGACTAGAACGAATTCCAAATAAAGCCTCGATTTATAGTGCTGAAATTCTAGCCATCAACTTAGCCCTTGACATTATTTCAACAAATTAACTCAAGAAGTTTATCATCTTCACAGATTCTAAATCTACTCTTACTTCTGTAAGAAACAAAGAATCAACCAACCCACTTATCATCAAACTTCTACATAGATTTAACCAGCTCTCCAAAAGCAAAATCATTAAACTCTACTGGATACCAAGTCATATTGGCATCTATGGTAATGAGAGGGCTGATTCAGCAGCAAAAAAATCATTACATCAAAATGTATCTGAGGTCAAGATCCCCTACTCCGACTTCAAATCAACAATCCACAAATTTATCAGAACTAAATGGCAAGAAACGTGGAATAATAGCCCAAACAATAAGCTCCAAAATATCCAACCTACCATCGGCGAATGGTATCCAGTCTACCGCAAGATAAGAAAGGAGGAAGTTACACTAACTAGACTAAGAATAGGACATACCCAGATTACCCATTCATACCTACTGAAAAACAAAGAACCCCCGATATGCACTGCATGCCAGGAACCCTTCACAGTAAAACACTTTTTGATTAGCTGCTATGACTTCTACTTCGTTCGATCAAAATATTACAGATCAAACAATTTAAAAGATCTATTTAACAACGTTGACCCAAGCAAAATATTCCAATTTCTAAAAGAAATTAGACTATATATGAAAATCTAAATCCCTTCCATACAACCCCCCCCACCCAAAACACTAACTATTCACCCCTGCTCATTACCCTCTTTAATAAAAATTTTTGTTTTTCCCTTAAAAGAAAGGTCGAAAACAACCAACTTTGAAAGTTTGAAGACAAACAACTCTGAAAGCAAAAACACCTTTTGTCCTTAAATGACCCTTTGGAGGTTGATAGGCCGTTAAACACAATCAATCACCCTAACCCAGAGTGATAGCACTTCTTAGGGTTCCAGCTATGGGCAAATAGTTAACCCTAAACTGGGGTCAAAACACTATGAAAGTATAAAAATAGACTTTTATAGAAAAATATACATTTTTGAAGGAAAAATATTACCAACAATACATTTAAAAAAAAAAATTATTACCATAACACATTTTTGAAGGAAAAAAAATTTATTCTCAGCAAAACATTTTTGAATACAAAATTATATGACATTTTCAGTTTTCTAAAATAAAAAAGAATAAAAACAAAAACATTCATTAAAATCTGACTAAATCAACTTTCTCACTATAACCGAATATTAAAAAAGAATGCTTCAAGACCCCCGCCTTTTTGGCATTAAATAACCCACAGAGGTGTTGATATGCCATTAAACAAAATTCAAACTAAGCTGTGCCTCCTCATTGTTAGAAATGGGGGTGGATAATTGAAAGAAAATATTGTTAGTCTATAAATATGGTGGTAGCTTTTTTTTTTTTTTTCTTTTCAAATAATTATGAACTTCTGAAGTTGTAATTACATCAGCAAACAACTTTTTCTTTTTTCACTGTTTCTAGAGAACTGTAAAAAAAAAAAAAGAAAATTTTTTTTTTTTTTTTTTTTTTTTTTTAAGTGACTCCCTCCCCTACTACAATACAATCCCCCACAAAGAATTGCTGACAATGGTAAAGATACGAACAATTCTCTTGGTGCACTGAAAAGATTTCTTTCTCCATTATCTTGTGTCAGAGATACTAATAATACAACCCTTATCAGACGACCATAGTCTGATTGCAGCTCGGGTTGATGAATCAGAGAGCTGAGTTTAAATTCCAGTAGAGTATATTTCAGTGAACATGACGGCATGACATGACTGATCGTGAATGCGTAATGAGGTTCACGTTGCATTCACAGAATGTGAAGTTTTCGTAAATTTAATTTCGCCGTTAGACATTTGAACTAGTATAATTACAACACGCTTGTATACCGTTATAATGGGGCCTCACATCAGTGAGTGAGGCCGGTGTGCAAGTGAAACCGTTGAGAGGAAGGCCCTGAAACGGTGCACATTCTCTCTTGATGACCCTAATTTAAATATAAATTCGAAATGAATGCATTAAAAAAATTCAATGAAGTCATATGCCGTAGAGAAGTTCGGTGGAAATGTCATTGGCTTGAGGAGCATTATACATTCAGGTGAGTTTCAAGTACTTTCCAGTAATTTCCTTCTTCACTGCATTTACGTACTTGGAAAAGGCATGAGTCCAATTCACCTCCCACAGTTTTGTAGCTTTGAATGGCAACCAGTCTATATAACCCTGGATGTGCATTGTGGTGTTACGGATATCTGATCCCATTGAGAAATGAGAGAACCAAGTTCAAATTCCAGTTGAATTCATTTCATCCACCTACGCACAAATAAATTTAATCTATCTCTTCTCCTTCCAGCTATGGATTAAATAGTAGAACAGATTGGGTTCCATCGCCTTGGTTGGCAACCAGTCTATTACCAAAAGTAATGGCAATCTAGTGCACGAAAATCTTCTGCCTAGTCAATCATGTCTTGAAAGAGATATGATTGCCAAATGTGTATCACGTATGGCAATTAACAGACTGACTGATTATAATAGTTGGAAACGTAATTAAAGCTTCTACTAGGCATAAAGTGGGGGATCAGTTTTCTATTGTTATTCAGTATTAAACTGATCCTTCTATATTAGTTAAAATTAATATAATCAGAAACAAATACAATTAAAGCTTCTGTTGGTCCTAAAGTGGGGGATCTGTTTTTTATTGTTATAAAGTAATAAACTAATACCCCATCAATTACTACTTATTAATATCGTATAATCTATGGCTATATCGTGTTGAATGCACCAGTTCCCCTCCGAGCATCAAAGTTAAGCAATATCAAGCCTGGTCAGTACTTAAATGGGTGACCATTTGGGAATACCAGATGCTGTAAACGTAAGAACCAAGAATGGTCCACTGATCCTCTAGGTTTGGGGGTTGGGTGCAGGGCTAACAACCCTACCCAGTAAAAAAACAGTTTGTTACAGAAACAGCAACAAAAGTTGCTGCCCTATGCACCATTGAGTGTGATGGATAAATGATGTTGATGAATATCATATAATTCATCTCTTCTCCCTCTAGATATGAGTAGAATAGCAGGACAGATTGGCTTCTATAGCCTTGATTGGCAACCGGTGTATTGTGGAAAGTAATGGCAACCTACCATGAGAAAATCTTTTGCCTAGTCAGTCGTATCACTTTCAAGGTATGATTGCCCAAGCGTGTATCATGTATGGCAATTAACTCACTGATGAAACCTTGGCAAAGCATATAGTATGCAGGTAAGGAAAGTTATTGGTTGCATTGATTGGATGAGATGACATATGTTGTGTTTAATACATGTATACACTTTTTTATTTGAACAGTCAAATAATATCAAAACTTATTTATAAAAGGAACTTTGTGTGTGTGTGTCTGTTACCTATAGACTCCGAAACGGCTGAACCGATTTTCTTGAAAATTTACACAGTTGTACTATAAGCGTCTGCGAATGTTCTTAGCTAGGTTTTGTGTCGAGGTACCCCTGATAAATATCGATAATCGAAAAAATCGGATTATAGAAGGAGTGGTCCGATTTTAATCAAATTTGATACGCTCATAGACAAAGACATAAGAAACGATATTCAGAAATTTCAAGGTTGCAGTTCTTACAATGGTGCAGAAAATCAATTTTATATATATATATATAAAAGGCAAGATGTTTGTGGGTGTGTGTCTGTTTATCTGTCTGTATGTCCTTTATACAAATCCACAATTTTTATCCGATTCTCACCAAACTTCACACAAATATTCTTTAGTCTGAGCTCCAGGACCATGGATTAGTTTTAAAGCTTTCATTACACCCGAGCAACGCCGGGCTATACTGCTAGTTTGAGATAATTGTCTATTAACGTGCTTACTTGAGAATTGGTTACACCAAAAGTTTGATAAAAATCAGAACTATCGTAGAGAATTTGAAGTGTACCCTGCACTCAAGCATAAGCAAGAACAAAGGAGTGTAATAGGAGCACTGGGTAGAAGGATTTATTCACCTGTTAACTTTTCTCTTATAGGCATTGTCATATCCATGATACAACAACATTGAAACTCACAGACAGATCAGAATGAGTGAAAGGAAAAAGAATGACAAACATTTGTTTTGAGAGAGACTTTTATATTCTATGATATACACAAAATTAAACATATGTACAAGTACCCCACGTGGAGAAATACATATAAATATCTAATGCAGAGCAAAGTACAAGGAGGAACAAAAGGGAAGGTCTTAGATAAAATTTGAAGATATTGTTTTGGAGATTTACGAAATAGATTAACAACTGACATATTTAATTTATTTGTTCGAACATTACTTTTATTATCTGCTCTCTTTTTTTTTTTTTTTTTTTTAAATCATTTCACCCCAAGCAAGGCATTCCACTGCCACTATTGCACATGGGGCTACATAGGGCATAGGGGAAGGTAAAGAGAAGGAGTGGTTAGACATAGGGAATGTCAGGAGGAAGGTGATAGATGGGTAAGGATACCGAGGATGAGGATTGGTGTGTTAGGAGGTGTCTATTAACCTTACATTTAAACTCCTGGAGATTGTAGCCGTCGGGGAAGCAATCATGTGGAAGGGAATTCCACAGTCGGGAAGTGCGAGAAAAGAAACTGTTGGAGTAGAAGTTGTGGTTGCATTTTATCGGTTTCACTGTAAAAGGGTGGGATCTAGTTGCTAATCTAGTATCTCGTCCAAATTCGTATCTAGGGGGCACCAGTGATCTAAGTTCATCAGAGCAGAAGCTGTGAAAGTATTTATAGAAGAGACACAGGGAAGCCATGTCGCACCTGTGGGAGAGAGACTGCAGGTGGTCTGCCAAGTCGGTATCTATCACATTGCAGACCCTCCGCTGTACCTTATCGAGAAGCCCGAGGAGAATCGCGGAGGCACCCGACCAGATATGGCGGCAGTATTCAATGCACAGGTGGATGGTAGATTTATATATGTGCAGGATAGATTTAGACGGAAAAAAATTTCTGGGCCCTACACAGAGAACTGACTTTCATAGCAGCGGATTTAGTAATGGATTTGATATAGTCATTCCATTTGAGGTCCGCTGAAAGTGTGAGACCAAGGAGGTCCGTTTTTAACTTAACAGTGTATGTGTAATATATATATATATATATATATATATATATAAAAACTCTATCCACTTGGATATTTTTTGAGAAATTCTGTTATGAAAATATGTCATTGAGCAGGATTTGAACCTGCAACCCTTAATGACATAGAATCCATCAATTGATCTGATGCATCTTAGACTGCTCAACCATGAATAATTTCACAGTCTAAATGAAGCCAAATTAAGCTTTGTAAACATAAATTTTTTTGATTTCTCGTAAATATTCCTTTCTGCTCTGAAAGTTTATCATAATGTAAATAAACAAAAAGTTTGAAGATATTTCTGATCTGGAAAAGCCACTTTTTATGACTCCAGATTTAAAATAGTGAATGAAATAATATAACAAATTGAGTCCCTGTATATTAAGTCCAAGCAACCTTCCTTCTGTAAGTGTAAGGAATGCTTGTTGGGTCAATGGAATCTGTGATTTATATTGCTCATTCCTTGCCAGCAACCCCTCCCCATTTTTTTTTTTTTTTTTTTTTGTGCACATAATTGTGTCATATCTTTGACTGAATTTGGAAGAGCAAAGAGCAATAACCATTTTGTTGGGTATGTTTCCTCCCCCTTTATAGTGATTGATAATTTTTTTGCTCTTCATTTGCCTTTATTGAAATAATATTTGTATATATTAGGTGAATGTTGACTTTTAAAATGTCTTATTTTTAAAGCCTTAATAAAAACAAAAAATATAGCTCTCCCTACACACAGATTTTTCTCATATGCGAAATCCTGGATTCTGTAGATCTACTTCCTTTATAGGTTGACTAAAATCTACTGAATAACAAGGCAACCAGATTAAACTAATTCAGAACCTAATGGAGTAAAGTTTTGCAAATTTTTACAAAGAAAGCTGGCAAATTAATTTTGTCATTGCCTTTTAGCAAACAATTTTAGAAATTACATAAATTTAATTTAGTCAAATGATATTGAGATAATTTTCTATTTGTTGTAAACCTTGACATTAACCCTTAGCTTGTCAAATAAATTAGAATAAAAACGTGTGTATGAAATTTTTTCATTAACAAACAAAAATTTAATTGTCTTCTGAAATTGTCTTCAACCAAAATTATTATTAGTGTGGTAAGAATTTATTTTCTTTTCATAATTCAACTACACTACCAGCCATAATTATTAGGCCACCACAGTGTCTTTAAAAAATGATGTATTTCATACTATATTTTAGTATTTATTGCCAAGTAAATAATTGTAAATGAAAATACAATGGTTCTTTTGTTAATACTGCACAATAACATGTGCATCAAATGAATTTATAAATATATTGCAGTTTCATCAATGAAATAATGAAGAAAATTTAGAGGTATTCGGATGAGTTCATCTTTGCTTTTTTGCCTTGTAAAATTTTGCAAAGTAATAATAACAAAAGAACCATTCTATTTTCATTTAGAATTATCCACTTAAAAATAGTATGAAATACATCATTTCTTTAAAAAAACTGGTGTGGCCTAATAATTATGGCCAGTAGTGTATATGCAATTAATTATATATATATATATATATATATATATATATATATATATATATAATTTTATTTATTGATTTATTTAATTTTTTTTGTGTGTAATTGCCTTTTCTGAAAAAAATGTTTTAACAAGGTTGATTAAATTTTGAAAGACCGCCACCTCTAAGATCTTCAAATGATAGTGACTAAAATGCCCCCTCCCAATATTTGCTGAATATGTGAGCAATGACAGTTTTAGAGAAAATGGAAATGAAAAGGAAACTTATACTTAACATACGGAATTAAATCAGTCTGAGGATAGCATGGACTAAATATGTGAAAATGTTAAAAAAGAATTTGTGATCAGTCTTCCATGAAATGGAATGTGCTGACTTTCTTTGTTTCCAAGAAACTCTGCTTAATGACAGATGATGACTTGCATATCAGCACTATGTGTACCACACTTTGAGTATCTCTACCTTAGGACATAACTAAAATTTCTGACCTCAAAATTATTTTCTAAATCTGTAAACTTTTTTCATCTTCGAAAAAGTTTGTTAACTTACTTTCTGTTAAAAAACGCCAATATGCTGCATGACATTATAATAAACATCAATTGAATACTGTTGCCATATCTGGTCTGATGCTCCTGCTATTCATCTTGAAGGTCCTTGACAAAATTCAAAGGAGGGTCTTCAGGATAATTGGTCCTGACTTTGCACCATCTTCAGTGACTTTCTCACCATCGTGACATGGCTTCTCTCTGTCTTTTTTACAAGTATTTTTATGGAAAAAGCTTTATCATCTGCCTGTTTAAAACGCACCCCACAAAGTGTAAGAGCTCCTTTTCTAGTCTCCCTGTTCAAAACAAACCCCCCTAAGATAGTTCATTTTCTTGCCTGCCTGCCCAAAACACCCTCCTCTGGCAGCAAAAGCTCCTTTTCATGTCTGCCTGCAAACCCCGCGCATGACAAGGATCCGTCTTCTGTTTTGGCCAAACCTTTGGTTTGTTTCTAACATTAATTGGCAACCTTGATCTCATGAGTTATCAACTTATATTTAGTGTATCGAGACAGCAAATAATTCTCTAAACATATACTGTTAAATATAAGAGACAATGAATGTCTATTATGTTTAATCATGAGCCATTCTAAACATTGTATTTTGGCTTTAATTTCAGTTGAAAATAAAGACAAAAACTCTCCAACATTTGGATAATTTTTTTTAAGTTGGTTTCAGCTCACATGAGCCATCGTTAGAGAGGTTATAAGTGATGGTTGATGTTTTGTGTTACCTTCCTTAAAACCTCTCTGCTTATGTGAGCCGAAAGCTTAGAACCAATTTTATAAAAAATTATCCAAATGTCTCTTCCTGATGCTCAGTATTAATTTCCTTTTCGTTTCCATCATTTCCAAAACCTCATCATTGCTATTTGCAGCATCCTTCTGTAGAACGACATTTCAGTTGCTTCAAGTTTTTCCTTCAGCTTTGATGTTATTGTCCAACATTCACTGCCATATTGAAGGACGGACATCACAGCAATCCAGTACTCTCTTCCTTGTTTCTAGTGAAATTTTCCTGTCTCTTAACACGTTGCTCAACTTCTGGAATGCATCCTTTGCCATGCGAATTCGTGATCAGATCTCTGTGTTGCACTTTCCGTCTTCTGTTAGGAGACATCCCAGGTATTTAAATTTTTGTATCTGCTTGATTTTAGTATCCCCAACTTGTATTTCGCATTTTAGGCTTCCCTTTTTGCTGATGACTATGCATTTGTTTTACTTGCAGTTTATTTGTAGTCCTTGTCACTCTCTTCAGCTACCTTCTGTAGGAGGTCTTGTAGTTTCTTTTCTGTGTCTGCTATCAACACTGTATTATCTGTGTACCTTATGTTGTTCAAATTGTGGTCTCCGAAGACAGATCCTGGCATAACATCTAGGGTCCTCAGAATAGTCTGGCCTTATAAGTTGAATAGATCCGGTGAAAAGACACATCCTTGTCTTATGCCCCTTTCAATCTTAGTATAATTGCTGAATTTGTTACCTGCCCGTATGCAGGTGGTTTGCTTCCAGTAGAGGTTCTTGATTACTCTGATGTTTGCTAAATATGTCGAGGTTGCTGAGCATTTCTATTAATTCCTTGTGGCCTAATTCGTCAAACGCCTTGGCATAGTCTAAAAAGCACAGGTTTTTTTTTTTCCTTTTGTATCGCCCTTTCTGATAGCATCCTAATCATAAATATCGCATTCGTTGTTCCAGTGTCTTTAACAAAACCGCACTGTTCTTCTCCTATTTCCGGCCTTTTTTTACCTGATTGATTTTAGTATCCCCAACCGGTAATTGGCATTTTAGGCTCCTTTGTTTGCTGATGACCATACATTGTTTTCTTGTAGTTTATTTGTAGTTCTTTCTTTTGACTTTCTTCATCTTGCTTTTTAGGGAGGTCTTGTTATTTTTCTTTCCGTGTCAGCTATCAATACTGTATCATCTGCGTATCTTATGTTGTTCAGATTGTGGCCACCAATGACAAATCCTGACATAACTTCTTGGGTCCTCAAAATAGTCTGGCTAGCAATCACAAAAAGACAAAGATAAATGTAATTACTCTATGATAGGATAACATCTCAACTTAATGATGATGATATAAGCAATGTCGGTTGCCATTAAATTTTTGTACTTGATTGCTTGGCATTTTTGGGCTCCTCCGTTTGCTGATGACCATATATTCGGTTTTCTTGTCGTTTATTTGTAGTCCTTTCTTTTGATTTTCTTCATCTTGCTTTTTAGGGAGGTCTTGTTATTTTTCTTTCCGTGTCAGCTATCGGCACTGTATCATCTGCGTATCTTATGTTGTTCAGAAAGCTTAGAACCAATTTAATAAAAAATTATCCAAATGTCTCTTCCTGATGCTCAGTATTAATTTCCTTTTTGTTTCCATCATTTCCAAGACCTCATCATTGCTCACATGCTCGATCCATGATATTCGCAGCATCCTTCTGTAGAACGACATTTCAGTTGCTTCAAGTTTTTCCTTCATCTTTGATGATATTGTCCAGCATTCATTGCCATATTGAAGGACAGACCTCACATAGCAATCCAGGACTCTCTTCTTTGTTTCTAGTGAAATTTTCCTGTCTCTTAATATTCTGCTCAGCTTCTGGAATGTGTTCTTGACCATTCTAATTCGCTTTCGTATCTCAGTGTCGCACTTTCCATCTTCCGTTCGACCACTTCCCAAGTACTTGAATCTTTTACTTGTTTGATTTTAGTATCCCCAACCGGTAATTGGCATTTTAGGCTCCTCTGTTTGCTGATGACCATACATTCCGTTTTCTTGTAGCTTATTTGTAGTCCTTTCTTTTGACTTTCTTCATCTTGCTTTTAGGGAGGTCTTGTTATTTTTCTTTCTGTGTCAGCTATCAGCACTGTATCATCTGCGTATCTTATGTTGTTCAGCAGATTGTGAGCACCAATGGCATAACTTCTAGGGTCCCCAGAATAGTCTTGCTGTACAAGTTGAATAGATCTGGTGAAAAGACACATCCTTGTCTTACGCCCCTTTTCTATCTTTGTATCTTGTGGCAAAAACATTGCAAATTGAATTCCTTTTGATAATATAAAATTGGTGTGTAACAAATTCAAAGCGTTTGTTAGAATTCGATTTTAACAAAAATATCAAATAGCTATAGATGTGCAGGTCGTGTAACAATTGTTAGTGGTGAAAATTAGATTACCATGCAGAGTTCAAATTCTGCAACCAACAAAAATGTTATGAAATTTTTACAGAAAAATTAGTGTTGACCGACATTTTTTTTTTTTTGTTCATAATCATATTGCTCCAAGCAAGGCATTCTACTGCCACTATTTTTTCAGGAGGTTACATAAGAGGAAAGTTATGAGAAAGAGTGACAGGTTATAAGGGGTGTCAGGAAGTGGGTAAGAGAAGGATGAGAATACTGATGAGTGGAGTGGATGGAGAAAGGAGCATGAGGGAGAGGATGCAGGTTAATGAGATAAGAGATGACTATTGACTTTACATTTAAATTCTTGGAGATTGTAGCTCTTGGGAAAGCAAGTAGATGGAAGGGAATTCCACAAGTGGGAAGTGTGAGAAAAGAAGCTGTTGGAGTAGAATTTGGTTTACATTTTATTGGTTTCAAAGTAAAAGGGTGGGACTTAGTTGCTAATCTTGTGGCTTGAGTAAATTCATATATAGGGGGCACCAGTGAGCTAAACTTATTTATTTATTTATTTAAACTTATTTGAACAATATTTTTAACCCTAGAACACTAACCATGCCTATATAGTACCCAGTGCAGATTTTCCTGTTTTTAATTATTTTCCGTACCTGATTTTCTTATCTAAATGTTTTTCAGTTCCTATTAATTTTAACTTGAAGTTTGAAGTGCCTGCAAGTAAAATATTTCAAATAAAGATTTACATTTAATTTTTTTAATTTTATTATTTTCTTTTTCATTTTTTTTTTTTTTTTGATATTTTCAAAATCAGGTATGATTACCCATGGTTAGTAGTGCTGTAATTTTAATTGATGGTTAGTTTTCTAGGGTTAATGTTGTGGATGTTTCAGTTGTGTTTGCTTACATGAGGATATGAACCAGAGCAGAAATGAATATTTTAAAGAAATCAGAAAAATACATATTTATATGGCTTAATTTGAACTTCAATTACCATGAAATCTTCTGTGGTCGAGTGGGAAGACATGTTAGATCTTATGACGGCATCTCCCCAGTGTAAGGGAGTATGCGAGTTCGAATCATGCCAGAAGATAGATATTTTCCAAACAAGATTTCTTGAATATTCAGGCTGGTGGATATTAAAAATATACAGTTTAATAATAGAAAAAAAAACAAAAAAAAAAACAGACTCTCCACTCAAATATAATGTCAGTTAATACCAATTTTGTAAGTTTCTGTAAAAATTTCATAGTAGTGTTTAATTGTGATAATGTTTAGTGCCAAGGTTTTTTTTATTTTTTTATGTTTTTATTTTATTTATTTTATTTTTTTTTTTGTGGTTTTGCTGATAAAATGTATTTTGGCAAGCAGGGTTTTTATCATAAAGTGCTCGATATTGGGGTGGAGATAGAGCATTGATAAGTACTAGCGAAACCCATGGAATTTCCACGGAAGGATAATTATGATTTCCTGGAAAAATTTTACTTTGTACATACTAAATGATAGTAACGTCTTCAGACATAAAGATATTGGATAATAAAATAATGATAACACAGAGTATAATTTTATTAAAATATTTATAAAAGTAATTTACTGTGAGAGATTTTAAAAGAGAAAATGTTCTCTTTTTTTTTTCTTCTTTTTTTTCTTTTTTTTTTTAATACTGAAAAATCATGGCTCCTGTGTCCATTGTAAACATTTTATCAAGATTTTTAAAAAATAATTTCAAAAATAATTTCATACATTTGTGAATGAGTACTGATAGTTTAATTAAAATCTAATTATTTGAATTTTGCAAGAATTTTCAAATTAATGTGTTTGTCACCGGAAAAAGTGTGATGCAATCATTATGTTTCCATTGTAAAACGGTCGTAACGTTTCTTTAGCCGCTAACTCAAATCAAAACAAAACTTTGACAAAATTTCAGAAATGTTAGAAAGGATTAAAAAATTTTCCAAAATAATTAGTTACTTTAAAGGCTCCTGTGCCCATTGTAAACAGAAAAGAGTAATGGCCAAGGATGTAGAGGCTAGAAATTTTGTTGTTAGGTTGTGGGATATGACAACAAACCTACCTATTTTTACTATATTTACAGTACACACGCATATATATGCATACAATTACTCTACAACCACCAGCTTAAGCTGCTACTGATACAATAATGCTATAAGCTCTCTTCCACTTTACTACCCTTCTGTTTGGCAAAGGTGAGCGAAAGGCTGAGGAGAGTAAAAAAAGTAGAGGGGAAGGAAAAGCTTGTATAGAGTGTAGTATAACGGACAGAGGAACTAAGGAAGGAACACACAGAATTATAATATAGATAAAGTTTGTTTCTTTGTTGCATTCACTTTCACACAAATACTTGGATTGGAAAACATTTCAATTTGTTTTCTTTTCTCTAACTAGACAAAGTTTTGGTTAAGGGAAATGGTTGAGAAGAATAAATCAGAATTCAAAACTGGTGGGACAGGGTTCTGGTTAACTTTAGAGTGGTGAGGTTGTGTCCTCTCCCTCACCCACAAAGGAGAATAGCTGAGATGGTGGGTTTGAATAGATGATGAAATCTTTTATGTCAACTTTTCAAGGAAGATTGACTTCTTGTAAGTGAATTATTAAAATTATTAAACTAGATTTGGCCTTGCTGGGCAATTATTTTTTTTTTTTTCATTTTACTCTAAACAAGGTGATAGTCACTATGAAACTGTTAGTGTAGGACTTACAATAATATGAGAAGAAAACATAATTAAGGAGAGAGAACAATAAAAGAGGAATTAAGAAGACAGAAGATTACGATCGACTTTGAATTTCAATTTTTAAAAATCGAAATTGACTGGAAAGCAAGAAGACGGAAGAGAGTTCCACAAACGAGAGAAGAAACTGTTAGCATAGGACTTATATTAATGAGAAGAAAACATAATTAAGGAGAGAGAACAATAAAAGAACAGGAATTAAGAAGACGGTAGATAACGATTGACATTGCATTTAAATTTTTGAAGATCGAAGTTGACAGGAAAACTATGAGCTAGAAGAGTTGCACAAGTGAGACATGCAATAGAAGCTGTTAGCATAGAACTTTTATTTTCTTTTCTTTTTATAATCATATCGCCCCCAAACAAGGCATTTTACTGCCACTGTTTTGCAGGGGGTTACATAAGAGGAAAGTTATGAAAAAAGAGTGACAAGTTATGGGGTGGGGGTCAGGAAGTGGGTAAGGGAAGGACGAGAATACTGATGAGAGTAGAGTGGACAGAGAAAGGAGCATGAGAGAGAGGATGCAGGTTAATGAGATAGGAGATGACTATTGACTTTACATTTAAATTCTTGAAGATTGTAGCTGTCAGGAAAGCAAGTAAACGGAACGGAATTCCACAGGCGGAATGTGTGAGAAAAGAAGCTGTTAGAGTAGAATTTGCGTTTACATTTAATTGGTTTTAAATTAAAAGGGTGGGACCTAGTTGATAATCTTGTGGCTTGAGTAAATTCATGTATAGGGGGCACCAGTGAGCTAAGTTCATTGGAGCCGAAGCCGTGAAAGTATTTGTAGAAGAGACACAGGGAAGCCATATTGCGCCGGTGAGAAAGTGACTGTATCTGAGCTGCCAAGTCTGAATTGATCAAATTATAGATTATGTCAAGGACACCTAGGTGGATAGCAGGAGCACCCGACCAGATATGGCTGCAGTATTCTGTGCATGGGCGAATGGTAGATTAATATACGTGTTGGATTGTTTCAAACAGGAAAAATTACCTGGCCCTACACAGAGAACCAACCTTCTTAGCAGCGGATTTAGCTATGGATTCTATATAGTCCTTCACTTGAGTTAACCTGAGGAGGCACATATAACTTATGGTTATATCTCGCCATTTCAGCTGTAAAATGATGAGACCCAACTACCAACTGCACTTAAGTTCATAAACTCTAGGAAGTTTCATCAGAACAATTACTGTGAAATTATTTCTTGGAAAGGCACAGGGAAGCTATGTTTTGGTGGCAGGAAAGTGATTGAAGCTGAGATGTCAGGTCAAGACCAATAACATTTATGAATTATTTCTGATTAAGAGTGTAAAGACAAAATTTAATAAACTACAACGTTGCATTTAAATTCTAAGATCAAACTTGAGTGAAGAAACAAGCCAGGAGAGAGTTTCACAAGCAAGATGTGTGATAGAAAAAACTGTTCGCGCAGAACTTATGGTTATATCTAGCCAATTCAACTGTATAATGATGAGACCTAACTACCAATCTAGTCAGTCAGTCAGTTAAGTGTCATACGTGATACACACTTGGGCGATCATGTCTCTTTTGAGACATGACTGACTGGGCAGAAGATTATCCCGGAGTAGGTTGCCATTGCTTTCTACAGTAGACTGGTTACTGACCAAGGCTATAGAACCCAGTCTATCCTGTTACTTAACCCATAACTGGAAGGAATAGACAGATTAATGCCTTTTCCAAGGGTATCTGCATGTAAGTGAATACAATGAATTCGGCTGGAATTTGAACTTGGCTCCCCGACTTCTCGTTTCGAGCCGATATCTAATGCACCACAAACTGCTTAAATTCATAGAATATAAATAGCAAAGAGGAAAGTTCATCAGAAAGTTTAGCTTGAAATGCCGATATATCGGTTCCCACTAAGTGATACTTCTAGAAATCTGTAAGAATTTCCTAGAGAAGAGAATATGTAACATGTAATAATGAAGGTACCTGGGAGTAAGCTGCAGTTGATGTAAAAAAAATAAAAATAAAATGCTTCTCTTGATTCCAGTTCAAATGATGCAGAACTGTTGCCATAGTTACTTCCGTCTCCCACAAAGACAACTGGAGCAGGGTTTGTCGATAGAATTTCAAACATATCATGCAGGACGTTTATTTCTATTGATGAAATTCAGGCAAACATTGTCTATTGGGGAATTGGATTTCTTCCCCAGGGAAATCTGATAACTTATCTAATTTTATTGAATATTCTACTGGTTAGGGTCAGTGTACAAATATTGTTGTATTTTGAAAAGGCCAATTTTATTGGTTAGAAACTGTGTTTTTCTTGACAAAATCAATGGATTGATTTCTCTTATACTCACTTCGTTTATTTGTATAGTTAAAGGTTGGTTGGTTGTTTTGTTTTTATGGCAAATCACCCTCAGCGGGTCATTTATTGCCAACTAAACCTTATTTATTGCTGGTAATACCTTTTTCTTTCAACAATTTATTGTTGTTTATATTAGTTTTTGTGTCTAGTAATACATTTTTCTTTTTTTAGTATCAAGATTCACTGGGATTTGTTTTTAAGGGCAGGGTCCCCAAGTCCTACCCTTGTTATTTAATCCATAACTGGAGGGAAGGGACAGATTAATACCTTTCCCAAGGGTACCAGTGCTTAAGTGAATGAATGGTATTCAACTGGAATTCGAACTCGGCTCACTGATTTCTCTTTCCGAGCCGATATCCACTGCATCACAACGCACATCCGTCACCCATTTAAATACTGACCAGGCTCAACGTTGCTTAACTTCGGTGATTGAGCGAGAACCGGTGTGTTCAATGTGATAGGCCGTAAGCCCTATAGTTAAAGGCAATTTGCTTCTGGGTATGACTATCAATTACATCCGGCAGCAAGGCTTCTGATCAGGAGGTTGTGAGGAGCATGGAACCAACTCATTATTGCTAAATCAGGTTATAGAAGGAGTGGTCCGATTTTAATCAAATTTGATATGCTCATAGACAAAGACATAAGAAATGATATTCAATAGTTTCAAGGTTGCAGTTCTTACAATAGTGCAGAAAATTGATTATTTATATATATATATATATATATATATATATATATATATATATATATATATATATATATATATATAAAGGCAAGATTTTTGTGTGTGTCTGTTTATCTGCCTGTATGTCTTTTTTTTTTTTTTTTCTCCAGCCCTTTTATTTTAGTTTTTGCTTCAGGATTGGCTCTAAGTAGGTATAATTGTAGTTCTTAGTCTCAGCCATGATACCGTTTACTCAGAGGACTTATTTAGCATTCAAAATTCAGTTTACGATGAAAAAAAAACTTATTTGATATCGGTACCATGAAATCAAAATTTGACTTACATCCATTTATTTTTCTTTCAGTCTACGGTTTCACTTCAACTGGAAACAACTATTGTTCTTTAGTCTTTTGTGCCAACGTCCAAAGAGTCTGAGCTTCAGGACCATGAATTAGTTTTAAAGCTTTCATTACACCCGAGCAATGCCGGGCTATACTGCTAGTATCATATATATATTTTTTCTAAACATATACTGTTAAATATAAGAGACAATGTCTATTATTTTTAATCATGAGTCGTTCTAAACATTGTATTTTTGCTTTAATGTCAGGTGAAAATAAAGACAAAAATTGTTCAGTGCTTGGATAATTTTTTATTATGCTGATTTTAAGCTTTTTATCATTTTTTGTTTATTGTGACTGTTATTGTTGCATAGCAATGTTTTATGTCAACACAAGATAAAATCGTCTTTGATGGTGGATGTCTTTGTTAACATCGCTGTAACCACTCTGAAGATGGCACATATGAGTCGAAAGCTTAGAACCAGCATAATAAAAAAATGATTCAAATGTTGGAGAATTTTTGTCTTTATTTTCACCTGAAATTAAAGCCAAAATATGATGTTTAGAACGGCTCATGATTAAACATAATAAACATTCATTGTCTGTTATATTTAACAGTATGTTTAGTAAATAATTATTTGCTGCCTCGATACACATACACACACACATATATATATATATATATATATATATATATATATATATAGTTCATAAATCTGAAAACAAATGGTTTGGAAGTAAATCTCAAAGGATCCTATTAATATTAATACTTATCCTGGCAGAGGACTCAAAATAATGAAATTTATTTACAAAGCCAATATTTATTACATGTAAAAATTCAAATTTTCTTGAAATGGATTGCCATTTTAAAAAGACTATTTGATTTAAGAATATTTGAAATTTTTTATATGTAACACTCACACACAGACACTCACTCACTCATACACAGACACTCACTCACTCACTCACTCACACACAGACACTCACTCACTCACAGACACTCACTCACTCACTCACACACAGACACTCACTCACTCACACTCACTCACTCACACTCAGACACTCACTCACTCACTCACTCACACACAGACACTCACTCACTCACTCACACACAGACACTCACTCACTCACTCACACACAGACACTCACTCACTCACTCACACACAGACACTCACTCACTCACTCACACACAGACACTCACTCACTCACACACAGACACTCACTCACTCACTCACACACAGACACTCACTCACTCACTCACACACAGACACTCACTCACTCACTCACACACAGACACTCACTCACTCACTCACACACAGACACTCACTCACTCACTCACACACAGACACTCACTCACTCACTCACACACAGACACTCACTCACTCACTCACACACAGACACTCACTCACTCACTCACACACAGACACTCACTCACTCACTCACACACAGACACTCACTCACTCACTCACACACAGACACTCACTCACACACAGACACTCACTCACTCACACACAGACACTCACTCACACACAGACACTCACTCACTCACACACAGACACTCACTCACACACAGACACTCACTCACTCACACACAGACACTCACTCACACACAGACACTCACTCACTCACACACAGACACTCACTCACTCACTCACACACAGACACTCACTCACTCACTCACAGACACTCACTCACTCACTCACACACAGACACTCACTCACTCACACTCACACACAGACACTCACTCACTCACACTCACACACAGACACTCACTCACTCACACTCACACACAGACACTCACTCACTCACACTCACACACAGATCAACAACACATTTTTATCATAAAAATAAATATCCAGCTGACAGTCCATCTTTATATTAGAAAAAAATTAAAAAATTAATACATTTTTTTTAACCCTCTCACAAAAAAGGCCAGCAATACATTTTTATAGCAAACTGACCAACTTTGAGTTTTATAGAAAATGGAAGACATGGTATTTGTTATGATTAATCTCATTTCTTGTTAGGAGAAACCAGTTTTCTCGCCTCTCTTGTTTTCGTAAAATTATTTTGATAAAGAAAACTCTTTTTAGAAGAGGCTCATCCATTGTTTCCTGTTTAGGATGCAGTTTCCAGTTTTCTCTTTTCCAATCTTCTCACTTTTTTTTTCAATTGGAGTAGATAGACTAAACTATCGCCCGGTTCACACTCCACCCACATCTATTGAACAGGTGAAGAGGCTCATCCCTTGTTTCCTGGTTAGGATGCGGTTTCTGGTTTTCTCTTTTACAATCTTTTCACTCTTATGTAGCCCCCTGCACATCAGTGGTGTTACTGCCTTCCTCGGGGTGATATGATTTAAAAAAAAAAAAAGGCATAAAAAGTACCTTACTTTGCCTTCTTTTGCCAAAACCACAGTCCAGATAGTTTTTGATCAGATTTTGTATGTACTGGCAAAAAAAATGTGTGAGAAGGTTGTTTTTTTTTTTCCTCTTAACACCACTATTACTCCCTCGGTAATTTTTAGTTTCTAAAAAGCTGTTGTTTATAATTTTAATGAGATCCAAACATGAAACTGGATTTGTTTTTTCTTTTTCTTGAGACTGAAGTTCAAAAAATCACTTATGGATTTCATTAGATTATTTATTTTTAAAAATGTGTTCCTATTTACAAGCTTACGGCCTATCACGTTGAACGCACCGGTTCTTGCTCGATCACCGAAGTTAAGCAACGTTGAGCCTGGTCAGTACTTAGGTGGGTGACTGCTTGGGAATACCAGATGCTGTAAGCATTTAGTGACGGATGTCTGTTGTGGTGCAGTGGATATCAGCTCGGAAAGAGAAATCAGTGAGCTGAGTTCAAATTCCAGTTGAATACCATGCATTCACTTAAGCACTGGTGCCCTTGGGAAAGGTATTAATTCGTCTCTTCCCTCCAGTTATGGGTTAAATAATAGAGTAGAACTTGAAGACCCTGCCCTTAAAAACAAATCCCAATGAATCTTGATACTCAAAAAGAAAAAATTATAACTAGACACAAAACTTGTATAAAAACAACAATAAATTGTAGAAAGAAAAAAGGTATTGTCAGCAATAAATAAATAAAATTTAGTTAGCAATAAATGACCCGCCAAGGTTGATATGCCATAAAACAAAACAACCAACCAACCTATTTACAATTTTCATTGGCAGGAGTGATCTGCAAAATCATGTGTTCTCTTATTCAAGGAAGGACCCCCTTTCAAATTTCAAACTACAGTGAATGGATGTAACAAAAAAAAAAAAATACCCCAAACAAAAATGACAAAGAAATGGTTTCTGAGTTATAGGATGTACACATCCTTCTAGTTATTAAATTAATCCTTTGAAAATAAATGTCTAACCTTTTTTAACCAATGGGTTGCAAAAGAAAAAAAAGCTTTCTTTGTGATCCCTTTGAAGAGAATTTAATCATAGATGGACAAAAGCAGTAAGGAGCTAGATGGGAATATAAATGACAATTGTTGATAGTGCAGCTTAAAAGAAATTCCCTTATGCATTCACCTGTATTCCTGGCCAAGCCACGTGGCACTTCCAGTCTTCCTGGCCAAGCCACGTGGCACTTCCAGTCTTCCTGGCCAAGCCACGTGGCACTTCCAGTCTTCCTGGCCAAGCCACGTGGCACTTCCAGTCTTCCTGGCCAAGCCACGTGGCACTTCCAGTCTTCCTGGCCAAGCCACGTGGCACTTCCAGTCTTCCTGGCCAAGCCACGTGGCACTTCCAGTCTTCCTGGCCAAGCCACGTGGCACTTCCAGTCTTCCTGGCCAAGCCACGTGGCACTTCCAGTCTTCCTGGCCAAGCCACGTGGCACTTCCACGCTTCCTGGCCAAGCCACGTGGCACTTCCACGCTTCCTGGCCAAGCCACGTGGCACTTCCACGCTTCCTGGCCAAGCCACGTGGCACTTCCACGCTTCCTGGCCAAGCCACGTGGCACTTCCACGCTTCCTGGCCAAGCCACGTGGCACTTCCACGCTTCCTGGCCAAGCCACGTGGCACTTCCACGCTTCCTGGCCAAGCCACGTGGCACTTCCACGCTTCCTGGCCAAGCCACGTGGCACTTCCACGCTTCCTGGCCAAGCCACGTGGCACTTCCACGCTTCCTGGCCAAGCCACGTGGCACTTCCACGCTTCCTGGCCAAGCCACGTGGCACTTCCACGCTTCCTGGCCAAGCCACGTGGCACTTCCACGCTTCCTGGCCAAGCCACGTGGCACTTCCACGCTTCCTGGCCAAGCCACGTGGCACTTCCACGCTTCCTGGCCAAGCCACGTGGCACTTCCACGCTTCCTGGCCAAGCCACGTGGCACTTCCACGCTTCCTGGCCAAGCCACGTGGCACTTCCACGCTTCCTGGCCAAGCCACGTGGCACTTCCACGCTTCCTGGCCAAGCCACGTGGCACTTCCACGCTTCCTGGCCAAGCCACGTGGCACTTACATGCTTCCTCCTAATTTTCTATCTTGCCTCTCTTTTTCAGAAATACATGTGAAGACATCACATTTCTCTTTATTTTAACAAATGACTACAAACATACAGAAAATTTTAGATGGGAAACATGAAAATAGAAATATTATATAAATTAAAAAAACAAACAAAAAACAAAAGAACCCTTTCTTGCCTTTTTATAACCCTTTCCCATGAGTCTAACTTGTGTTACCACGGTACCATTCTAACCTGTTGGAGAGATGAGGATTTCTGTGCGGGGCTTAAAGTTATAGTGGTGTTCCATCCTGGTCAACGTGCACCAATCTAACACTTTCAAGGAAATGGCATTTCGATTAACATTTTACATTAATTTTTATGGCATAAAACTGCCAATGCTTGCCCGGGCCAATTCTCTCTTCTCTTATCAAACATTTCCTCTAGACTTTTAACGGAAACATTTCTTCTTAAATACAAAACTGGGACCCAGGGTGTCTGATCAAAGTTGCTGGTACAAACGACGGACGATGCAATCCCGATGTTGTTGGGCTGGTAACGAACATTAAGCTTCATATACTCGTCGTTTTTCAGTGCAACCGCTATGACGACGATACTTCTTAAAGTTCTTGGGCGACTATTAAGTTTAAAAAATCTGCAGCAAATTCAGGGTGATGATTAAACTTTTCAAATCATAAATCACTTTGTCAGGGACCACTCAATCCGACTTCTTCATAAAAATTAGTTTCACATAATCACTTCATAATCCAGTTCTTCTTGTTCTTTCATCGTCACCGTCTGAAACAACAGATACAATCTCCAACAAAAATCTCCGTCTGAAAAAATAGGACCAGACCCAAATGTAAGTAAAATATATTTTATATTTTACTTTCCCTTTTCATACAAAGACATCTTCAGTTTGGGAGGTTGTTTGGTCAGAGTTGTCATCAACTCTACTCCATCAGAGAGACCCGATCTTACTCAATCGCACGCTCCCACGGTTGTGGTCTGACTCACTTTTTCAGCATGACTACACGTTTATATAGAAAACCCGGTTGGTTATAACTGACCCTTGGCCATGCATGTGATTATCATGGGGCTCTGGTGACTTCATCCAAAGTTCCTTCTGGCTTACACAGCTCTATTTCAATTTTTAGTTGATAAAAGTTTTGTTCATTTGCATTGTCTTCTGATGATCCAGATTCAAAGGGCAAAACTTCCGCCATAGATCAGATTTCTCCAACAGTAAACAAAAGATGCTGGCTTAATTTCACTATTCCAATTTACTCCAATTTTTTTTATAAAAAAAAAAAAATAATATTGCCACGTTTATGATGTTTTGGCCGTTGTACGTTTCGGCCTTCTTCAGGTGCTAGGAATTTTGAACCCTTTAAACATTTATTTTTATTTTAAGCTTCTTTAGCCAATTGTCATCACTTTTCCTTGTTATTTAGCCCATATATGAAAATAGAAAGGAGTGTAAGACAAAGAGCTGTCTTCTCACCAGATCTGTTCAACCTTTACAGTAAAACAACTCTGAAAGAGTTCTCCCAGGATTCGTCATTGGCAGCCACAATCTCAACAATATAAGACATGTCGATGATACTGTGCTGATATCAGACACAGAAAGGAAAATACAGGTCAAACACAACACCTTTGCGTAATCTATTCAACACAGCTATATATCCGTCTGCATTTGTATTGCTCTTTCTCATAACATTGTGAGTATAAATATCGTGTTCCTTGTTCCTGTGTCTTTGATGAATCCACACTGTTCTTGTTCAATCTCTGGGTTGATTCTGCTGCACGCTTAATTCATGTTCTGTTAAGTGGCTCATTAAGTTGATTGTTTGGTGGAGTTCGCATAACTTTGTGCCTGGCTTCTTAGGTACTGTAATAAAAATTGATCTGCTTAGACCTTCTGGGATTTCGCCACTGTTGTATTTTTTTTTTTTTTTTTTTTTTTAATCATATCACCCTGAGCAAGGCGGTAATGCCACTGATGTGCAGGGGGCTATGTAAAAGTGAAAAGATTGGAAAAGAGAAAGCTGGAAACCACATCCTAAACAGGGAACAAGGGATGAGCCTCTTCACCTGATCCATAGACAAGGGTGGAGTGTGAACCAGACGATAGTTTATTTCATATATACGATATCATCAAGAAATAAATCTAACATCAAATTGTTTTATTTGTAAATTTACAGTAATTACAAAGACCTGCGAAAATTACACTTTTCCTAATTTGAATTTTCTGATGAAACTTGATTAGTAATTAGTCGCAGTGTAAATCGTTCAGACTTTAAAAAAAGAATGAAAAGGTTGGAAATAAATAAATCAACAAATTTTATTGATTAGATAATGCAACAGAAGAAATGAACAGATTCTTCTTTGCTGAACGAGATTTATATTATTATTGCATGATATTTGGATTAGGAAAGAAATTGCCTGCAACCAACACTGCTCATTGTACAGGAACTTCTGGGATAACATTTATAAATTGTAGCATTTGCTGTCTTGAATGTGTTTGGGTTTCGATATGCATGGCCGTGACCTTTTTGTATAATCTGCTCCAATGACTATTACATGAGTGTCTCGAATGAATGCTTACTGTATTGTAACTCCAGAGAGTCGAAGGTAAGTGGGAGGGCATTGTTACTAGTTAAAGATCAACAACTTTTCTCCTTTGGAAATCCAAGGCCGAATGTGTTTCAATTTTTTTTTATTTCTCTCTTCATTCTTTTTTCCTTCTTCAATATTTTTCTTTTTCCTTATTCCTCCTTCTCTTTGTTCTTTTACCCTCTCTTCCTCCCCTCTTTTTTTTTTTTTTTTCTTTATGCTACCCCCTCTTCCACTTTATACTTTCCTCCTTTTCTTTCTTTTTTTCTTTCTTTTTCCGCCCCCTCTTCTTTCTTTTTCAGATTCTCCAAAAATATTATAAGGAGACAAACCCGAAAGACATTTTTCTACAAACAAACAAAAGCAAAATATTTGAATATCTGAAAGAGGCCAGCATATAAAACAAAATTTAATACCCCAATCTAAATATACACTAACCTTAAATGAAAACAACCCTTTTAACCATTCTCTAATCTTACCTATCATGAGTTCGATCGCTACACATCTAAATAAACCATTGACAATAAAAACCCAATAAAACTCTTTCTGGCAGTAAATAACCAGAAAGGTTGATCTGCTGTAAAATCAATCACTCAATCAATCTTTTTCCTCCTCCTCCACCTCTTTCTATTCTCCTCCCCCTCCGCCTCTTTCTATTCTCCTCCCCCTCCGCCTCTTTCTATTCCCCTCCGCCTCTTTCTATTCCCCTCCTGCCTCTTTCTATTCCCCTCTGCCTCTTTCTATTCCCCTCCGCCTCTTTCTATTCCCCTCCGCCTCTTTCTATTCTCCTCCGCCTTTTTCTATTCTCCTCCCCCTACCCCTCTTTCTATTCTCCTCCGCCTCTTTCTATTCTCCTCCGCCTACCCCTCTTTCTATTCTCCTCCCCCTACCCCTCTTTCTGTCCTTTCCCTCCTTCACTTTTTTCCTTTTTGTCCTCCTTCACTTTTTTTCCTTTTTGTCCTCCTTCACTTTTTTTCCTTTTTGTCCTCCTTCTCTTTTTTTCCTTTTTGTCCTCCTTCTCTTTCTTTTTGTCCTTCCTTTTTGTCCTCCTCCTCCTCTTTCTTTTTGTCCTTCCTTTTTGTCCTCCTCTTTCTTTTTGTCCTTCCTTTTTGTCCTCCTCCTCCTCTTTCTTTTTGTCCTTCCTTTTTGTCCTCCTCCTCCTCTTTCTTTTTGTCCTTCCTTTTTGTCCTCCTCCTCCTCTTTCTTTTTGTCCTCCTCCTCCTCTTTCTCTTCTTTGTTTTTATATTTGGCAATTGGTAAATTTGATATAAGAATTCATAAAAACCCTAAATGCTCAAGTACTCCCCTGAATACTGGCATCATTTATAACATCACATGTTTTGCTATTATAGAAGCAAAACATTTAAAAAAAAACAAGATATCCTCTGTTTGTAATGACCTTCTTTGTCGTTCCCTACAAGTAGCTGTTAAATTCAAACCTTCTTGTCATACACACGACTCATTTACAGACATGCAAGATCAAGTCATGGTGCCAGGAAGCAGTAGAAGGTGATTATTCCAAAAATTTTATTAGCTATTTGACTAAAGGTGAAGAAAAAAAAAAAATTTCATGCTGGTTTTGGGTTTATTTTTTTTAAATTTTTTTTTATTTATTTTTTTTTTTAAGTATAATCATGTGAACGGTCAGTCATTTAAATGCCATAAGTGACATATTGCTTGGGCGATCATGTCTTTTTTGATCTGAGCGAGTAGTAGGTTACTATTTTTTTTCTGTGGTAGACTGGTTGCCAACCAAGGCTACAGAACCCTATCTTTCTTACTATTTAGCCCATAGCTGGAAGGAGTTGGAATTTGGCCCTCGGATTTTTCATTCTGAGCCTTTAGGGAGAACACAGCAGCCAAATTTGAACTTGCTTTACTGTAGACATTTTCAGTACATATCAACATTTTGCCAAATATACATCCTTTAAATACACACTCATATATATATATATATTTCTTTAAATTCATGACTTCCTGTCATGGATAAACTTAATTAAAAATTTTAAGATATTACATTTAAATCTATTCCTCCCCCTCCTAAGTATACCAAACATTCACTAGCCTATACCATTTGATATTTAATACCCCGTCTATCTCTTGTCTCTACACCCTGTAATCTCCGCCACTACCAGCTCTGTCCTGTTCTGTTTTGCTTTAAAAAAAAAAAATCCCCCTTCTCTGACCTTAAAGGAACTCTCAACTCTTGTTAACCTGGCCCCTTCCCCCTTTACCTGAGGGCCTTGCCATTTGGAACAAAACAATCTCTGTTAGAGATCCATGTGGAAATGTGGCTCCAACACCTTTGAATTTTGAAAATTTTCTCTAATTTATATTGGCTCTGTATTAATACATTGAGATCTCCACCTGCATCACTTTTTAATATTAAAATTTTTTTAATATTAAATGGGATCAGGTTCTTGGAATTTACCTTCGTACTCTTCTACTTCGGATTAAAAAAAAAAAAACTATATATATATATATATATATCGCAAGGTTCACACTCCACCCACGTCTATTGAACAGGGGAAGAGTCTCATCCCTTGTTCCCTGTTTAGGATGTGGTTTCCGGCTTTCTCTTTCCCAATCTTTTCACTCTTACGTAGCCCCCTGCGCATCAGTGGCATTACTGCCTTGCTCGGGGTGATATGATATTATTATTATTTTTTTTTTTAATCATATCTACATGGAAATTTCTATGTTTTGAGATTTCTATCTTGTCATCAGGCAATTTTGGATGTTGGTTGTGGAAATGATTTACATTTAAATACAAAAAAAACAATCGATTTGCTATTTATGCATGTGGGAAGATATAAAATTTGTGTGCGTTCCTTTTCACTAATTAGAATAAAAATTCACTTTGGGATTTGACCAGTAGTTTCTATTTTTTTAGGGTATACATATTTTTTTTTTTTTTTTTCCTCCCTGGCCAAAGTGTCAATCTACTTATAATCTAATTTTCTTTTTCTTTTTATTGCTTCTCACTAAGTAGATAGACTAAACTATCGCCCGGTTCACACTCCACCCACGTCTATTGAACAGGTGAAGAGGCTCATCCCTTGTTTCCTGGTTAGGATGTGGTTTCCGGCTTTCTCTTTTCCAATCTTTTTACTCTTACATAGCCCCCTGCGCATCAGTGGCGTTATCGCCTTGCTTGGGTGATTAAAAAATATATATATATATATATATATATATATATATATTTATTTTTAATCATTTCACCCCAAGCAAGGTGGTAAAGACACTGAGGCGCAAGGGGCTACATAAGAGTAAAAGATTAGATAGGAAGAGAGTAAAGAGAAAGATGAACCATTTACAGGAGAGGTCAGGGAAAGGAGGAAGAGAAGGATGGGAATACAGGTGTGATGACAGTTGCAAAGGTAGAGAGAAAGAAAAAGATATACAGGGTGTCAAGTGGTTAAGAGATGGGTATTGACATTGCATTTAAATTCCTGGAGGTGTAGCTGTCAGGAAAGCAAGAATATGGAAGAGAGTTCCATAGGCGGGAAGTACGAGAAGAGAAGCTGATGGAGCAGAATTGTTGACTGCATTTGGTTGATCTAACTGTGAATGGATGGGACCCAGTTGCCAGTCTGGCTGTACGAGTAAACTCATGGGGCAGGGGCACCAGTGACTTTAGTTCATCGGAGCAGAAGCCATGAAAATATTTATGAAACAAAGGGAAGCCGCATTTCGTCGGTGAGAAAGTGGCTGGAGTCGAACTGCCAAGCCGGTAGCTATCACATCAACTTTGGAGCCTATCAAGAACACTGAGATGATCAGCGGGGGCACCTGAAATATAAGAATATCAAATCTTGGGATGTCACTATATCCTATTACCTTTGATGTATCCATTCTTGTACCAAAATTGTTCTTTCTGCTTTTTCCATATCTTGAACTCTTCTCATAGAAACCAGATAAGAGATGGAAAAAAAAAAATTTTTTTATATTTTTATTCCAACTTATATATATATTTAATACAGGTATACCTCACCTTACATCTGTAATTTGTTCCAGGAGAGGTGATTTAAGTCAAAAAATGACTTAAGTCGAATTTACTTGTCTCCAAATTTACCTGTCAATAGGCTAAGCCACAAATAACCATTCCCAGTTCTGTATTTTGCATTTTTAATAAATATATGCTCAATAAATATCTATTTTAAGCTTCAGTTAAATGCCATGCATGATGTATACTTGAGTGATCATGTCTCAAAAGAGACATGACTGACTGGTTAGAAAGTTTTCTTACAGTAGGTTGCTGTTAATTTTTGCATAAAACTGGTTGTCTACCAAGGCTATAGAACTCAATCTGTCCTGCTATTGAGCTCATAGATGGAGAGAGAAGAGATGGATTCATACCTTTTCCAAGGGTATTTGTGCGTAAGTGAACGCAACAAATTCAACTGAAATTCAAGTTTGGCTTTCCAATTTCTTATTCTGAACTAATACATCATGCGCCACAGTGCACAAACCTAAATTTACGAATAGGGGTACATACATACAGTATTTGTCTATATTTCTGAGATGAGGTAGTATTTACAGTATTCGGACTATTGTCCTCATCTTTGTCGCCATTTGTGCAACCTTTTGGCAGTTGTACACTTCGGCCTTCTTCAGGTGCTAGGAATTTCAAACCAAACCCCGTTATTATGGTCACTGGGGTATATCATTCTCATTCCATATGTGATGCCACTCTTGGTGGCCATGTGGTTATCTCCCTTTTATTTAACAAGATATTTGTTCACCATTGTTGTAGCCTATGGGTTAAGTCACTGAAACTAACTAACGTCTATACCCACTGGGCCATGTGTCAATGAGATTGATGTACCCCAGTGATCAGAATTCAGTTCGAAATTCCTCACACCTGAAGAAGGCTGGAGTGCACACTGGCCGAAACGTCAGCATGGCAATAAAGATGAGAACAAAGGTCCGTAATTAGTGGAGAAATGATAATCATTCACTTATAATAAAAGATGTAACCTTGCAGAATCAAAAATAAATTGATGCTATAGTTAATAAAACTGATCATAACACATTTACTATCTCAATCTGGGTTATTCCATGTCATTTACAGTATTTACGTTATTTGGACTATTGTCCTCATCTTTGTTGCCATTTGTACGACGTTTGCTTGGAACTTTGAACTGAACCCTTTATTACAACCACTGGGATATATCATTCTCATTCCTTGCGTAGTAGTAATGCCATGATTGGAAGTCATGAGTCACCCTGCAAGTTTCTTGTTCACCACTGCTGTTATTGAACTCACAACTCTCTGTATCAAATTGCAGGCAGTGGTGAAAAAGTAACTTGCAGAGTTAGAGGGAGATAACTCATGACTTCCAATCGTGGCATTACTACTACGCAAGGAATGAGAACAATATACCCCAGGGATTGTAATAAAGTCTTCGGTTTGAAATTTCTAGCACCTGAAGAAGGCTGGAGAGTACAATGGCCGAAATCTAGTACAAATGGCAACAAAGATGAGGACAGTTGTCCGAATGATGTAAATATTATACATACATACATACTTGTCAATGTAGATATCTGCCACAGTATATATTGGAACTACTGTGAAAAATGTGAATATCGAACATATAAGATCGCTAAATAAGACAACAACACAGACATTTATATATTTCATTCTCTAGAATTTCTGATGATTATATTAAAATTTACTGTCAATGTACGCATTGTAATATAATTTTATATCCTTTTATTATTATTTATTGTACAGTAAAATGATTATGTGCTTTTAATGTTTTTCTAGTGATATTGTGACTTCATTATTTGTGGCTGACAGATGTCAAATAAAATGACTTAAACTTTTTTTTTTTTTTTTACAAACGACATAACCTGAGGTATGCATGTATTTAATGGTTTGCATGTATTTCTGTAAAAGAACGAAATAATTCTCCTTTTTTTTGTTGTTATTTATTTGTTTAAAGACTTTTTTCTTTTCTTCTTTTTACAGTAGAATTTGTTGAAGATGTAAATTGGAACTCTTCTATGAAGAGATAAGAAAATGAAGCAATTTTAATCGTTAGGTTTCTTTTTTTATTTTTTTATTTTTTTCCTTGAGATTATTCTTTTGTATTTCCATTATCTAAGACGGATATTAGATGAATATTGAATTGGTAAGCTTGTATCGAGGAAAATGCTTAACTGTATTGCGTCTAATTTTATTTTTAGAAAATAAATCTTTTCTCCAATATGCTAGGAAGCTGCAGTGAATTTAGGTCCAAATAGAAACTTTTGAAGAACAATGATTTTTTTTTTTTTAAATGTTTTCTGAGACAAAATTAGTTTCAACAGAAGAACTGTACAAAGTCAATTTTACTCTTTTTATTTCGGGTTTATAGAAATTGCATCATTTAAATAATTGTGTATAGAATTTTTGTCATGAGTCGAACACATAAAAATAGTTTCACTGTTTATACAATGGAATGTGTTTAGGTTTGAATTCAGTCATGAAACTAGGATACGAGTTACACATGTACTTAACAACTGCAATTTATATTATATAACAAGAGACACTCCAAAAGTAATGCCTCCTGTTTCCATGGAAACTGCAGTGGATATTGACTTTTTAAGCTTTGCTTAGATGTGGCACAAGGCCGAAAGTATGGTGTACCCAGTGAGGATCAAACTTGTTACATTGTTGAGGTGCTCAAACTACAGTGGATACGGTGTATACAATAACATTGTTAGGACGTAGGCGATCATGGCCCTCTACATCTTCTTATCCCTTGTAGCTCTTAACACACTTTCTAATGTTACCCCTCCTGATCCTTGCTCTGCCGTCCATTTGCTCTAGAATATAAATGGCTAGAAACTAGCATGGCCACAAAGTGGGGAATCAGTTTATATATTGATTATAATATAAAATTGATCCTTCACTTTACATCCACATTATTATTTCATATTTATCAAATTCTGAGTAGATATGAATCTGTTCTTAGCAATACTCATTAGTTATTTATAACTCTTCTATGTGCCATGCCTTTTCATGACATAGACGAACATGGCTCTCCACATCTCCCTATCCCTTGTAGCTCTTGACACCTTCTCTTGTTACCCCTCTCAATCCCTGTTCTGCCATCCATTTGCTCAAACCTGTAAATCTAGAATATAAACTAGTATGACCATGAATTAAGGGATCAGTTTATATATTGAATATAATATCAAATTGATCCCCCACTTTATATCCGCTAATTTCTTATCAATTTCTGACTAGTTATGAATCTTTTCTTCTCAATACTCATTAGTTATTTATAACTTCTATGTGCCGTGTCTCTTCAGGATGTAGGTGATCATGGCCCTCCACATCTCCCTATCACTTAACATCCTTTCCCTTCTTACTCCTCCCAAACCCTGTTCCGCCATCCATTTGCTCAAACCCATAAATCTATAACAGAAACTAGTATGACCATGGAGTGAGGTATCAGTTTATATATTGAATATAATATAAAATTGATCCCCCACTTTATATCCATATAAGTTCTCATTTGTTTATCAAATTCTGATTTGGTATGAATCCACCCTTTCTCAATACTGATTATTTATTTATAACTCTTCTATGTGCCGTGTCCTGTAGGCGACCATGGCCCTCCACATATCCTTATCCTTAGTAGTGCTTAGCACACTTTCTCCTGTTACCCACCAAAACCCTGCACTGTCATTCATTTGCTCAAGCCTATCAAATGTCACTTGTTGCTTTCTCCTATCTGTCCTGTGAGTATCAGATTCTCCAAACCCTCCTTTCTCATCACATGTCTCAGGAACTTCAGCTGTCTTTTCCTGAGCGTAAGTATTAGTTTCCTTTTCATTTTCATCCATTCCAAAACCTTATTGTTTCTCACATGTTCGGCCCATGGCTAACATTCTGTCTTGCTCCCAAGATCATAGTGGAGTAGCCAGTTTGATCACCAGCACTCTATGATCTTGTGAGCGAGGCAGGATGTTAGCAAACTGGTAGGATGAAAAAAAGACCAACAGAAATGTCAGAAGAACTCTTGAGGAGTCAACAACCAGTTAACTAGAGGTGGTGTCTTGATAAATCACCAACAGGCAACAGGAAACCATTCCACTGTTACTCCAAGAAAAATTATGTCCTTTACAAATCAATATATAAACCCAATAGGGTGAAGTGGGTTAAGTTCAAAGAAATTAATTCCTCATCTGGTAAGAACCAACATGAGTATCAGGTGTAATACCCCAATGGTCCGTCCTAACAATTTCCTCCGGCGGCCGTTCTCCACGCTGTGATGTTGCCGGATTTTTGTAGAAACCGTCGGCCGGACAGCTGGGGGTACAAGATTGACTGTAAGGAACGAACTTCCAAGATTTGGATGAGTGGAAAAGAAGGCTTTATTCGTTTAGAGCTGGCCTTGTCTGCTGGGGCAGGCGAATGTGACACACAGTTCCAACTCTAATGGAGATCAACAAACCCGAACTGAACGAACCAAGACGAACGGAGACCCTTACTTCAAGTTCGCACCCGGCTGACTCCTTTCACTTCTCTCGTCTTTAACTTAACTGCCCAACTCGGAAAAAACACCTGAATTTATCTAAAATCGACCGGAACAAGGAAATCCGGAAATGCTCTAGACCACCGGTGACAAACACCGGCGACTGTAAGTCTGAATTTTCGGAAAAGGCTTAATGTGAGGTCAAGATACAGCAAGGTCAGCCTTTGACCGGGTTAGACCACCGGTGACAAACACCGGCGACTGTAAGTCTGGAATTTCAGTTATCTTTTTTTTTGTTTATCTTAATAAGGCTTCCGCCGGAAAAGGCTTAATGTGAGGTCAAGATACAGTGAGGACAGCCTTTGACCGGGTCATCGAAAACGTACTCGCTTTTGTTAGATATGTTTTCTAAACTATCTTCTACTCCAATCCATTTTCCATTTTAATCTATTTTTTATTTTAATCCATTTTCTACTCTAATCCATTATAACAAAATACATATATATCTAGTTATCGTGTCACACAGGTGTCACTGGACTGTTATTTTGTGATGAGCAGATTGAATATAAGCATTTTAGGAATATGCAGAACGAGGTGTCCAAACCAAAGAGATTTCGTCAGTGACAACCACAAGATCATATACGCAGATAGTAAAAATTATGAAATGGGAGTTGGCTTAATAGTGGACAAAGAAATAAAGAAATGAGTTCAGGGGATACTGCCAGCTATTCAGAAGAGTTCTTGTGGTCAAGCTGAATGGAAAACCTTTCAACTTAGCTGTGATACATTGTCTTTCAACCTTTTGCTCAGCTTTTGAAATGAATGTGTTTGTCACCGGAAAAAAAAAAACCGAGTTATGTAATATTACATTTTCCATTGTAAACTCTCCGATTTGGTTATATAGTGGCTTATCCATTCTAGTGAAGAGTAGTTGTATGTTGAAACAGATTAACTGAATTTGGCCTCGTTTGTAGATAGCCCACTATAAGTTATAAAAGGGGGTTATAAAACAAGAAAATCAAATTGAGTATAGAAACAATATTTATATAAACACAGATATCAATTTAGGTTATTTTTACAAATAAAGTAATGTCTTTAGGATGGGTTCACAGGACGTTAAAATGTTCATTGCAATAAATGCTGAAAAGAGTTTGTGCATCTGTATGTGGAAGCGTTTGTCAGTTAGGAATG